>BGNK01000731.1:78582-204838 GCA_003297005.1 Symbiodinium sp. clade A Y106
GACGCACAGACGCACAGACGCACAACCGCACACGCGCCCACGCGCCCATGCGCCCACGCGCCCACGCGCCCACACACCCACACACCGACACACACACACACACAGATAGATATATATATATATACATACATACACATACAGTCGTCCCGTGCCCTGTTCATGTCCTTCTGCGACATACGCACCATGGGCACAGTGGCAACAATTGGCAACTGTTTGCCTGAAACTGGCAGCTGCGCAGTGTAGCGCTGCTGTGCACTACGCCGAAAGCAAGCAAGCCTCTTGCGACGGCAACTTGCGAAACCCACGAGCAAGGCTGAGCTACTTGAACCTCTCCTCCGGTCGGCTATGGATTTCCTGCGCGTGGTGCTGCCGGCTTCACTTCGTCGGCATGAGGTCCAATCAGGTCGTGCGCCAGATCGTCCGCGTTCGTCCGGGGAAGCTGCTGAACCACACGTGCGGTTTGAGCACTCGTCAATCTCCTAGCAGGAGGGTCGCACCGCTGGAAAACCTACGTCAGCTTGCGAAGGAGAGGAGCAAACCGCGAAGCAGTGTCCTTTTTCTTTGCCCGGCTTCTGCGGCATTTTCTTAGCCTGCTGGTCGACGATGCAGCACAAATTCGTTGTGGTATCTTGCGCCGTGCCTCCCTGGTGCAGGCTGGCAGATGCCAGCTTGCTGGACGGATCTCTTCGTCACTGCCACCGTCTGAGCGCATGGGCATCGTGCAGGCAGAATAACTTGCAAATTCTCGCACTGTGACTGTTATTCGCCGTCCTGCGAAATCTGGTGCGATATACCCTTCCGCATCAGACCTCCAACAGCGGAGTCACGCAGAGGACTCAGCGTCTCGAGTCGTGCTGAGGAGTGTACAATGGGCCAAGCCTGCAAAAATGCAATGGGGTGGCCATGTCTTAGCTCGTGATGGAGCAACCCAACCCTTTTGGACAAGTCAAGCTGGAATGCCTGGATCGCAAGTCCAACAGCTCGGCGCAGCTCGGATTCTGCAGCAATCCATTCCTTCTGTTTGACAAGGCTGATCTTCGGGCACTTCCCCACCTCTGTGACTTCGGAGCACTTGACTAAGGCCTTTGCTCCGCAAATGCGATGGCGACGTCATGCATGCCGACCTTTTAAATCCGCCACCGCTCAAACCGACATCTCTTTCAAAGTGCAGGTGGCCTCGACGGCACAGCTTGCACCTCTCCATGACGACCTTACGGGCCAATTCTGCGAGGGTCAGGGGATGTCAGGGGTGCCGAGGTAGCACAGCAGTTCTGAGCAGACTTTGTAGCTCAAAGGGCCTTACTTAGAGTGGCTGGGATCATGTCGCAAGGCCTTGGCAAACGGGCAGCAGATGGCAGTGAGCATGCAGAAAGGCTTGAAGACTAAGCTCGAAGCAGCATGGCATCTGTCGATTGCCTGGACAAGCTCAACATGCTCGTGTCTGTCTCCTGCACGGAAGGGACATCTATGTCTATGGCCTCCAGCCATCTTTTCTGCTTCATCAGGGCCTGTGCTGCTTCGGAAACTGCGGCAGTGATCAATCATGCTACAGGTCCTTCCTGTGCGCTGTTTGAATGAAGAGCCGCTGCCAATTGCTTGACAGACGAAGAATCGCCTGACAGGCAGACTGCCGACTGACAGGCGGTGACAGAACCGGTTTCAGAAGGCACTACTAGTACTGAAGGCGGCATGCGGCATTCGTTTCGTCTTTCCAAGAGTGCCAGCTGCGGCCTCTTCCAGGCTCCAAGAGGGCATCCAGATCCCGTAAAGCCTGCCGAACTGATTTTTCAACAAGCACCAGGCTTTCACGCTGCCTGGCCTCTGCATAGATGCACAGCGCACCTGAAATAAGAGGGGGATGGCCATGTTGATGCCACAGCAACTCGATGTAAGGATGCTTGAAAATCACTTGGGCTCGCGCCTTCAAAGTCTTTGGCAGCAAGCTTCCGGTTCCCTCTCTCCTTCTTCGAACACTTCGCCGCACGAAAGGCTGCCTCACAGCTCCGCTCCGACTCCTTGAGCTCCGTCACGTGGGCGCAAGCTTCCTTTCGAGGACCGGGACCCGGGGCGCTGGACTTAAGCCATCATCAGGGTCGGGTTTCTGCAAGCCGAGCAGCTCGGGTCGAGTGCACGCCGTCTTTGGACGCCATGATGGCTCAAGCTGGCGACAGCTGACTACTGCCTAGTGCGCTATGCTTGAGGCCTGGCTTTATGCCGGTTCAGTGTGGACGTCTTACAACAGGAGCAGAGCCGTTTCAAGCTCCGAAGCCCATGTCCGCTGGTTGGTCAGAGCACTAGGAAGCGCAGCGACTGGTAGAACAACACGTTCACTCTTGATCTCTGAACGGCCTATGCTCTTTTTCCTTGCTGCTTCATGGCGCTTTCTCCAACGCCAGCCTAGGCCTCACGACAGCATTTGATAGTGCCCTCCGCCGTGCGTTTGGAAAACGCGAATGGCATCGCCCCTGCACCAAGAACACTAGATTACTGGCTGATGGCCGGGTGTGCCTCAAGCAGTGAAATCTGGGTGGGGGGGCGGATGGCTCAAAGTTTGAAAACCCTTCTGGGAATGCTATCGGGTCCCGGTGTCATTGCATTCCTGTTTTCAGCCTCCTCTATGTTCTCTGGGGCCGTCCGTCCTCTTAGAATAGTCACCTACAAGGTGTAACCGCGGCGTTACAGCAGTTTAGCACAAATCTCGGAACCGAAACTCACGGCCCGGCCTGGCTTCTGCATAGCATGTGGCTTCGAAGTACGGAAGGACCTGCGTGCAAAACATTCAAGGCACACCAATCTAGGCAAATCGATCTCTGAGCCTTCCATTCGTCACCATCTGCCTAAGCATGAGGACTGGGAAGAAAACTGTTGCTTGGACTACCGGCCGGTCCTGCTCAAGCTTGATCTCGTCTTGCGAGACCTGAATGCCAAGATTGTTTTACACACACCTGCTGCATGCATTGGACCGTGCCAACGGTATGGCCAGCAGGTTAATTTGGGACCGCCGAAAGCGTGTCAAACCCCTTTTCCAGACCTGCTCTTCTCGACGCTTGTCGGCTTGAACCTCCTGCGCAGGCCCTTGAAATCTGGGCATATCCCGGCAAGCCGCTGGCAGCCTGATGCACCCTGCAGCCCCCTCAAGCTACGACGACACTATCATGCAGAACAGAAGCACAGGCAAAGACTACGCAACTGACCACTGGCAGCTGCATGTCGGCGCAGGCAGCTGCCCTTGCTGCTTTACCGGGATCTGTGCATCCCGAGTCAGAAGAGCACACAAGAGGCCACACTAAGGTGAGATAGTCGCTGGCCAAGGCTTTGCCACTATAAGTGTGCAAAGCAGCCTGTCCTATGCTGGCAAAAATACAATGCTCACTGCATCAGCGGGGCTGAGTTTAAGCATAGATGCACCCCGAGATACAAGGCAACGGTGAAAGGTTCTCAGTCTCTGCCACTTCAAGGATACGACTTGGCGGTGCTGAGCGCTTGGTCTAGCTTTGATGCATCTCCCTGACCTTGTGCACGGTCGTCCTGCCCGGGACTCATCTTCTTAGGCATTGGGTCCTTCAACCCTGTAATAATAAGCATGTGCTGGGGCCTTTCCGCCGCCCTTGCCGCCGATCGCGTCTAAGACCTGCCGAACGCGCAAAGCCTCGAGAAGTCCGTCCTAAAAAGGCAAACACGTGGCCTTGCCGGACCAGACTTTCGCCGAGAGCTTGCCAGCCAATGTTTTAGGCACAACTGCCAGAATTGCCAGCTTTCCACCCATGTTGCTCATCAGCATTATTGCCTCGTGCAATCAACATGGCGGAGCTTCACAGTGACGTCTTGCTTATGCCTGCGCTGGCTGGAAACACTGCTCTGACCTGCCTTGCTTGGGCACTGCTTGATTGCCGCCTCCATCGCTGGTGTTAGGACCTTTGCATCGTCGCAGCCTGCGCCTGCTTGCACGACACCCACGAAGGTGTCGCCAGATGCTGCTGCAGCTTCCTTGCCTGAGCACTGCCATTCTGGTCTTTTCGGAGAGGAACTACATCTACATAGTGTACATAGTAAGTAGAATTCACGAATTGACGAAACTACCAGAAGCCTTTCACAAGTGTTCCATGGCTGAGGCCAGATGCCCAGCTTCTCGCCGTCTTCCTTGGCCTTGCCTTCGAACTTCTTCGTTTCGGCCTTGCCCGCTTTGAGGGAGCCCTTCGCCCTTAGCTTCTGAGCTTGAGCACGAGCAAGATCTACAAACCTTGCCCGTGCTACACAAGCGTGCGGGCAGGGTGCAAAGTTTCAAGTTCCGTCATGATGTCGGACTTCATGAGCAAGGAGACCTCTTTGTCCTGCATTTCACGAGGGAGCACTGCGGCCTGGAGCCACAAAGTATCAATCCCTAACGATACTATGACGGTCCTCTGTGACTCTTCGGCGTAAATCGCCAATGCATTTGTCAAGCTCTGCCCCAGGAGACATGCCCTTGAAGCCATCCAAATCCGAACCTGCACACTCAGAGCCCTTACGAAATCCACCGTCCCGCCAGAAGGCTCATGATAGGAGCATGGTGCTGACCAGGAGCTCAGGCTCTTCGCCTTGAGGGTCGCCTCAACAGCTGCTTGAGGTCCTTGCCGCATTTTCTCATGTCATGATCGTAACTCGCAGTGCAGACTAAGCGGGAGATCAGATCGCCAGGCCAGGCCTGTGACTGCAACAATGCGCCGAATGCCTTTCGCGATACCCTCTTCCTGGAGCAAGACGAACTTGTAAATCTCCTGCGGCCACGTACAGCCAAGGCAATGCAAGGCCGGAGGTGGGGCGTCCCTTTCCTGAGACACCTAGCCTGCCCCACCATGGTATCACGACCTTGCCTTGCCCACAGTGCCCCATGAGCAGAAGGCTCTGAGGACACATGTCCGGAAACCGAGCTCCCAGCCTGCCTCTGCCCAGAACCATTATGGCTTGTACCTTCCCTGCTGCAGGTGTTGGAAACCGATTGGGGACCAGAGAGGCATAGACAGGCCTTCAGAGCTCTGCGCCGAGGCTTGTCCACTGACCACTCAGAGCAAAGGAGATCCCTTCTGCACGGCCGGGGACGGAAGCCGGCCAGCGTGGCAGTCACTATACGCAGCAAGATAAACACAGTCTTTGTCGCTGGCCCCACCACCGTCACCGTCATCACCATCCCACCAGCATCATCACCATTTCCAGCGACATGCAGCCACAGCAAAGCATCTCTCCACCATTCCGCAGCTCATGGACGGGAAGACGTGGAGGGGAGACTGTTTTTGGGCAATTCCAGTCCACGGCTTCTCAACCCTCTTTCTCATCCTCAGAACATCTCAGGGCTTGAACGCTGCTATCTGCTACAGTATCGGTCCTTGCTGTTGGCCACGTGTGTGCCACCACAGAACTCCACGCTGTTTTGCAGGCCCCATGGAGTCTTCTTGTCACTTAGCAGGTCGTCAATCTTCGGACCGACGCTCACGACTCGGACAGGATCCGGGTAGGTTTCGCCGAAGACCGCTCCTTGGTGCAGCTCCGGACTCCGGTTTAGGGTTTTTTTCCCTCCTACCTAGCAAGGACAAAGCCCGCATTGCAGGGTAACTTGGATGAACAGTTGTCTGCACACAGCTACAAGTCGAGCTAATTCAGAGACCACGAGCCTGAGCAGTTTGTCAATTTAGGGTTTTTTTCCCAATTTAGGGTTTAGGATTTAGGGTTTAGGGATGGCTTCATACAAGAGCTCTCTGACAAGTCGGGGATGCTTCGGATTCTAGCATGCCGAGCTGCTCAGTCCGGAAATGGCTTTTGCGGTGTCCAGTGCAACATCGCGATAATGCACGACGCAAGCTTTCTGCACCATCTGATTGCAAATTTCTTCAATCTTTTTGAGCTCCTCTGGCTCCACTGGCTTGTTGTGGGAGAAGTCGAATCGCAACTTGTCCTCTGTAACGAGCGAACCTTTCTGATCTACCTTCTCGCCCAGGATTTGACGCAGCGCGAAGTTCAAGATGTGCGTTGCTGTGTGGTTCTTTGCCACCAGCGATCTTCGAGTGTAGTCGACCTAGGGAAGGGGCCGAAGACGAACAAATCCCAGCTGCCAATTGAAACAGGTGGGTTTTCGCTAGTTGGTCTTCCTGCGTCGATGGGTACTCCTCTTCGACTGCTGCCACAGAAAACCCACAAGACAAGACCAACAGAGCTGCGTTACGGTCACTCAACACAAACCAGGACAAAATGCAAGAAAAAGCTGCACATCAACCAATCATACCAATCCAGGGAGACAGCAAGCAAACACGAGACAACATACGAAGACGAATCCGAGTGTAAAGGAGGTCCAGGGAATCAAGCCAGCCAGCATACAAGCCGATGTAAAGAAGAGCAGGCAAACACTGCAAAATGTTCCAGAAAATTCCAAACAAACAGAATGAGCAACATCCAGAAAGCAACAGATGTCTGTATAGGCACTGCACGAAAGGCGACACATCCCCACGCTCTGATATCTGCAAACTGTTCGGCTGTCATGCTTTGACGGCCAAGGCACCTTCACGCTGACTTCATCACCGACTTTTAAGTCGCCCTTGCTCTCGACCTGCCCGACATGGAGGACATAGCCAGCCTGAGTTGTGTAGTGTAGTTGCTTGCACCGTCCACGCGCACCGCGCATGGCTAACTGTCTGCGTGTGGTGGTTCAACCCGAACTGCGAAAAGAAACTTTTCCGTGTAAGGCAGGTGAAGCTTTCAAGGGGAGGAGTGCGGATGGTTGGCAAGGGTGCACATGGGCACCGCCATCGGAGACCCCGTCTTCATTCTGCTTATTTCTGCTTTCGTGCTGTGAAAACGCACCGGTGCAAAACTCGTCTATTCTGTCTTGCTGCCTGGCTTTTCGTCTTTCACAGGTATGAGCTACCCCTCGGCTGCTGCAGCGGTTCTGAGTGTAAAGCGATCCCTGGTATGTAAGGTGAGGTGAGGTGAAGTGAATGAGTGATTGTTTATTTGCGGCGTGTGTCTTTGCATATGTACGTATGTATCTACGTACTCTGGTTGGCTGCATGGCACTGCATGCATACATACATGCATGCATGTTGCCTTGTTGTTGCCTGGTTGAGTAGCGGTTGCATGGCAAGTGCCGGTCCGGACATGCCTTATGGGTCCACAGGCACACCGTCCCCGCTGAAAAGCACATGTAGCCCAGGCACGTACTTCTGCGTGGTGTCTACGCTGAACTCGACACCGCCACAAGTGATCGAAGCCTCGGCAAGTGGGCGGCGAAGTAAGAGCAGGCAGAGAGAGCGAGAGAGAGAGAGACAGAGCCGGCCAATTCCTGTTCTACGCCACCACGCCGTGCCTTGTCGAAAGTCTGGCCACCCTGCTCGGCATACAGAGGGGTCCGGTCCAGCACCAGCCCAACTACGTCGGAGCCGCTGTTGCAGGTCTTCACGAAATCCTCAACACGAAGGCAGCACAAGTAGGGCATGCAATCTATGTTGCACGCCCACGCTGATGTGGCAGTTCTTGGACAACCCTCGCAACACCTAATTTTGGCCGGGCCGAGGAAGCTTTTCCAAACTATATATAATATATACAAAATGTATAGTACAGTATATCCCAATGCCCTGTAAGGCTTTTGACTTTGCTGTGCCTCTCCATTGTAGATTGCTTGGATCTTGGCCTTGTGCTCGCTGCCATCGCCCTGCGTGAGCTAGAGCCGGAGTCGCAGTCTAGGAAGCGCAGTGGCCGTTTTTCGTATTCAGGCAGCATTCGGAGTAGCAAAAACAGTGACTGCTGTCGCCGTCTTCAGACTAGAATACAAGCTTTTTGAGTGTGCAGTAGTAGTAGCGTAGCTACAAAGTAGTCGCCATACCCGCGGCCCCCCACGGGTTCCAGCCCGCGGCCTCGGTGTTCCAATCGTACTTGAGTATGTCATCGGTGGGCTTCAAGCTCATGCCCTTGATGAGCTTGTCTGTTTCATTGGCCTTCAGCTCCATGTCCTCAGGGACAAGGGAAACAAAAGCAAAGCAAGCTCCAGGACTCTAGGCCAAAAGCAGAAGCAGCGCCAACGGCATGTCTCGGCCTTTGTCGTTCTGGCAGTCTTTCGCTTCCTGGACTCGTCTCGGAACTGCTCCATCTTCTTCTCAAAGCCGGGCATGTCCACTTCGACCTTCAGCTCTTCGCCCATCAACTGCGTCAGGTCCACGGGGAAGCCATATGTGGTGAAGAGCAAGAAAGCATCTTCTCCTGTAATGGAGCCCTTCTTGGCGAAGGTCTTGAACTGCTTGATTCCTCGGTCCAGCGTTCTTCCGAACTGCGCTTCCTCTTCCTTGATAATCGCCCTTACATCTTCTGGATTTTGTCGCAGGGTCGGGAACGCATCCCCCAGTGTGTCGAGGACGGAGTCAACTAGCTGGTGGAAGAAGCCTGGCGGAGCATCCAGGATCTCGCGCCCAAACCGGACGGCACGTCGGAGAATACGCCGCAAAACATAGCCTCGACCTTCGTTCGAAGGAGTCGCACCGTCTGTCAGCGCAATTGTGAGGGTCCTGATGTGATCTGCGATGACACGGTAGGCCATGTCAACATGATCCTTGTCCTCTTCGCCAACCTTTCCAGTGTAGGTCTTTGAAGTTGCGGTCTTCTCCTTGATGGCCTTGAAGATGTGCATAAAGAGGTCTGTGTCGTAATTGCTTCGAACATCAAGAAGGACAGACGTAACACGCTCCAGGCCCATTCCCGTGTCAACGCTTTTCGCTGGCAGCTCGATGAGGCTTCCGCCCTCTTTTCGCTCGAATTGCATGAAGACGAGGTTCCAAATCTCAAGCACATCGGGGTCATCCATGTTCACCAAGCTTGCAGCATCTCGTCCACCAATCCTATCATAGTGGATTTCGGAACAGGGCCCACAAGGTCCGGTGTCACCCATCTCCCAGAAGTTGTCCTTCATGTTGAAAGGCAGAATTCGCTCTGCCGGCAGGTATCGCAACCAAATCTTCTTTGCCTCTTCGTCAGAAGGCACGGATGGCTGCTTGGGGTCGCCGCCATAATAGGTCGCATAAAGCCTGGTAGGATCAAGGTGGTAGACTTCTGTGAGGAGCTCCCATGCCCACGTAATGGCCTCTTCCTTGAAGTAGTTGCCGAAAGACCAGTTGCCAAGCATCTCGAAGAAAGTGTGGTGGTAGACATCCTTGCCCACGTCCTCCAAGTCGTTATGCTTGCCGCCCGCTCGAATACACTTCTGCGAGTTCGCCGCTCGCTTCAGCTTTGCAAACGGATGGCTCGGATCAACTTGGCCCACGAAGATGGGCTTGAACTGGTTCATGCCTGCAGCACATCATCTAACACTACACAGGCTGCAGCTGCAAATGACGCTCTCCGCCAACCCTGCCTGCGTTAATAAACAGAAGAGTTGGGTCGTTATGAGGCACGACCGGGGAGGAAGCGATGAAATCATGCTGTTTGGACTTGAAGAAGTTCACGAAGGTGTCGCGGACTTCCTGCCAGAGCTAGGCATGAGCGCTGCTTGCGCTGGCCTACAGTACCATGACGACGCGTGACGGGCATGTGCCTGAGCCGTCGTGAACTCGCCACTGCCCGGCCCCTTGCCACCTGCAGGATGCAGTGACTAGGCAAGGGTTTCCAATGTTGTCACAGCTCCTCCTGTCGCACCTGTCTTTGGCTTGGCTGCTGAGGAGCCGTTTTTGCCAAACTCCTTCTCTTCCGGCGATGTTAAAATCGATGTCACGTTCGTCACAGGCTGGAGGCCAATCGACGACAGGTAGCCATGGTTTGATGCCATGGCTCCTTGTGCTCCTCAGCTGACGAGGCATGTCACATTAAGTGCAACTAGGATCCTCCTTCACAAGGCTTGAATGCCAGGCAGCTAAAGAATGAGTTTGCCTGGTGCGTCCAGCACGAAGGACACAACAAAACTTGAGCCGCGCGGCTGCATACGCTCGCGGCTTGAAGCATGTTTTGATGCATGCATCTCCGGAACTCAAGACATTGCAAGGCTGGGTCAAGTTTGGAATATGCTCAAACTTGAGTCTCTATGAGCTCACATTTTCCCGCGTGATCTCATCTGCATTCGCTGAGAAAGAAGACCTGAAATGTCACTGACGCTCATAAACGACAAGTATGCGGGAGCTGCCGGGGTAATGCACATGCGGCCTGTGGCAGAAGCTGCCAGCTCCTGTCCCAGATATAGAGCACTCTCTCGCGGTCGTGCGTGGTCCACTGCGCTTAGCGCAGCCTCAACTGCAAAGTGGTCAGCCCAATCAAGCCCGAAAGCAGCGAAAAGCCAATTCCGCCAAGAAACGTGCAAGGTGACGCAATTCTGGCGCACCGCACGATTCCTTTCAGTATGCAAAAGCAGGCAGCACCCGACAACAAAGCCCGGTGGTGACTATGTATATGGGTTCACCTGACACAGGCAGGTCCACCATTTCCCCACCAGGCTAGTCTCGTGTTGATTACGTCAGCAGAATGATCTTGAGGGGAGCTGCAATGGTTTATGAACACTGGACCTGCGTCTATGTGAAGGCCGGGCCAATTGGGCTCCTATGGACCGCTGGGAGGAGTGGGGAAGATCTCAGGGTCAACCCAGCCGTTCGTAGCAGACTGCTAGCAAATTTGCGGGTTCATGTTTATTGTGAAACAAGCTCTGTCGGGCTGAACTCAAAATGAAGTCATTGTGCATGCCCAAATGAAGTTACATATGCTCAGATGACGCCAATCAGAAACACCGGTCGAGGTTCATGCCTCGTTCATGCCAAATGCACAAATGCAACGTGATCTCCGGCTCCATTAGTCGGCACGATCCGTTTCTCTGCAGCTGTTGTTAGATCACTTCCACTGCGTGGTATGGGTAGCTTTCTTCTGCCATTCGGCTGATGGCATCTAGCTCTTGCATCGGGGCCATGCGTTTGGCGAGCGAGCTTGGTGTTTAAGCCGAGGCTCTGCATGAAGGCCATCAAAGTGAGAACGGTCTGCCAGCATGTGGAGGCTTGGCACGCATGCATAGCTGCCGTACCTTGGGGCGACCACCACTGCACAACTCTTCTGCATCGGTGACAGAGAACATCTTGACATCCGCTGCGGGACAAATGAGAACATTCGGCGCAATGCCCTGCGCAATGGTGTGTGAAATTGATGTAGTGAGCTGCAGCGCGTTGGCCCAGCCTTGGATCATGAAACCAGCAATGAAAGCAGTCTCCGGCTTGCCCACTCCAGCTGACACTGTTCTCCGAGCTCCCGACGGCCTGCAAGATCAGTTGCACTTACAGCGGCGCCGAAAGAGATGACGTCCGGCGCCCATCTTTTGGAAGACATGCTGGCCTCACATGGGCAAAGGAAAACAAAAACGCTTTAGTGACATAAATGTGCCGCACCAAATTTGACTTGAGTATCGCGCTTTTTTATTCCTTCGTATATGTTACCGTTAATGTCATAGGCACGACCGATCCAAAGCAAAATCTGAGCTAGATGCAATCACTCGCGATGGAAGGGCATATTTGCGCAACATGCAAGTGTCCGGCCAAGTTGCAAACAGCCAGCATGCCCAATTCCAGCAGCCGCTCTTCTCCTGCAAAGCACGGCCCCTAAATTGTAAAGGCCTAGCAGCTAAAGTCTAAGCGGCTAAATCCTAAACCCTAAAACTGTAAACCCAAAAGCCCCACACTCTAAACCGTGTTCTTGCATGGCCTCATTGGGCATGTCGAATGCGGCACACAACAAAGTCTCTAGGTATTCCTGAGACTCGAAACCAAATGCAAAATACAGCACTCCTAAAGCCCCCAAACTCCCAACCCCAAAACCCTTTATTGCATCCGGGCTTGGGAAGTTGGCCCAACACCCTCCCATGTTGGGCATCCTGGGCACTGATCGCCGAGTTGTAGCCAATAAGATCTTGCTGGCAGGTGCTCCACTGCACCGCCCCCCTTTGCCGAACACTGCCGAAGGACAGACTAGACATGCGGGTACCTCTAGCTCTCTGAACGAATACATACACAGACAAAAGACATCCATTACCTTGTCATGAATGATGATTAACTAAGAATTATCTATTCTAATCTAACCGACCTACGAAGCTTTTTGTTTGAAGTCGTGTATGCCGCGGACTGATACGAATAATCAAACATGCTAGTATGAAAACAGCAACACCTGAATGGACAACACGACATAGCTTAAGCAATTCATGACATGACGCACTATAAGATAACACAATGCAAACCAACACAGCACAGCGCAGTGTCGTGATTTGACTTGGCATGACGTGCTTAACGTGACCTGACACGACATAGCATTCCATAACATAGCATAACAGAATATATAGCATAACACAACATAGCAAAACATAGCATAACAGACAATAACAGCACCTGTCAAAAAAGACCTACCCACTTGCCCATTTCGCCCACCTGTGCATCTGCCTATCCGCACAGAACCAAACCAGAACACACGTGCAGACATACGCACGCAACACGCCTGCACACACACACACAGACAGACAAACACCCAGACTTTTGCAGTTAACGTGCACATACTCCGAAGCAAGACCAGGGCGCAGCATCTGCAGGGCCCAGTCCCAGCGTTGAGACCGCTCGCAACTAAAAATGAAGGAATTCAACGAAACCAAGGTGGCGCGGATGCGCCGGTGCTGCAGCAAGACCTCGGCAGGTCATTTGGACCAGCAAACCTGTATCTACAGCTGTTCCCGATGCCGTGGGCGGGCTTACAACAGTGCACTGCACACCTGCAGCCAGCGAGCAAGAATGCCCATGGACATTTTCCAAAGTTGAACTTTCTCGCCTTGCGTCTGAGTCCAGGCAACAGGTGTTGCAGCTCAAGTTCATGTCAGCCCATGGAGATGCTAAGTGAACTAAGAGCCGCACATGCAGCCAAAAGAGCATTGTGAGAGATAGTCGTCGGCTGGATTCGCAACGTCGGGGCTCCAAACAGCACTGATGATGCCCTGAATCTGAAGGGTCGGGATTGCCTAAATGGCTCTGGTTGCTCGACTCATGAATTCAAGCACACTACCCGCTCAGAAACCCTGTACAGCCCTGTACACTCAATGGGGGTCCTCTCCCAGCATGAAGCACGTTCGCAAGCGCTGAGGGCGGCGTTGCAGGCAACCACAGAAGTACCTCCATGTTGTCTGCAAAGGAGCGCCGTCGCCCACTGGTGGCTGCATGCACCTGACACGAGACCCTCTTGCAAAAAGGCAGATCGTCAGGCTCAGTAGCGGATAGGAAACGACAAAACAACTAGTATGGAAGAATGAAGGCCGAATCACTGATTACAGCGCACAGAGACACAATGTCAGATCTGATACCACAAATCCGCATCTGGATCCACGTCCAAAGTGCTTGCTGCCAGATTCCAGATTTTTCGGTAGCAGTGATCGCTGAGCTGATCGTTATCAAGTGCTGCCGGACCCCACGTCGTGCAGCCTGCATGCTCGTGTTTCAAATGCTGCTTTTGAACCGCCCAGGTCGCCCACCCCCGTACATGCTGGTTGGCCAGCCGACCAAACCTGCTGCAACAGCGACAGGCTCCCAACCCAGCGACCAGCACGTCGCAGTGCATTGGCCATGCCACTCCGAGAGAAAGGGTCCAGCTCAGCCTGTGCTTGTACTGCTGACTCAATCGCACGCAAGCAATGCCACGGCTCGATTAACAACGCCCGGGGACGCCGGCAGTTCGTGCCATCTCGAGAATCGAGAAGACTCCCTCCCATTGACATTGCCTTTCTGACGCGCTTGCCATGCTGTTGAAAGACACGATGCCCTGGGTTTGCATGCAGGGGGAAAACTCGCCTGCTAGTCTAACATGGACACGAACAGGTCAAAGAGTGCCAAACATGGGTACAAGCCATAAGTCATAAGTATCGGCTCGGTGTCGGGTTTGAGTAGAGTTGGCGACTCGAGCAGCGACAGTGCCACAGGCCAGGTAGAAGTTGGACCTAAGATGCCCGAAGCGCGGCTGAATGCTACACGGAAATCTCTCCTCTCAGTGCTGCCGTCGCACTTTCGATCCCCAAGGCATTGAGGGCAATGTTGCTCTGGACCAGACTGGCTTCGAGCCTCTGCAACCTCACCTTGCAGGAAGCTTGTGTTCATGGCTTGCTAGCGCAGACAGTCCGTTTGGATGATTGCAGCTTGAAACACCTGAGACCTCAGTGGCCCTGTGGATCTTGAAATAGCTCGACGGAGACTGAAGATAACAAGCTGACTGCCGGCCGTCTTTCTTGCGCGTTCCTACGAACTCGGGGCCTCGCAGAGCAAAGCCAAACATGCTGTCCATTCCCGCGCCGTGCTGCAACTCTGCAGCAGGCCATGATGGCCAACTCCCGACCAGCTGGCCTCAGATTCCGTGAAACCGAATCCGTGCAACGGACACCAAGCCTGGGAAGCTGCTCGTCATTACTCAGGGATAAAACCGACAGAGGACAGATGCGGAGCCCTGTAGGGTTTTTGCGACCCACCTACGTAAAGCCAACACGTAGCCACTCCGCGGGGGGATAACTCGGATTCCTGCCACTAGAGAGCTGAGACGAGAAAGCCAGCAAATCAAAGAAACCAAAGCGCACCATGCCTAATGAGAATGTATGTCGATGTAAGCGTTCCTTCTGCTTGCTTGTGATACACGTAGACACCTGGAAGAGATAGAAATGGGATCCGAGTGCATGGCTGACTTCTGCAGTGCGGCTGCCACCCTCCAAGGAGAGCCCGAGATGGATGCCTTTTCTTGCCTGAGGACATTGACGCCACGTCTTGCTCTTGGAATGAAGATGGAAGAGGCCAAGACGAGCTCGTAAGTAGAAAAACTACAAGATGGGGCGGGGCTTTCACACGAGCCCTGCCGTGTTCTTAAACTGCCCCTTGTTTCCCACGAAAGAGTTGAAGGGTGCGTGCGTCATGAACTGAACAGGCAGTTTCACTCGTGCCCACGATGCAGATGTTCTCTTGCTGCGACGAGACACCCTTCGAAGTGTCCAGCACTTGCAGCACACAGCCGTGCGAGAACTGCGTGCCACGAGCATCGATGTCCTGGCAGCGCTCTCGCCGTGTCCTGGAGACCAGGACATGTGACGGGCTTGGCACGGGTCTGCACAGAACCCGCACAGGACTGCAAGCTGCATGTTGTCCACCTTGGCTGGAGCCTTCAGAGGCTCCGCCCGGGCAGCTCCGCGACTTGCCATGAACGTCCATGCTAGCAGGAAGCTCGCTCAGCAAGAAGATCTCTGTCTCTCTTCCATGGGAAAGCACGGTTGCAAGCCTGAGGGGACTAAGACTCGGGACTTGCAGTTCTCGGGTTTGCTCAAGCCGGGCCGACACATCCTTGAAATGCTTCGACCGCTGTCGACACAGAGCCAAGCAAGCGAGATACTTCTGCACCCAGGCTCAAAAAAGAATTGTCCAGTCGCCCTGTCGTCACGTTTTTCTGGGGCCGGTGCCCAATTATTTCCGTATGCTTGGACCGGTCTCTGCCTCTGTCAGATGCGAACTCTCAAGAGTCTGCAAGAGGACGGGCCCGCGGCAAGACGCTGGAGAGAGCCGCCATCTCAGAACCTTACCATGGCTGCGACGCCAATGCTGCAATACGCACATGCACCGTGCACGAGTACTTCCGAGGGGGCGGCTGCCGGCCCAGTTGCCCTCACGGCCGGTGGTCTGCAAGTACCTGTGGACCACAGTGGACCACATCACCACATTGCCACTGACATTGTCCAGCTGGCCCATTTATGGCGGTCACTCGTCCGCATGCAGCAGGACATAGTCACAGATCTGGTCGAGCGAGAAGGTCGAGACAACTTCTCGGACCTGGCATGCGGCTTTTGCTCTTCCCGAAGACGTGCATGCATGGCCCTGAGTCGACGACACGCGTATAAAGTGCCTGGCACGGGAAGACAAGTGCATGTCATGGGCGCTGTGCAGCAAGCAGGCTAGGCCTATGCGATCCTGAGAGTTTGGAGCGCCAGTTATGGTAAGCCCTGCACAGCCCTACAGTTCGTGATGGGATTGAAGAACGGGGTACCGAGCCACACAGGATGTGCAGCTGGCAACTGGACTGGTGCAAGCCACAGAGAGTGGCAAAATCCAACGGAGCCAACATCGATGGACCCAGCCTCGCGATTCCACCTCGATGTGCAAAGGCATCTGCTCACGGCTTCTTCCTATATACACAAGGATTCTTCAGAATACCTGTGGTTCCGACCCCGGTATGTCCGCTGCAAGCTCGGTCTTGTTGCTTGAGATGAACTCCTCTGCCATGTCCTTCTGGTCATCTTCTCTGAATAATTTGCTTCAATGGCTCGTCAACGTTTGCAACATCTGGCCCTGAGCCTCCGGCAGTGAACAGCTCCCTGGTCCGCCACTCCACATCCGCGGACAGTGGCTCGCCACGCGCACGCGCAGCCGCCAACTGCGACAGCGCTGGCTACTGGGAAGGCGCACAGCAGGAAGTAGTTGATTCGAAGCACTGCATTACATCAGCGGGATTCAAGAAATACCAGAAATCAGCGCACATAGGAGTTGCCTCTGCAATGAATTCGCTCTCATCCAGAATGGCCTTGCTGTTTGCACGGGCGCGACTTGAAACGTCTGTGATGCAGCTTCAGAAGCATCTCAGCAGAGCATTGCTCTGTATTCGGTAGAAAAGGAGGCCGGCGGATGTTCTGCCTGCTTCTTGGCTATAGTTCCAGTACTTGTAGCTGCGCTGGTGTTTCTAAATACTGTTCTTGCTATCGCCACTGCGATGCTGAGTTCCATGTTCGATGACTTCACTAGTACGCCTATGCTTGCGATGTTGATGCTTGTCCTTGGGTTTCTTGTCGTTGCTTTGCTGTCATGGATTTTGTCCTGCAAGTCTCAAACCAACTTCAGCAGAGACGCCATCCGACGGAGCAGCGAAGCTCTTTCTCGAGGGCCCATGTCCTGTCAGGCTTGGCGTCGGTTGGCGTCGCTTGGCGTCGCTTGGCGGCTTTCGTGAGCTCTCAGGCTCTCAGGACCACAAGCAAGGTACTCCGATACTCCTCCCATCGGTCCACTAGGTTGTCACCCAACGCTGCTTCCTTGGGCGGTCGGAGCACTCGGCAGTCTGTGACAAGCATGGGCAAGCTGAGGGCAGTTCCCAGGCAGCAGACCTCAAGTTCAGAAGCGTTCTGTCAACGTTTCACGGTTTCACGCTAGGAGGTCTGACCTGGACGCGATGTCCTTCACATCCTCGGCTCGCACTTGTAGAGCCATGGAGAGGAAGAGACAATTGCCTCCAGCGCCTCAGGCAAGCAAGCCGTACTTGCTGGTTCGTCTGGCAGAAACCCGGCGGTATTTTCGAACCTACAGTACAGCAAGGAATCGCTGCTGAGAACCGCATGAATAGATGTGTCCAGCGACCCATGTCACGCGGACTCCACCCATAGCACCGCTGCAAGTTGCTGAGGATCTCCTGCACTGGTGATACGACTAGTGCCTAGAGCTAATCAAACAGATCACGTTGGGCGTGATGCAACCTGGCCAGCTGATCGAGGACGAACCGCAGGACACAGTAGTTCTCCAAGCTCAAACCAACGCCCTCGATGTGCTGAAAGGGTTTCCACGCCGCAACACAGCGAAGGCTTGACATGGTTTAGGTTCAGAAATACTTGGATGTTGTAGTTTTAGCTTTACGGCTTCCCAGCACGAGAGAGAGTGTGTTCCGATTCGACCTGGAAGCACGCCCCAGCCCTTCCGTGTACGAAGTTTCCAACTTCTCCCAAGGAATGCTTCTTCCAATGGGAGCAGTCCCTGTCGTTCATGACCTTCGTTTGACCGCCGTTCTCTGCGACCTGAAATGGTGACACAATGCTTCTCAAAAGTCCACGGGTGCACTATGTTGCACCCCCCTTCAAGAGTGCCTACACACACATCGTCCTCTCAGCCAACAGACATCCCGCCCCGCCTGCACGGCACGCAAATGGACCTCAGGAAGCTCGGAGACACGCCTTTTCACTGCTTTGACATGTTTGCCATCGCCTCTTCCTCAGACTGCCTGCAAATCCTAGCCTAGCTGACAACTGGATCTGGTACGCACTTTCATCTCCAAGAAAGCTTGGACAACACTCATCCAAGCGATTCGATCTCCAAGGGTTCGACAGACCGGTGCCGCAAATCGGCTCGCGCCTAGAAGATCCAACGTCGTTTGGACGAGGCTCCCGGGCATCATCCAAGGTCCGCGCTCGACGGCAAGCTCCTGCCGGATCCATGAAGAAGAGCGTGTTTTCAACTTTAAAGCACTCTGGGATGTCTATGCCCAAACTTCCTTCCGCACAATTCGCTCAAATGCAAGATGCAGCCCACCTCCAATCAGAAGGCTGGCGGAGACAACCGGCGCTCCCAAGGCGACGTCCCACGTGAAGCGTCTCTCGGCCTCGATGCAACGTAGGCTTTTCTCGGGTAGCACAGCCATGGAACATACCGTTATCAGTGTGGCATGGCATAGCATGCCATACCTGCACGTGCCCGGAGCTTCCACGCCACACAGGAAACGCAGACCTTGCAGCCGTATCAGAAGCCCGGTGGTCAAGCAAGTTTTGGAGAAACAAAAGCAGGCTCTGCACAGCACAGCTTGCCCATCTAAGTAGCCGGGCGGTCGGGCTGGTGCAAAGTTTTGCAAGGAGACCTGACTGCTCCGGCCAGCTGGAAGGTGCAGGGAGAAGCTGCAAAGTCAGTCCGGCACGTAACCAGGAAGCAAATGCATAAGGAAAGCTGGCAGCTGGCTGTGCAAGCTAAAAGGTGCGGCTTGCTCCTTCTGTCACATTAGACGGGGGATGTTTCAATTCATGGCTCAGGCTCCGGGAATCGGCGAAATGGAGGAGATCGTGGATGTGACTGTCTCAGCTTTCAGGCTGGTGCCCGTCTTTCCATTCATGGCTCAGGCTCCGGGAATCGGAGGTTGCGCAACATGGTCCAAGTTCCTGGTGCCCGTCATGTCCATGATGTCATCCTAAGGCATGTGCATCGCGGCCTCGGGCCGTTCACTGTCCAACTGCAGAATCACCAGCACGAACCCCCGCGCAAGGTGACCAAGAAGGATTAGCAGTGCAACGTGCACAGCAGTCCATGACGGGTTCTTGTACGATGGCTTTTGGGAAAGCTCGCATGCACGCTGTACATTGGTACTGGTCAGGGTGACTGCTCACCTCCTTCTTCCTGCGTAGTCGCGAGCAGAGCACAGAGGGAAGGACCCTTGAATACACTTGACAGCAACATCTGCCTCATCTGAGGACTCGTAGCCACCAAGCAGGGATCCACCAGCCGGTGAGGAGGTTGGTGATGACGCTGCCCTAGGACGCTCAGAGCATTCACAACCAAGCACCGGCGCTTGCAACATGTTGTGGCCCGTACGCAGTGAGTGTCGCAGGCGCAGGCTCGGAACCTACTTCGGGCCCAAGAAGAGGAAAGATATCAGAAGATGCTCCAGCAACAAGTGTGCCAAACTTTTCTCTCGGCAGCTCTGGCTCTTGCTCTGCCGAACTGGCCATGGTGTTTTGTGGGGAGGCAGGTTGCGTCAGTACTCCAAGGACACGCAGCAGCGCATGGCGCTTGGAGTTCGTCAAAGTTGTGACGAGAACATGGCCGGAGGTCAGGCGACCCGGAACACCTGACACCGACAGATTCAACTGCACCGTTCCTGCTCCGGGCATCGCAGCATCGAAGTGTAGCTAGGTCGCTGATCTGCTGGCACCGAACGCGTTCATCCGGCACAGTGTCCTTGAGCAAAGCAACTTTGAACAACGATGACCCTAATAGACTTAATTGACTTAATAGACTGCCTGATCGCCTGATAGAACCGCAGGCCCCCTATCACCGCCTCATGCAGAACCTGAGGATGAGCTGACTATCACTCAATAACATAAGCACAGGGGCAGGAAAATCTTGTCAGATGCATGAAACGCTGCAGTACTACTTCTATCGAGGCACTGTGTCCAGAACCAGCAGGAGGATTCCAGTTGCACTCGTTTCGAGCTGAGGGGTCACGGATCCACCCTGAAGCAGGGTCAAAAAGGCCGGCCACGGAAGCCTTTCGAGCTGCCGGGTAGCCTTAGTGTCGAGAACCCCGGTGAGGAGTGTCGCTGGGGCTCAACCAAGCTTGTGAGCTTGCAAGCAAGTCAGGGCCTGTGTCATGCACGTGCGTGGGTAAAACCTCTCAGCTGCAGCCTTGCCGCACAGTCGGCCAAAACCTTAGCTTTTCGCGAGACTGCTCCCCCTTTTAAAATGTGGATGAGCCAAGAACACGGGCATGGCTCCGCGCGAAAGCTCACTGGGGAGCAGACATTGCAGGCACTGTCTGCCAGGTCCACTCGTTCGTTCCTAAGTGTGTCTATACAGCGCACCTTGACCGGCTATGTGTGTGTCTGAGATGTTCTTGATTTTTTGCCGAGATGTTCTTGATTTTTTCTGAAGCATTGGACTTGTTGGAATGCCAGAAAACACAGGACGATTGCACGTGTATGAAACGAAATCACTCTGTATCACTATCACTGATAACAGCACGCGCGGAGAATGCATCAGGTACGACCTCAAACTGCATGACGAATCCAGTTGACTGAAACTGTTCATTCATGTACTTCACGAGTGTCGGAAGTGCGACTTCTATGAGATGTTCTTGATGAACCTGCAAATTTTGCAGCAAACGCCAAATGCAAGCTAAAGAGTCGCATCTTGCCCCGTCATGGATGTCTCTGATGCAGCTAGCAAGGGTATCCCGGCAGCAAGGATGCGAGGCCGTGCATGCTTGAGAACTAGTCGGCCTGAGCTGCCGTCTCTACAGCCACAGGTAAAGCCAGTGGTGTTCACCCAATGGCATGCGCAATTCCGCTGGGCCCTGAGCACAGCGATGCACTTCCCAGAACCAGTCCGTCCTTGCATCTCCAACCCAGATCTCACGGCTTGGAACAAAAGTAGCACTTGGTAGAAACTTCTACTCTCAGCCAGGATGCTTGCAAGCTCGGGTCTGTGCGAACAAGCTCTACAGGAAAGCGAGACACTCCTCGAGCTTCTGCCTCAGGCTCGTGTACCCGGCAAGACTCACATCTGCATCCGGGCCGTCTATAATACGGTTTCCAGGCCTGCGAAGCGTCCGACACCAGCCCAAACCAGTCCATGAACCATGAGAGTCTGCTCGATGTTGCCATGGCCAGAAGTGGTGGAATTGGATTTGGCGTTGCATCTGACTCCGAGCGCTTGCCATGCTTGGTGCTGCGTGACTCCGCCGATTGTTCCCAGTCGGCCCTAGGGTGCGTGCAAGAGGTGTGCCGTGTGGCTGGACCCGCCGCCACCTTCTCGAACAATGCACAAAAGAATCCTCCGAAATCTCCATGGGTTGGATGGATCCGGACGCACAAGCTCAAGGCACTTCGCACCTGCCCGCACACGCTTGTCATGCAACGACACACGGACGACCTCAAACTGCCCTGCATTCTTGTAAATCACGTGCCTGCGGATCAGCCGGCGGAAACATTGTCGAAGCCAGGCCTCCGCCATTGCGGCACCAGAGCTCCGGCTCCACCTCCTCTGGGCGGCTGTAGCTGCGGTAGGACTCGTTGAAGTCAGGCGCAGGGACTCTCCACTCGGTCATGCCCGCCACATGGCTCCAGGTCTCCAACGGAAGCAGACGAACTTGCCCGGCGCCCAGCCTTTCCGCCACCGAAAGCTCTGAAACTTGAAGAAGACTGTGGCAACCCAGCATGAAGCATGAAAATTGGCGAGCCACTTCTCCAGGGCAGCTGCCACAACTGCCTCGTTCTCCACCGGGGACATGCTGCACGTCGAGTAGAGCAGTCGCCCCTGCGGCTTCAAAACTGTGAGTCCACGCTTCAGGATGGCGCTCTGCACCTGACCCAAGACATGAGACTTGAGCCCGGCGTTTTGCCGTCTCGATCTCACCCTCAGACTCCCTCTCTCACAAGTTGCTCCCATTCCTCAAAAGAGTGCATGAGAAGCAAATCAAAGCAGGCGGAGCCACATAGTGCATTTGAAGCATGTAGCGAGCATGCCAGCGCGGCCAGCTACCCGGGGCACGACGCAAGCGGCCGTCACCTTCCCCGGCAAAGAGTCGGGCACGCGACACACGCACTGAAAACCGAGACAGCTTTGCCATCTGTCCTGCAGCTACCACGCCTGAACAAGGAACATCACACAAGACACGGTCGAAGCGGATCTTTCGCGCTCCCCGTACCCGGCCGTCTGAATGGTCATGCAGCGTGGGGAACTCAGCCAGCATCAATAAGGAAATCACTGCAAAATGGCCAAACATCATGCACTTGTGGTTGACTCGGCTTTACAATGCATCAGACCGCGACCTAGCCACATCCCGCGCATCTCCGCACAGCCACAACAGTGGTGCCGAGTTGGGGTGCTGCTGTACGCGACGGACAGCCGTGGTACAGCGCGCCCAGTTATCGTCGTTAGCAACGAGAAGACCACAAGGCACGCCACCTTGCACCAGGCCGCATCAGTCGCAGTTTTCATTGGAGCAGCAAAGCGATGAGCGAGTGAGTTGATCTTTGCAATCAATGTCAAGCCTGAGGAGCGGCCCATGTTCATCAAGTCGAGAAGCTGCAGTGTTTTGGAGCCAGGTGCAGCGCAAAGATCAGCCACAATGTGGTGTTCCTCGACCTACACACCAGCGCTTCACACTTCACATCGTTGCATGTGCTTTCAAGCCCTACCGAAAGTCCGAAAGAAACGATGGGCACCAGAATACCCCTGACAGGAGTCAGGAAGAAAAACGAGGCTTGAAACGCTCAGGCACTTGCAGGAGCAAAACGGGAAGCATGCTGGCAGCTTCTTGTCTAGCAAGTGCCCCCGCATCCTGGCATGCTTCCAGAAAGTTCCAGCATGTCTTTCCAGGGCCTTCAAGCGCGAAGCCGTCGAGTCCTTCTGCCTCCGTCAGCCCCAAAGCCCTAACGAGGCGAGCCTCGCTTTGCAAGCGGTGGAGGCAGAGCTGCGCAAGCGGCGATTTGGGGTTCGCGAGCCGCACGCAGTAGGGCAGAGTGGTCTGCATGAGCTTCTTGACCTGCGCGAAGTCGGGCAAGTCCTTGTAGTACATGTCCCAGGCTTCGGAGCCATTGCGTGTTTTCGAATCCGGATGTACATCTAACGGCGCATCGTCCGGCTCAGCTTGAGCTGCTTGCTCTTCGTCTGCATAATGGCCAGCACTGAAGACGTGTCGCATGAGTTGGTTTCTGGAGGCAAATTCTTGGCCACATCGCTGACAAGTACGATCCGCGACATCTGCAGTCGAAATCTGGTCGGAGTTCTGGCAAACTTGAAGCGATAGCTCGCCACCACGGTCACAACCAGCAGCACGCCAGGCCTTTTTTGTCGGGATGCGACGGCATCACGGATTTTGCGGGTATGAACTCTGAAGAGTTTTCAAGATATGAGTTTAATTTGAGAACCGGAAGTAAGCAGCTCAGATGCTTTGGATAAAGCGGCATCATCACAAATGTGAGACTCACCAGTCTTGTGACGCCACAAAAGCCGGATGCTCAAGGTGCCTTGGCATCTCGTCCGCATAAGCAGGTCCAACTATGGTGAGAGCGGTGACTCAACCACTGCCTTAATCCAAGCCACTGCTGAAGCATCCCTCCGTAAGCTTAGGGAAGCCAGCAGCTACCTGGGACTGAAGATCTGCCAATACGGGCGAGGAGAGCTTGAAACGCTTCGGCATATCCAGGTAGTAGACACATACCGTGCCGACCGTGCACTCCGTGCTAACAACCTGGCACAGCACAGCCGCGAGCCAACGATGTTAAATTCATACTGTTCAGGGGCATGGCTGACTGTTCTGAACGTTGCGCTCCCCTGGTTGGCCTGATCGCTGCGATAGCCGCTTGAAAGCTGCAAATCCATTGACTGGGCTTACAACGAAGGCGGCAGGAAAACGGCGCAAGAGGTCTGCACAACTGGCTTCTGTGGGCAAGATGAAGTTGCGCTGGTTGCATGCGGCATGGCAAGCAGAGCGTGTTGCGACCGAGTTGCCTGGAAGTCTCTGCTACATGTATGACACTTTCAGGGAAAAACTGTATGGACGGACTTAAACCGGTGCGCGTGGACGGTCGATCTCTTACGAGGCAGGTCTGATCTTGCTTGCGAGAACCGGCTTACATGCTTCATTGAAGGCAGCGGCAATCGAAGCACTTGAAGAGGGCGAAAACTTGTACAGTCTGCGGGCACGGGCACCTTCTACTCGTGCTCGCTTGCTATCGGGCTCCTGAGAGGCTGCTGCCGGGAACCCTCCCACGAGTTTCAACATTCGCTGCAACAAGTGACCGTGCAAGCGCTTTTCAAGAAAATCTGATATCCTTCTTCTCATCGAACACATCTTCTTTGCTCTTTACTTTGACAAAGCTTGGCATCCGCTTCTTGGCCTGCACTTTCTCG
The DNA here is from genome assembly GCA_003297005.1 of Symbiodinium sp. clade A Y106. Taxonomy (NCBI): domain Eukaryota; class Dinophyceae; order Suessiales; family Symbiodiniaceae; genus Symbiodinium; species Symbiodinium sp. clade A. The sequence goes on from BGNK01000731.1 coordinate 102,993, forward strand.
GGTCAGCACGCGCGATCGTAGGAACGCAGCAGACGAAGCCACCTGGGGGGCAACTTGCGGGCCGACCTCGGGCCCTGAGATCGTCTGCGCGACCTTCAAAGCCATCTCCACATCTCATGGCTGGGATTCAGGCTTTCAAGGGCCCCCGTCCCTGCTCGAGATTTCGGGTCTGCGGGCTTCATCGCAGCGAGCACTGCGGTCGTTGCATTACTGCTCCATGCTTAACAGACACGGGATTTTTCAGCATGCCAAATGGCCAAAAAGGTACATGTACATGCCAGCCAGCAAGCCGAAGATCGTCAACAATTCCATGGTGCACGCCAGAAACAAACAAGCGAAATGAGAAGAGAAAACACATTCTCAATACCGGCTTAGCAAGAATGATATACTGTAGAGCAGGGTGCAATCACAAAGAACTGAATCAGAGTAGTGCACGGAAGAGAATGAAAAAACGTTCTGCTGATGTCGGGTCCAAATCCACCTGTGGTTGCCTGGGGACCTTGCACCGCAGTATGTTCTCATTTATTTGGCTACGTCCACCGCAGGCAGGACAGCTGCCATTCTCGCGGGCACATACATTCATCAGAAGTGGTGCGGAACAGCCAAACGAAAGCCATTGCTCTCAACATGGTGCATCTCTAAACTGCAGCCAGACCTTGTCTGTCTTGGTCATCGCCTTGTCAATCCTTACAGTTTGATGACAACACTGCGGGTATTCCTGACGACACAACTGCAGCAGCAAATGTCCTGTGATCAGAAGCAGCTCTGCGAAACTCGCTCACTTCCTGTCGCCACTGGCACTGTGAAGCTAAACATGGCGAGGACATCATGCGACAGCTGCGACAGCGACAGCTGCTTCATGCTGCATCGTCGCAATCCACGCACCGGTCCTAAAACTGTCATATGGTTGAGGGAAACATGCCATGACCGCCGCTGCGGCATGAAGCCCCTCTGCTACTAGAGCCTGCTTGATTCCTTGCAGGAGGTCTCATGATGTGACACCCGTTGAAACAGGACTCAAGCCATTGATCTCTGATCGTAACCAGCCTCTACCACTTTACCAGACAAGTGACAAGTACAGCTCAGTAGCCATTGCTGGAGCCTGAAGTTCACAACTAGACTCGTTTAATCATGGGCGCTTGAAGAGACATGGTTGTCGCAGGAACGGGTTTTTGGAGCCACAGTAGTTCATGACGCTGACGGGGCGGGTTCCGTCGTTGAAAATTGCAGTCGTGCATGCTGGCGACGATTCTCGACTCCTAGTCCCGTTCCGGCAAACCCATTGGACAGGGACCCCCGGTCTGCCGCTGGGGATCACAACGTCTTCCCGTCCTGGTGCTTCTGGGCCTTCTCCAGCATTCTTTCCTTCTCTTTCTGCGCCTGAGGAGGCTCTGTAAGCTCGTGCACAGAAACCAAAAAAAATATCTTCCCGTTTCCGCGAAGCCCGTACTGTGAAGGCTTTGACCCTGGAAAGTTTCAGAACGCCGTGCAAGCCCGCATAAGACATAGTTCGGAACCTTTGTGACGGTCGGATGCCCTGTACAGGCAGCTACAGAGTTCCATCCGATGCCACCGCCATACGGGCACCCCTGGCGTGGCCGCTTTTGCGTCTTCGCTGTCTCTCCAGTTTATACCGTCAAGCAATAGTGTAGGGCGATGGTCAGCACAATTCAACGCTAGCCAGCACTTCGGCATGAGTGATACATGTCTGGCTTGGTGCTCTGCCTTTTGAATCGGATCGAACTCTTGCGGCGTCAAGGTTTGGAAGCCGAAGCTTTGCTGAGTCCTGGTTCCCCTCGTCACAAACCGCAAAATCTCTCGTGCAAGCCCTCGTCGCTGCCGAGCACAACCATGGAGTTGCCCTGGCTAGTCTGGCTTGGTTCGCGGCTTGATACCCAAGATCTGCTCCTGCTACGCCAGGGCCCATGTAGGCTCCTGGTTTTTGCGCTCAGGCACACCTACAAACACATGCACATGCGCGTACGGCCGTTGTGAACATGCAGTGGGGTCCTCCATCGAAAGACCGGACATCCTTGCCCAGAAGGCCTGACTTACATCACAGTAGACACGAGCTGTCCAGGTTGCATTGCATCCAGGTTGCATACACAGCACATGTCTCGTCTGACTTGCTGCCAAGCATCGATCCATAAAAAGGTTTTGATTCTTGGAGCCTGCAATCAAAACGGAACGCATAAGGCCGCTCCAAATCAGCAGTCAGATGCCAGTGACCTGAAGGAGTTCCCATCTTTGCACAGACCTTGTACAGCAAATTGGTGCCAAGCTCGAAACATTCAACGATAGATAATCTATCTGCTTATCTGTTTATTCTAGCCTGCGGCTTTGACAATGGATGCATGTTTTCGTGTGGGCTGAGTGTCAGCAGCTGAATCGGGTGTAGACAGATTTGCTTGCTGCTCTCCGGCTTTTGAATTTGCGATCTTTGAACCAAAGAGCACGAATGAAGCTCACTCAAAGCTTATGCCGGAGTCTGGGAGCGACTGCTGACATCTGCAGGCAAATACTACCCAATGCAATCGCAACGGCAAGCCTGAAAGACCACCACTGGTCACTTGAAGGCGTTTTAAGTGTGCAGAAGTTCCGCTTCTTCGGGCAAGAAGTCAGGATATTCCGCATGTCGCGGCGGACACCAGCCTCTCCCGCAGTTTTGCATCATCTTCTGGGTCTTGTACTCCTGAAGCTGGGCTCTGGGCACAGCTTAACCGAATCCTCGCTTTGCTAAGCACAGAAGGACAACAAGCCCCCGCCTTAAACACTCCATAGTCGCGGTCGTGGGTGTATGACAAGCAAACCCTATCGGGAGGCCCGCTCTCTTGGCGATATCCCGAGGATTGGAGCTGCAGGTTGTATCGCGACCACTCGCGAGATCTCCGGTATTCAATGTTGCCTTGGCAGAGGCTCTTGGAATCAAACATAATGACTTTCTGACAATGTGACGGTCAAAACAAGAGGCGTTATCAGAACCTCGCGTTCCGTCTGCTTGGCAAGGCTCGAGTCCAAACTATCAGATTGAGCCGCTCGCCTTCTGTGATGTCATCAGCACCGTGACGGCGATGGCCACGATGCACAACGCAATGCCCAAGCTTGTGCTGGTACAAGAGGCTTGCATGTCGGTGATTAGCTGCACCCTGGTTGCCGCAAAACTGAAGCCCAGCACCTTTAAAATCCTTGCCAAGGCAGATGTTAAACGTCACGTCGCTGTCATCGGTATGCATGTCCAAGCCCAGATCTTCGCCGACCTTGTACCGCACGACAAAGGTGTGGTGCCGGTCAAAGTGAGACCCAACGCCAGGGAAAAGATGATGCGCAACCAGCTGCAAGAAGCTGTGGACGAGCCTGCAAGAGTTCCGTGCTGCTGTGGATCGTAAGAAAAACAGCACAGTCACATGGTGGCAAAACTATGTTGTGGAGCCCGCGCCTGTCCAGAGCTGGCTCCATGCCAATCTCGTTCACCACAACTCCATAGTTGTTCATGCTGTTTGGACGACGGGCAGGCAACCCGCTGGCATGAAAGCCATCAAGCTCCTCAACGAAATCCTTGCAAAAACCTTCGGTGAAGATTGGAAATGAATAAACCTCCGACGCCTCCTCGGTCAGTATAGAAGACCATGCATCCGCTGTGTTCGCTGCATATGCTGTCCAGAATCTTGGGTCGAACATGTCCTTGGAGAAGGCCTCCTCCTCATTGAAAAGAAACTGATGACGACGAAGACTGCCATACTCAGATATCGTCTTCAAGCACTTAGCGTTCGCCTTCGCGGCATCCTCAATATCATCCATGTCAGCAATTTCGGACAACTGCTCTGGATGCCCCAACAGAAGCAGGACGGCTCGTATCGTGCGGCACAGTCTTGAAGCGTTGTCGCCCAATTTGTCTTCTTCCAGCTTCGAAAGAGCTTCAGCAAAGGCTGCCTCGTCCACGACCCCATCCTGCTTAACAAGCGCATGATGCAGCCAGCTCTGGACACGAACTTCCGGAGGCGTTAGCGGATAAGCGCTGTTCACCTTCACCTGAAGGCGAAGCCTCCTTTCGCAGGCCGAGTCTGCCGGCCCTTGGATGACCACGCTCACGAGCCATGGTCCCGTGTCGCCTCTGGGGACGAAGAGCTCAGTTCCATCCTTCGAAGGGCACAGCTTGGCACGTCACAGCAGGCAGATATCCACGCAACCTGATGCCGCGGCGTGCCTGTGACTTATAAAGTCCAGATTACAAGCTTCTTGCCTCTGCGACGCCCATGAGCTCCGGTTCTGAAACGTGGATTACCCCCCGCTCGTCGCGGAGCCTGGGAATCTCCTTGTGCAAGACTTCCAGAGTTCCTGAGACGTGCTATGCAGCTTGCTTTATCGAACATTTCCTTTGTAACTGTTCTGCTGAATCTGGGCAGGGGCCCCGGCGCTCGGGGTTGCTGTCCTCCTGACATCAGGAATCAGTTGATACCTGCCTGCCGCTTCGAGCTTGCAAGATGCTCGTCTTGCAGGTACTTCCCTGCCTCCGGTATGGAGAATGTGCTGGGCAGCTCAGCTCGAATCACTCGTGGAAAATCAGCTGGAGCATAGATCAATGCACCACCGAAGGCAAGATCCAACTTGACCTCAAGAGTTCGATCCACACGAGCTTGTTCGCGCTGTCGGCGCTACGATGGTGGCGTAAGGTCAAATTTCCTTCGCAGCCGAGGCTGATGCCTGATAAGGTGCGGTCTTCCCAGGTGGCCAATGATCCTGCGCAAACAACTATGCTGGGGGGGCAGAGGACCCAGGACACGAGTAAATTGAGTAAACCAGATTGTCTGGCTGCCACTTCCCAGCACCTACTCCAGAAGGTGCATTGTGGCTCTAGGTCTTCAGGCATTGGCACGCTTGCATGGGTGGTTGGCATTTCTACTTTTCATGGTTTCAAGCCAGGGATCATGATGGGTCACGTGAGGGATGGCGGCACTCGCGAGTAGGCGAGCTGTTCACAAGTCGTCGATGCGCATCGCATCCCAAATCCAATACTCCAACCCGAATGCTATGAACTTTTTATCCTGAATCAGCGGCAAAACCCTTCAAGCCTCGCGGTATTGTGTAGCCACGATCTCGCCACTCGCCCAACCTTCGCGCCCCATGTTGCAGGAGACGCGAGCACCCACGGCAAAGCGCAAGCTGCCACCATCGCTTGCCATGGCTGGCTCTACCCGCTACAGAAGTGAGGGGCTTCAGAAGATAGAGTAACCTACTATAGAATGGCGCATACTGCGATCCCTATTAGAAGGGCCCCCAAATGAGGTACCCTTGTTCTCTGGAACTCCCACTGGCATATCCTTTCCAACCGGGTGGGCTGGCAGCATAAGCGAATGTCATCATACTCTCGTGTCGTATCCTTGACAAGCCACAACCCTGAGAGGGGGTTTCGGGTCTGTTTACACTATGCTTCTAATGAGGAACCTTAAGGAATTGCAGTGGTAAATATACAGTTCAGGGTCGAATATTGGAACTGATTGAGGCATGGTTCTCGGCTGATCTCGATCGAGGATTGGCTCTACAGATGCTCAATCCGACATGCAAACAAGCAAGCCGAGCGCGACAGACCGGATACTGTGGAAAAAGCTTCGCGGCGAGCAGATCTTTCATCTTTGCCAACTCGTGAGAAAAATGTCCTAAAGCCTCAAGGCCACTCATCCTCATGCTACTCTTGCTCCATATGCACCTCAAACTCAGTCGAGCTCGGAGGTGACAGTTGCGCTGATGACACTGGAGACGACGCTGAAGGCTGCTAGAGCGCAAAGAACACCGACTCCCAGCACCTTGGCATGAGGAGCATGCAGGCCCAAATTGTCACCTAATGCCTGCAGTCGTGAGGCCCCCGCAACTGAAGGCACGCCCTCTCCGTCTGCTGCTGATGCCGCCACTGGGGTCAAGAGAATCGCCGGCACTGTGGCGCTTGCCGCCTCGATGGCAGTACCACGAAGCTGGCTTGGTGTCTCAGGAGCCGGAGCAGGAGCACCGACGAAGGCAAGGTTGCGCAAGGCGGTGCAAAAAGCCAGGAGGACACAGACGGTTGCAAGCTTGGTTCGGGCCATCACGGCACTCTCACCAAAGACGAGGGAGCAACAATGCCGAGGCTCTTTCTTCCCTGCTGGCTCAGAGCCAAAAGACAGCAAAGGTACAGAATGCTGCAGAATTCAGAGCAGGTGCTCGATGCGCGCTGTCCAGCCACTGAACGCAAATCCTGCTTTGCTTCTGGCAAAGGCACAACCATTGTGCACAACTTATGCACGGCAGTTTTTAGCTCGTGCTGATGCGACTGCAAGTCGCAGTCGCAGTCAAATAGCCACATAAAGGCCAGCAACCGTCGGCTCAGATGGCCCCACATTGCCCCGCCCTGGGCCGTCTTCGGGCCGGGGGGACTGCCCAGAGATAGCCCCCGGCTTGTCACACCTCCAGCAAGGCACAGGCACAGCTGAGCAAGAGCTTTGCGATTGATTTCACATGGAAGCTCCGAAAGTCCTTGTTGAGAAGCTCGACGAATCTCCCCTTGTCCCAGACGTCCGGCATTTCCTTTGCCTTCCCGAGACTTCTGTGGGTCGTTTTCACCAGACCGCAGCTGGTCAGAGTCGCCGAGACCTCTGGCCTTCAGCATCCCAATACGAGCGAGGCTTGCTTTGTCCAGGCTCGTGGGATCCTTCCGGCAGACTCCGCAGCCGTCCCGTTCCCGCTCTGGCCCCATGTTACAACCCATCAAAAACGTCTAATGGGCAAAGGCAGGTACAGTCTGAGTGCTGCACTGCACCCTCCAGGGCATTGTAGGCCAATTCGATTTCCTCGCCAAGCAAGAGCTCGGTTCAGTGGAGTGTAATGTACAACGCGACGACAACGAAGTTACAAAATCGCGAAGGTCAGCTGCCGCTGAACCTCCCTGTTGGCCGCATTCTTGAGGATGTTTATCGGAGCATCCCATGCCTGAAGGATTCCACAGGTCTGGCCCAAAGCTCTCACCCCTTATACTTCGCAAGCAATCCCACCTCTGCACCTTCTTTGCTGCCACTGATGCCCAAGATCGCTTGACAACCGTCTGAATTTTCCACCTTGCAAACATCTGCGAGCTATAAGCGTTCTTGCGCAGTCCATTTGGTGTGGATCTCCCCCGCCTCCCTCTTGGCGCCCTTCTCCAGAAGCAGTTTGGAAATAAAATAGAAGTCATACCTCCCAGATCTGCGCAAGGCACGAGATTGCCTCTGAACAGCTCACAATTGAGGGACGTGCTCAACGCTCATGTGGAGAGGCGTCTGCCCCTTGAAATTTTGCGCCGTCACCTGGACGTTGAACTTTTCCCGTTGTCGGTTGCACAGTCATCGAAGGCAGAGACTGGGAGCTGGGCATCTGCTTTCCAAGCAATCAAGAGCTGTGTCAGCTCTCGGTGGCCTGAGTACGAGCGGAAGCCCATGAAACTGGAGACGGCCAACCCTTTTGCAGCTGGGCTCTTAGTGCCAGCCAGCAAGTCTGCCCACGCTCTGAAGCTCAGTTCTACTGAGACGGCTAACCCTAAATCCTAAACCCGAAAGTGGAGGCGAAAGTGAAAGTCGGGCTTCCGACCGTTCTGCACTGCAATGTGCAAGGCTTGGTTGCCGGTCTTTGGGTCCGGTGCTCCTAAAATCAAATGAGCAGAAAGGAAACAGGAATGGTTGTAGCCATAAGCTATAATAGGCTATAGTAATAGTCATGAGCGCAAAAGACATGCTCATGGGAATCATATTAGTAGTAATAGTGACAAAATAATTGTAGCAAATGATGACAATATTACCACAGCGACATCTGTAATCATCGAGCTTCGCTGCAATCGAGAGCTGAGACTCCAGCTTGCTGCGGAGCGCCGGGACCTCGCGCGGTGGCTCTGTGCAGAAGTTGCAACTTGTTATGTCGGGGCAGTCAGGCAACCACGACAAAACAGCAGATGACTGGTCGAAAGCATAACAAGAACTCGGGCCAGCACACCGAAGCATCCGTCACCAGCGCCTGCACCTAACATCGTAGAGACTTTCTTGTTTCCGGACTTCTGAAAGGGTGTTCTGCCCAAACTGCCTCATCCTCTGCCTTGCCCCACCCTGGGTAGGCACTCTCGGTGAGCTCTCAAATCACATCCCCAGGAAATCAGATGGAGAGACGCGTAAGGTCAACACGTAGGGCAGAATGGAATTTGCCTCAGCTGATGGCAAGAATTCGCTTCAACGGTCTTCAACCACCTGCGCTTCAAGACATCCAAGACTTGCAGAACCATTGCCACTAGAGAAAATGCTGATCGGCAATGGCAGGAGCCAAAGCCCAGACCTCAGGTCCCAGCCAATGAACTGATCATCCGGTGCTGCGCCGGCTTGCTCATCGACGCTGGCTTCTGGTTCTTTGTTCTCCTTGCTTTTGGACTTCGAGCTTTTGGTCGATTCCTTGGAATCTTTGGGCTCTTGGCTCATCGCCTCTGCCTCCGGGGCACATATTGACGCATTGGCTTCTACATTCTACACGTCGAATTGGCACCCAGAATCCCCACAGTCGAGACTAGCAGCTCCTTGTCCTTTTCCTTCTCTTCCTTCCCTTTTTCCTTCTCTTCCTTTCCTTTCTTGGGCTTCTTCCTGCAGAACTCAAGCTTCTCCGACTCTCATCCTTCGTGTCCTCATAGCTCTGATGTGACCGAGCCACACTTTGCTCCCTTTCTTCTCAGCTGCATCCTGAAGGCACCACGATGGCGGAGAGCTTGGAAAGACGGGTGCTCGCGGCACTAGAAATTCGCTTCCTGCTGCGGTGGTTCCGGCAGCAGCGTGTCGGGCTCTGCCTGTAGTGGCGGCAGAGTGTAGCAACACCCACACAAGACCAGCTCGAGGGGACGACCCGGAACACAGAGCAGCAAGAGCAAGCCTGAGAGTCATCACATGCATTTCGCTGCTGACACTTCAGGAATTTCCAATTCTTCAGCTTTGCGGCCGTCTCGGCTTTCTTGCTCGCTTCAAGCGGAGCCCAGTCGAGGCATCTTGAGCTGTTGGTTGCTGAAGAGTCCAGGCTCGACGACAGCAAAAGCGCGAAAAAGCGGCGCCCTAAATGGCACAGTAAGAGCCTGTACAGTCTGTGTATTGCGGGATGCAGCTTTTTGCCGATACGCTTTGACTCTGCTGCAGCCAACTCAGTGTCACCTGCAAAGAGCTGTCTGGAACATGACTGCCAAACTGACCGACCATCTGCTGGGTGGGACAACTTCCAGCCATCTGACAGCTTCCGCTGGCACTCTCTAGCAGGAAAAGGTAAACTGACTGCCTGGAAGGTGCATTGGATTGCGAGGTACGTCTCGTTTACAGCCCAGCGGCAAGGAAGTGGCAGTTGCCTTGCTGTCCATTCGGACATGGCAAATGGCAAACAATCTCTCCGGCCGTAGCCAGGAAACCAGAACTCAACGGTGAAACACATCCCTTCTGCGCTCGCGCCAGGATGTCAGAATGTGTCGTGATCATGTCGTGATCGTCGTGCGACGGCCAGGTCGGGCCGTACTCTCGGTGTACCAGATGCACTCTGTTTGTTGCGTCCTCTCCATCAGTTTATGCATGGGTCCTGCATTGAACATGCAGATACAGGGAAAGGAAGCAAGCACCTTGAAAGCAGCATCCATCCAGAGAGCACTAATGAGCAAATGCATGAATTAGCTCCGAACATCTGCATGCTCCACGCGGGGTGCGTGGGCAAAAGGTTCACGGCTGCCTCCGTGCTCAGTCATCCTCATCTACGATTGGCTTGGACTTGTCCAGCCTGGGGCGAGGACCGACTGACAGCAACACAAAGACAGGAAAGCGGCATACAATGAGGATGTCTTCGGTCGAGCCGAGCATCCATCTGGTCATGGAGCTTGGAACGAAGTCGCCTCCCAGTTCCATTTCCTGCAGGCTGTAGCAACTATCACAACCTGACCTCCAGCTGCATGGACGCTTGGTGCTCGCAAACTCGGCCATGCTAGCTCCGCCTCGCAAGCGATAAAACACTGCAACGTGGTGTCCACTGCAAGGCCAAATACATTCCTGAGCTCCCAAAGTGCGACAATGCAATCAATGAGAAAGTGCCAGACACAAGCGTGTGAAAACCCATTAACTCTTAACAACCAGCCTGCTAGCTCTCTGTCCCAACACGCATGAGCACAACATGTCGTGTGAGCAAGTATGAGTGGGCATGGGAGGTGGTGCGTGTGCGCGAGCGCCAGCCTGCCCTTCTTCACCAAACTTTTGCAGAGCGTTGTCAGAAACGATCCCGGAGCCCCCACAACTTTTGGGCGCCACATGTAGACCCCTGGCATGTTGTAGCACTGTGCGGGATGAAGGTCTCAGCCGGTTGAGGCTCTGCGTGTGTGCACATCTAGACAAAGGCATGAAGCCCAATAGATCGTCTTTGCTGAAGTATCTTCTCTTTGATTCTTTGGTGCATACGCTCGTAATCAACGCTGCAGGGCCTCTGCCTTTCAGCCTAGAGATCCTATGAGCGTTCCGCCCGCGATCTTTGCCAGACCCGGTTTTGCCAGGGGGCATGAAGAGCTTTGAAACCTCGTGAACTCCGAGATCCATGTCCATGCTGACTCGACCCCCACAGGACCGAGGTCGAGGCAACGTAGGCTGTGCAGCCGTAGATGATGAGGCAGACAGCAGGGGCAATATCCGGGTAGAGGCCCGTCAAGATGAGGTAGCCCAGAGCTACGCTGGATGCGATGATGAACAGGAAACCGATGGCATGGATCATAGTCTCAGGTGACACGGTCGAAGGTAGAACAGACACGAAGCCGCATATTGCTACCTCTGTATCTATACCAGAAAACCGATGAAAACACTCATCAACTTCGCCAGCGAGCCCCGAGGATTGCCACGGTTCCGAATCGGAAGGCATTTCTCAGAATCAAGAAGAAGGCCTTCTTGGCAGACACGCAGAAGTTCGTACCCATCAGGGCGATCTGAATGTACGCATTCCTTGGTTACTGCTCCTGCTCTGGTCTGTGCATACGTCGATCCGCTGCGCTGCAGTCCAAGTCTCTTGTTCAGGAACTTGACCTGTCTTGGATTCTGCCACAGATCCGGCAGCTTAAAGCGAATCATGGCATACACACGAACCAGCCAAGGACCCGGCACATTTCTCGAAGCACCAAATACAGCACTGCAAGACTTTGAGGACCAGAACCAGTACCCGGTTCTTTGCCGCTTTTGCTTGCTTCCTCGGAAAGAGGACCCTGCTGCAGACCGAGACAGCTTGCATCATCAGCATTAAACTTGAGATTAGTGCAACTCTCAATGGAACCTTTCTTACTAACAGATAGTACAATCATTACCCTGGCGAGTCCGAGCTTTTACTTTACGGGTCCATGTCCCATGGTCGCCGCTCTTGGTGGAACACTTGCCGGGCAAGCTTCTCGTAGTACTTCATCAAGTAGCGAATGAACTGTATCACCGCAATTATGAAGGAGCCAAAGGCCAACGAACCCAAGTGATAGCGGAACACGTTCCTTGCTTGCTTGCATTCTGAGGTGACCATGCGTCGCAGAGGCCACAATGTGCACACTCCGACCTGGCATCTGCACCTATCAAAGTACACAACCAAGGCGCCATGTGGACTGTGCAATGACCTCAAGCTTGGCCAGACAAGGTAGAGTTGCTGTCTGCCCCGGATCGTGAAGTGCCTGCATTATGTCAAGCGACCCGCTTGGTGCCTTTGTCGGAGTTTGAGGTGAAGAACCATATCCCGACGGCACCAGCGATGAGGCACTGCCCAATGGCAATGTTCAGGGCCTGCAGTGACGGATCACGAGAGGAGGCCGGTCTTCCGATCAATCGGGCAAACGAGCATTCTCTCGTGAACTGGGGTTGCGGCATTATTCCAAAGGAAAACGAAGAAGGAAACCTTGCCAAGCGAGGCATGCCGTCAGTATCCCAAGCATTGCATGTGTCGGAAATTTTCTGGACAGGCACCGCGAATCGCCAGTCGAAGACATACCGTGGCGGAGAGCATCTCCAGCATGCGTAGGTCCCGTTCACCAAATCACCTGGGTAGCTGTTGGGTGCTCCGAGCTGGTGAAGTCTCCACTCGGCATGCTGTAGCAGGAAAACCCTCCCTGATCTTTCCGGTCCTGCCTTCCTGCATACAAAGATGCAAAACCGTGCACATCTACTCGCCTGCTGCACCCGGCCCTCCTCTAAGCAACAAGGTCGTTCCCAGACTTGTCTTGTCAAAGCATTCTTCCCCTGTTCCAAGCGTCAACCCACGGACCGAGAGAGCCGAACAGTCTACTACCCTGGCAAGCCATTCGCGCAAGAGGGTGTTCCAGAAGGTGCAGGCAAGCAGCAGGACTCAGACTTCCAAACGCCACCCGTGGGCCACTTGTCCGTGCACTTGCCGGAAACATTGGCCTTGGTTGTAAGCTTCCAAAGCATCCGGAAAGGCCTCAGCATGATCAAGCCTGAAACACCCCAAGCCAAACCTTCGACTCACAAACTGGAGGGCGAAAGTTGTCAAAGACCACATGAAGTAAGCGCTACCAGGTCACGGTTCCAAAAGCTTCGTCATAGGATGTGAAAGCCTCCTGGTGCAGGAGCACACGCTGCACAGAGTCCAACATATGGCAGCATAAACCTCAAGCCGGCCTTCGGCGTGTAGTCTTCCGGCACTTGTGACAGCAGAAAGCTAGCCGAGAGGGCCCAGAGCAAGATCCACAGAATCCCAATCACAGCTTGTAGAATGGGCATGACCAGTATCCTGAAGGTGATGCCGAGGCTTCAGTCGTTGCTGTGAGTCGACTTCAGCAATGGCTTCCGGATTGTCCTGCCTGGGTGTGTCCTTTACAAAGCTGGCAGCCACTTGGTTCACGGCAATCGCCAACCGAATCCTTGCAAACAGAAGGAGGCAGCTTGCAGTAAGTCTTCCGAACAGCTGGCGTTACAGGGGCTTGATGAGGTCTTAGTTGGCAGTGGTGGCTTTCGGCCGCTCCATCCCCATGCATTGCTCCAAGTACTATGTTTCGTCCAGAAACCCGGTGTTCTGCAGAGGAGCTCGGTTTCTACAACTTGGGCCTCAGGCACTGGGCCCTTCGGACATTCAGCGAACACGAAGAATCCAGGGAGGTCCTGTCGACAAGGCAGCAGACGAGTATGAAGTAGATGCCGGCGATGACCCAGAGTATGTAGCCAACAACCTCCAGGACTATTCTGACCTCATTGTTCGTGATGGCATAGCCCGCAGCGCACTCCTCAGGAAGCCACAGAAGTGGCAGAAACCCTGGCTGCTCGGCCGTGTAAAACTCTCGACAGTGACAGCTTTCAGCCTTCCAATCTGTGCCAAGTCACAGGCGCGATGACACCAACCGGCGTGCATGTCTCCCACGTGACGCTGGTGTCAGTGGTGAAACACCAGATGGTCGCGGCGACGTTCGTGGATCCGGTCTGATACGGGTTGCGGCAGAAGTTGTTCAGCAGACCTGCTCCAGCCCAAGAGCCCTCGTGAGTGGGCGCGTCTCATTCTCAATGTTAGCACCAAACATGTCTGATCAAGACTGAACTGAATTGTAGAGGCTACGGACGGGCAACTGCGAACTACGATTCAGTGCCACTCCCAAACCAGCTTCGTCCAATCTATCACTTTGCGTTCGCGGCTGTACAGCCATTTGATCATATGCCCGAGAACCCAGAGCGCCTGAGTTTGGGTACGTACTGGTGTTGTAGGCGGCAGCATTGCCTGAGGCACGGTGCAGGTCTATGATGTGTATGGCATCATAGCTGCAGCATGGTGTAGCCTTGTCCCCACTGTTCACACTGGTAGCCATTCTTTGTGCGTGTCTGTACGCCGCGATAATCTGCGCCGTCCTTGGCTTCGCATGCAACCCAGCACGCTTAAACCCGAACAGAATCTACTGAGTTAAAGCTGCAGCCAAACTGCTCCAGTCATGGCTTCGCTCACTGCCTGTGTGCCGGACATTGCATTGTCCGCGGCTGTCTGGGCAGTGACCTAAAAACAAGTTTAGCTTCTTCCACGTTCATTCCGCACGACATCCTTTCGTTCAAATCAACCACAACATGACACGGCATGTCATGGCATGCCAAGCTGCAGCGATTGACACCGCCATCTGCTGCCCGGTTTCCAGCAAGCCTGCACCTGAGATGACATGATACATCTATTAGTGCAGATGTAGCAGGACACCTACTTCGCATCTAAGCGAAGACAGCTTCGGACCAAAGACACCACAGCCCCACATGAAGGTTTGCCACGTTGCCTTGACACTGTCTGCTCCGAATCCAGCAAAGACCACCGCCAATGACGAGCATAAGAAATACCAGGAAAACGGCAAACCTGAGCGCAGCGCAAAACGCAATGCTGCCTCTCAGGCAGGGCTACTTGCTGGTCACTCGGCAACAGAATCGGCAGAGGTGCCAGACACAGAACTTGATGAGGAATCGTAGAAGCACCAAGTAGATGAAGCCAATGAGAAAGCTGCAGAGTGCCACCTTCATGTACAGTGTAGGGTAGCTAAACATGTGTCCGAAGCAGGCCGTGGTCTGTCACTTCGTTCATGCTGTCAAGGCACCAAGATGAAGGCCGGCAGCGAATTCTCAAAATCACCCATCCACTTCCCGATTGTTTCCTCGGCTAGCGGCTAGTGACCCGACAAACTACTGGGCTGGGACACTGAATGGAAACTAAACCGTGCAGCCTCATCTGTTGCATCTTCGTGCGGCTCAGCTTCTGAAGAGCTGTCTTGAAAAGACGCAAGGCCCGTACTTTCGAAGATCTCCGAAGCGGCTTGGCCCATGGCTGCGACCACCTCTGCACCTTGTCTCGGGTTTCTTTAGGCAGTACGCAGTGAGGGTTCTAAGGGCTCGACCCATCTTGAAACTGCAGTAGCCACCGTACAGCTCTCCAAACCTCAGCAAATTCTTGGACGTGAAGCTCTCTTTGTCTCGAACCCCAGATGCAGCCAAGCAGCTCCACACCAGGAAAAGGAATGCACTTGGAGGCGTTGTAAGGGCAGACTGACTCCGGGAGCGCCTCGGATCGAAAGGAGACCAAACTGACACAACCTTGCGCGCAACATATAGTGTTAATATCTTATATCCCTATTCCTACCTGATGGGTAGCGGAGGCACCTTAAAAGTGAATTGGCTGATGGAGTCCTTGATGAAGGCAGGCCTGTGAAGCTCCCCAGACTCTCGGCCCCCTCGCAGTTCCGTGACGCATCGGTGGCTGCGCTGAGATTCCAACCCTCCGGCAGTCAGGGCATCCCAGTGCTTCTTCAAGTCGTCGTCCTCTGACATCGTGTAGGTCCACTCACCTGGGAAACATGTCGTGGGCCGTGGGCCACATGTCTGCGTAGAGCGACCATCTGTTCACTGGTGCTGCCAAGGCTCGGATGGTATCCGTACTGGCATTCATAGTTGCAAAGTTTTCGTTGCAGGATTTTAAGCAAACCATGTTGAAATACTTCGTGGCTTCGTTCCTGGGATGCTTCAGAATCACGGAATGCTCGCGCAACTGCTGGATGCCAGCAACGACATCGATGCAGCTCTTCTCAAAAAAGCCCAGACGACCTCTGCAGGTTGCCAAGTCACCACATTTCTGTGAACATGTCCCCGTTTGCTCCGCCACCTGGGCATGGCAAGACACGTTTGTAGGCACATGGTTTCTAGGCTGGGTAGGTACAACATTCAGTGTGAAGAAAAGGCCTGAAAACAGGTCCCCCGGGTTCGCTGAGCCTTTCAGCTCTCCCTCGGTACAGGCACAATGGCACGATTGGGTGTGTCACATGACTCATTGACATGTCATGGACCGGCTCCACCGAGCAGCTATCTTGGACGTGATGCTCCCTTGCAGGTTACTGGGGTCCAAATCGCCACCAACATCGAAACTTCCTGGACGAAGATGCTTCAAGTTGATGCTTGACAGGAATACCTGCACAAAGCAATGGCCTTCACATTTCGCACAAGGAGTAAGGCAGCAGTCCTTAGCATCTGCCGTCGCATGCTGTCTCATGCTCAGAAGAAACATGCTTCACTGATTCATGGCAGCTGGACACTTCTTTCACTATAGTCTTAGGCTGCGAAATGGACATTCATTTTGCATATCCCCCTTCCCCTGGCAGTGCACAGCATTACAAGGACTGATTCCCCGCGCTAAGAGCAGCAAGCACTGATGCGTATCCCAGCTTCGCAGAGGTACTCGTTGTACGCTTCTGAAGAGTACAAGCTTTGCAGCGCATCGCTCGATGCACTAGAGCATAGCAAAGCTTTGACGATGACATCTGTGGTGGCTGTGGCATTCCTTAGACAGTCGCGGTCGCTCACCTCTACTCGCTGCGCTGCTGCAAACGATTCGTCTTGCGAGTCCCGTGCATTGTGTAGCTGAGAAATGAGAAACCTCATCAGGTCAATCATGGAAGACATGCATCGCCACATGTGCAGTGGAGAGAGAGATAGGTCAAAGTAAGCACAAGGCCCTTGAGATTGGGTCCATTGTTCCAGTTCTGCTCGAAATCACAGTATGCCCCGCTGTAGTCGCGAGGAAGGTAGAGCTTAGCCGGAGCTCCATCTTGGAGTCCTGCCAATGGGTTCACGCTGCGCCGACAATCCAAACCAGAACTGTTGAACACAGTGAAGCTCGCAGCAGGCAGACGTCCTGCCACAGTCACTACGATGTAAGCCATCCAGGCGGCGAGCAAAACGATCAAACACCATGCGTCTGTACACCCTCGTGATGCGACCGGCCCGTTTGACAAGTCATTGTCTCCGCCTGAGGCATGTCGCCACAAAGGCACCACATCGCTGCGTGTATCTTGGACAGTACCGAAACGCTTGTTGTCAAGGCCCTGCCTTTCGAGAACTTTTTACCCTCCTCAGCTGAGCTGTGCTGCTCTACAAGCACACTGAAGTAGTGAGTTGCGGAGACTTATATACGCAGTGTGCCCGCCGTCCGTTCTTTTCGCCGAGTGTCCTCGTCGTGCTTGGGGGATTTGCAGCAACAGCACAGGCACCCCATGTCCCGCTTTTCGAGGCCTGAGGACACTTGCCTCAGGAACAAGCCGGCTGTCGTGCAGATATGTTGGACAAGGAATGCGGGAATGAAGCAATGGCCTCTGATCCCTGAGGGACGTGGGACTCCAGGCGGCTGCCCCCACGTACGCTCTACTTGGGCCAGATCACAAAAAAAAAACGCAAACTTGTCAAGATTACCGGGCGAAAGCTTGCTTCATAGCTGGGAAAATGGTTGAAAGTCAAGCAGTCTTTTTTCATCGGCACATCCATCGTTTGTGCGGAAGGTTACTTTGACTTTCCGTGCGACACGGCTTGAATTCCATCGCTTTGTTCCGGGGCTGCGTGCTCCGTCACCCACTGTCCTGGAACTTAGCTGCAATCCATGATAAGACACTGATCTCGCGACGACTGAAGTCATGCCACCTGCGAATCCTCTGATGCGCTGTGAACTTCCACAGCCTGGACAAATGCTTAACAAGATCATAATGACCATAACACAGGTAACGTGTCGGCCTGGCCTCTGGCGGCGGCCCCAATGCAGCCATGATTGACTTGATTTGAGCTTCCTTGCAAAAAAGGTGCTGCTTCGAAGCGTTCTCTGTCAAAATGCAGAACCTTGCAGCTTCCACTCCTGCATCCAGGACGAAACTCGTTGACGAAAATTTTGCAAGACCTGCATGGCTCAGCGGCTTCTGCAAAGTTCCCTTCTGAGCCTTGTCACCTCTGTGGATGCAAAGAACCGAAGCCCTGAAGCCTCGATGCTCATGCGGATCAGCAAGGCGAGACGGTCGTCCTCCCTGGCATCAGCAGCTTGCCATTGCTCCAGCTCCGCGGAAACCTGACAACGCTTCTTTTGCAAAGATGCCCCGCAACTTGCAGTAAAAGCCTCTCACAAGACAGCGGACTGACAAGTGCTGGAGCGGGCCGCGGGCCTGCTGCACAAGGCCTTCTGCCAAGGCGGCCTCGGAGAGCCCGAGGCTGCGCAGCTGGAGCAGTGGCGCCTCTTGAGAGCAGCTTCGCACATCACCCGAGCCGGAATCAGAAAGAAAAGGAGAGCGACAGAGGAAAGAGACCAAGAGAGAGAGAGAGAGAGAGCGAGTGAGTGAGTGAGTGAGTAAGTGAGTGAGCATGAGCTCCAACGATGAGCTCCCGGCTCTTCTTCTTAGGGCACCGTTTCCAAGAATCTGGGCGTGGCATTCGCAGGTGCCCGGTCATGGCTCAGAGGCTCCAGCTGCTAGATGACTCTAGTACGCGCCTGCACCTGCACGCCTGGAGCTGCACCGAGCCCAACCTGCGCGACGATCGCTTGGAGTCGGACAGAGAGACAAGACAGTGAAGACAGGAAGGCTCTGGCCAGAGCCTCGTTCAGCTCTGGCAGCTGCCCGAAACAGAGGTTCATGTCCACGCTCCTTTTTTCACATCCGTTCTCGTCTCTGAACGCAGCGGGTTTTTTTACACATCCACGCAGCCGGCAGGGGCAGGCCTGTGCGGTCCTTCTCCCTCAAGCACGAAACCGTATGTCACCAGCAATCGCCTCAAGCATGCTGCTCCCTTTTTGTGGGTGGGTGTCACATGTGTCGGAATGCGGAATTCGGATCGATGGTGGACTCGAGCTCGCAGAAGATGAACATGTGCCGGCTCTCAAAGCAGGGACACAGGCGCATTGGGAATCGAATCGTACGTGATGGTCACCTGACGAGCCCGCATTTTTTGGCTCGTGCTGGCTCGCTATCCGTGAACGGCCTCTTCGCCAATCTCGATATGTCCAGTTGCAAGAAGCCTCGATCGTGTTGACAAGTTTCTATGCAAACCAGCGACAACTGCACGAAGAGAACTGGAGTAGCACCTTAAAGAACCGTTGGAGTTCATGATCCACCGCGAGTTTGGGGAAGCGCTGTGGTTCACGAAATCGAAGTATGGAACCTCGTAGCAGGTTTTCGGTCAGTGCTGACTTTGCAAGCTGCACAAACCCGTGCCGAGAGAGGTGCTAAAGCTCGAACTTGAGAAGGATGCCAGTACACCTGGCTAGGTGCAATCAGATTACTAATGCGCGGCCCACCTCGGCTGTGCAAGAGGAGGCGCCGTCCGCAAATCCACAGCGTACATGGCACGAGCTGCACCTGGCGCGTCTTGCACAAATGGCGGCGGAGACAGTGGTAGCAGGGGATGGCTACTAGGATGCGCTTACGTGCCATGGTGACCGGGTGCCAAGGTCAGCGCGTTCTGGAGTGCAGCTGGGTACGGCAGCACAAATTTCAGCGACTTGCAAGGCGCGGAGTTTGGCCCTTTCACGCGCCAGGGACCTCAAAGCCCAGCGAAGCGGACAGGATGCAAAATCGATCTGGCTAAGGCACACACCCTGCAACGCCCGGCAAACGGTCCATGATCTCCAGATCATGCGGCTCACCTATGCCATGCAGAATATGCCATGGAGAAGTTTTCGCGGCCACGAACCATCTCTGCGACTGCAAATGCAGGAAGCTTGAAGCTGAAATTTCGAAGTCTGAGACTGCTGCCCTCGAGTAGAAGCTGAACGTACGGCCTTTAGCTAGACTTCCAAAGCGCGGGCAATTTCACCTGAAGAAGAGGCTCATACAAAACTTGTTGAGGCCTGCACCAGAAGCGAGAGTCTGATCCCAAGCAGTCCTGCATGAGGGATGTTACCGGGATGTTGGTCAATCTTGACCGCCTTATTCTCCACAGCACGGAGCCGTCCTCCTCCACAAGGCGATGGGCAACTGCTAGTGTCCAGTGCGAAGCCTGACAACACTGGGCACGGTGGCACCAGCGGCTTGTGTCGTCATCACGTCATACAACAGCTGCGCTCCTGGTAGCTTTGGCCTGCCACACCTTCTGAAATGATCGCGTCGGCTGGCACGTTGAGCATTTCCTCGTCTGCTACGAAGCGGCGAGCCGCCTTCAGGGCCAGTCTGCTTTTTCCCCCGTCGATAATGGCAACTATGATAACAGTAATTATTACAATTTCAATTATTCATATTATCATGTTTGGTAATTGTCATTCTCATGGTCCTTCTTGCAATGACTATTCTGTTGTTATTCTAATATTAGTATTTTTATTATTAGCCATCCTATTTTTGTTCCTTGTTTTCCTATCATGATTAAGTCACGGGTGGTCTTTGGAAATCCAACAGCATGTGCCTGCAGTAATCGGCCCCTTCCCGGCGAACATCGCACTTCCAGGCCGCCTCAGCTACCGCTTCACCGTGGAAGATTCAACTGCTGGCTTAGTGTACTTGAAAATCCTGCGAAACACAAGAAAATGTGAAGCAGGATCCCTCATTCTGGTGACGCTCTACCCTGTTCTGTTTCTGGGGACATGAAACTGTGCGAAGGCTTTACCTCATGAAATTGCAGTCACGACACCTGTACTGATGCCCACTTGCGAGCACCTGTCCGTTGCGGACCCCCGCCGGTACTCAGCAACAGCCTTGCACAGCCAAAGACGGCTGCAGCTGAGCCCACGGCCAGTCCAGGAAGCGTTGAAGCGCTTGGTCCGCATGAGGGCACAACATTCCCCTCCATCGGAATCTACAAGAACAGAAGTGCTGTGAATTGAAAAGCTTCCTCCATCCGAGCTTAGGTGGTAGTAGTCGTCGTCGTAGTAGTAGTAGTAAAGTAGCAGCAACAGCAGCAGCAGCAGCAGGAGTAGCGGGTGGTGGTAGTAATAGCAGCAGTAGTAGCAGTGGCAGTAGCAGTAGTAGCAGTAGTAGCAGTAGCAGTAGTAATAGCAGCAGCAGCAGGAGGAGGAGGAGTAGTAGTAGTACAGTAGCAGCAGTAGTAGCAGAAGTAGCACTAGTAGTAGCCGTAGTAGTGGTAGTAGTACAGGGCCGCACAGTGTTCTTCACGTCGGAACCAAGGATAAATCACCAAGCCTGTGTTTGCGTAGCAACGTTAGCGGCAACTTCAGAGCGTGGCCGCCTCACCAGGGTGCGTCTCCAAGCAAGCTGTCAGCATCTGAAGAAAAGTCCAGGGATAGGCTCTCCGGTTCAGCGCGTCCTTTCACTAATTTTTGTTTCTTTTTTCGGTTTCTCAGTAAAAGCCAGCGCACGCGAAGACGTCGTCGCAGTCAGCCGTCATCATTTGCCGGCCTCGCCAGAGAGGCGAAAATGCTCGGTCATAGCTGTCCAGGGTGTCGGCTGAGCATGGTCGCCATCTTCGTGTTCGTTATTTGATTCTTTCACAGCCAGCGAGGGGCAATTTGCAGTCGGCAGTATGTGACTGTATCAGCCAGACTTTCAGCAGAGTGTACGCATAATATTGCTCGGACTCGTCAAGGTATAGCGATCTCAGCCTCTCAGTCGCGCATACATGCACATCACAGTCGTCTGGGACTGGAGGTTCCAGGTTCCAGGAGCAGAGTCAGCAGGCGGCGGCCCAGCGAGGTTTTCGGGTGTCACCATGGCTGAGAGTGGTTTGGAATGCCAGGACCCGGGTACTACTACTACTACTACTACTACTACTACCTACTACTACTACTACTACTACTACTACTACTACTACTACTACTACTACTCCTACTCCTACTCCTACTCCTACTAATACTACTACTACTACGACGACGACTACTACTACTACCACTACCACTACCACTACCACTACCACTACCACTACTACTACTACTACTACTACTACTACTACTACTCCTACTGCTACTGCGACTGCGACTGCGACTGCGACTGCGACTGCGACTGCGACTGCGACTGCTACTGCTACTGCTACTGCTACTGCTACTGCTACTGCTACTGCTACTGCTACTGCTACTGCTACTGCTACTGCTACTGCTCCTGCTGCTGCTGCTGCTGCTGCTACTGCTACTACTACTACTGCTACTACTACTTCTTAACGCTGCAAGAAGACCAGTCTTGCTCGGCGATCCAGTGGATTGGCAGGGTCTGCACCCCAGCGCTGCGCGCAATCCTTCGTTTGAGGATTCCAAAAGCAGTGCTCCCCGGTCCGAAGACCCCTCAAGCGGGAGCACTTCTGCATGACCAGTCCTATCCTCTCTAGGTTGTGTTCAGGGGCTGCATACTGTACAAGAGGCAGGGCAGACACAGATAGAGGAGAGGACTAAGGCCTTATTAGGTAGGCATTAGAGGATAACAAGGACCAGCAATGCACTTTTATGCAAGACGCATTGGGCACCGAGTGTGCAGAAGAACATAGCAGTTTTGTTGCAGCATGAGCTGATGCTGTGCTTGGAACTTGCATGCAGTTTGATTGTCGTCTGTGAGGAAGGCTACATCTTGTTCAGGATGGTACAGAACTGCCCTCGGTGCTTTGCTGCCCCAAGTGGATGACTGCCGCAGCTCTCTGATATCTGACGTGCTGCTGCTGCAGTGGAGTCCCTGACTGCAAGTCATCACTGAAAACAGGTGCAAAGACGTATGGGTCGGGCTCTACACGAATGTCAGATTTACCATGGCCGGGGGCCTTGACAGAGGCATTAAAGCGATTGACCTGCAAACACAACAGTGGCGGCGCAGTCAGCAAGCCCTGGAAGCCTTCTTCTTGCTGAGTCCATCTGTCCAACAGATGCTGCACACTGATTGGTTCAGAGCTTAAGGCAGCCATGGCATGAAGCGGCTGCGGCAGGAACAACGGCCACACCTCACCAGAGTCCCTGCAGTGGACCGGGCCATCGTCTTTATCCATTCGGGATTGCCATAGGTTCTTAAAGGCTGGGTTAAGGAAGGAGCCTAGATATTGTAGATTCTAGATATTCTGCTACATCGTGCTGTTGGCTCGGACGGGCCCAGCGACTGAGCACGGTTACCCAAGCGATGTGCTGCCAAAGACGAATTGGCCGGCTCTGCTGGCGAAGCCAGGTCCAAATGCTCAGCAAAGGCGGGCTGAGCATTTCACTCCAGCGACCTGCGAACACCGTCCACAACACAGCCAGCTGCGAGGCATGTGAGTAACAGTGGTTTGACGCATTGACAAGGTTTAGGGCCCTGACTCTCCTGCAAGCATCTTCTGGATCACCTGAGCTAAGGCTCCGCGGCCCATGCGATGAGGCCGCATGGTCATGGCCATCATACGGCACAGCCCGGACTGGCATAGACGATTGAAGTGATTCCAGGCCACATTGGGCTCCTTTGTCCTCATGCCCATCTGGAGTGTCATGGACATCCAGCTGTGCAAGCGGTCTCCAGTCTGTATGTTGAGCAGCTTCAACAAGCTCAGCAGGAAGGCAAAAGGAGGGAGCATCAGCATCGGGCGCCGTGGGTGCCGGGGCCGGGACAGGCCTATCATCGGGCTGGGATATGGGAGATATTGCTGCCGAAGGTAATGCAGGTTGGGGTTTCTTAGGGCACCGTTGATGCTCGAAGTGACGGCCACGCGCTGAACTCCCAGCCGCAAAAACAACAGGTCGGCATTCCGTTTACAGCAAAACGCATATAGTCCTGTCGTAGCTCTTGCTGGGTTCGAGGTCTGGAAGCAGCCGCAGATGTTGCAGGTTTATGTTTCTGTGTGCGATGCGCTCTCATGGTAGCTACAGATGAAAAGTATACGCCACAGTCTGGGCAGGCTGTCTTATGAATTCTGGCTGGCTGAAGCTCTTGCAAACCTGCACGGCGTGCCGCGGGCATCTGCGCGGTGACACGGAACAACTGTGTTTTCAGCGCTGCTGAACCGTAGCCGTAGCTGGCTGCAGGGCCGTCTTGGGTCCCGCCAGATTGGCTTCCACACGCCGTCGAAGTTTATCGAGGACAAAGGTCACTGGGTCGGGGAGCTTAAGCCTACTTAGCAGTGCCTCGTAGGGCTCCCTGGTGATAAAGACCGGAGCTTTACTAAGGATTCGGAGTTGTCGAATGGCGTGCTTGCGAAACAAGTCCTTCTGCGCGGCGTCTAGCTCAAGACAATCCAGTCCATGGGTCATACAGGCTAGAGGGCAGGCTTTCCAAATCCTAAGCTTTTGGTTCAGGCTGAGACTAGCGGATTTAAATGCAGGAAGCAACCGGTTAAAAGCCGACCAGCCTTGCCGGACCCGAGCTTTGACGGTGAGGTGTTCATATCTCTGGTAGGACAATTGGACGCCTAGGTATGTGTGCTGTGCAACAATGGGCAAAAAGAAAAGGGCTCTTATCCTCGGGAGATCTAGCAACCTTAAGCAGCCTACCTTTCTTGGGATGCTTCAGGGTGTACTGTGCAAGGAGCTGAGACACTTGCGGGCCTTTGAGACCTAGCAGTACCACCGTCTTTTCCACGCTGATTTGCATCCCAAAATCCTCTAATGTCTGCAAAACAAACACAATGGACTGGATTGCCTCATGCAGCTGCTCTGGCGCGCGAATCTGCCATTGGATGAGCAGGTCGTCAGCGTAAGCCGTGATACACTGCATGCAAATCCTTTGCATGAGCTTGCGGATGACTCCGGGCGAGGTTACATCCCTGCCAAACTCCGTTGCTGGTGCCTATGGAAGCCTGATGGTCACCATGCTGAAAGGACATGCG
The DNA here is from genome assembly GCA_003297005.1 of Symbiodinium sp. clade A Y106. Taxonomy (NCBI): domain Eukaryota; class Dinophyceae; order Suessiales; family Symbiodiniaceae; genus Symbiodinium; species Symbiodinium sp. clade A. Next base: position 127,490 of record BGNK01000731.1, read on the forward strand.
CACACTGTCATGAATACGCATGATTGCCCAGACCACCTCAGAATCTACAGAGGCGGCCTCTAGGGAGTCCAGTAGGTGCTTACGGGGTAGCAAGTCAAACGCCTTTTTCAGGTCGAGGGATTGTGTCAGTCCGCCCCGACAGGCGTCGGGGCCGTGCCCTTGTCGTCGGAGATGTATGGTCTGTCTCTGCGCAAACACGATATCCCTAGTTTGCTTGCAGTGATGGAGCGCTCGATCAAGAGCATCCTGAAGGCAGCGTCCTTCAAAGTACGCGTATTGCGGCAGCTGACCGACCGTGTTCAAGACTTGGGGTCTGATTTTGTCGTTCAAGATCATTGCTGGGGCTTTTGCTTGGGGCGGGAGTAGTGAGATCGGGCGTAGGGCGTCAGGGCCAACGAGGGGTTTGCAGGGTGTAGGGATGAGGCAGATTTCGGCTTCGTGCCGGTCCGTCCTAGTGGGTGTCTCACCAGCAGCGAGCCACTGATTAATTGCCGGCAGTGCCTTGCAGGCCATGGTGTCAGCTGCAGTTTTCCAAAGGATTGCAGGAGCGCTTTGGGAGGGCAACGCCTTGTTGGCGGGAAGTCTCGCAAAAGCTCCCTGTAGCTCCGCAAGGCTGATTTGCATCCGGGGGCCAGGTGGGGGAGTTATGGCCGGTCCAGGCGTACGATTGAACAGTTCCTCAAAGTATTGTTTGATAGACTCAATGGTACCAACAGTACTTAACGGCATGCCTTGGGAATCCTGAGCTGCAACCTACGCCTGGGTCCTGGGGGCAAGCTTGCGGAGCAGCTGGAAAACAGCAGTGAGATCCGTGGCGGCCGTGGCTGCCTCTCTGAGGAGCTCATTGATGCGAGCCTTTTTGGCATGACGACTCCGTTGGTGGAGGATGCATTGCTTTTGCTGAAGCTGCACCTTATCCTGCCAGTGCTGCCACAGACCCCGTATCGTGCGGAGACAGCTGTGGGTGCTGCTCATGCACTCTGCGTGCCTCTGCAGGCAGGAGCTCTAGCAGCCTAGGGTTGTGCTGGGCGGCCTGCTTGACCCTTTGATACGTTAGGGGGTTTTCAGGTCTAGGGGTATTGGGTAGCTTAGGGAAGGGAATGCTGCCTAGAATAGGGAGATGTGGAAGGTTTGGGTAGGGACAAAATGGACAAAGGGGAGTGATTGTGGGGATGCGGTTCGGGCAATAGAACCAAGATCAGCGAGCCTAGCCATCGCAAAATCTATCTGGCTGTGCCCGCGAGCTCCGGCAGGTACAAAAGTGGCAGCCGATCGCCCTGCTTTTCGCCAGGTGTTGAGGACAGTGAGTTGGTGGGAGCGGATTAAGTCCTGGAGCATGGGGGCGTCCGTAGCATTTTCTGTCTGGCGGGGACAAAGTCCATGCCCTACATGTACACTATCAGCTTCAAGACTAGTGTTCAGATCTGCAAATATGAGCACCTGGTTCCGTCTAGGCAGGGAGCTGACGGCCGCAGACAGCTGAGACCAATACTCAGCCCGCCTTAGGAGGAGAGCCTCCTTGGAACTCTGCTTGTCCGTGCCGTGGCCTTTAGGCGTCCATGCGTGCTGATAGCCTATGATAAGATCCACACAGGGGTTGCCTTCCAATCGTATGTGTAGCAAACGTCCCGGAATGATGTCTCTATGCTGAACCCTTTCGGGGATATAGTGTCTGCGATTGATGCGGATTTGGAGGCCAGCTTCGGACTTATTGCCTCCACTGTGCACGGCAACATGTGTGGCTGTTTCATACTCTAGAGCACCCTTCCAATGTGTTTCCTGGGTGGCAACTATGTCTACGGCTAGGCCATGTGGGGTAGTCAGCCAATGTTTGAGTTCTGCATGCCTTCCTGTGTGTAGGCCTCCGGCGTTCCACGACAGATAGGTCAGGCGGTGGCTAGGATCGCAGCGATGGCTGGGGGCTTTAGGGCGAGGTGCGCGCTGTTCGACCCCTAGCATGCGTGCGCTGTGCCACTGCCCTCTGTACTTCGCTTGCCCATGAATTCTAGCTCTTTGCTGCGCTCTCATAAATGCTCGCTTGGGCGCCGGGGGCAGATTCGGGACTGGATTTACACGTTCGGGTTTGTCCTATCAGGGTGAAAAGGAAGCCTAAGTGGTTTGACTTCAGGGGTGTTCAGGTGTGAATTGACCCCAACCCTCGCGTCTGCGATCGGAGCAGCCAGTGTCTGCTGCACGAGAACTTGCAGACAGACGGCAAGAAGCTTCACAGTCGTATGGGTAGTGCTCCGAACGCCCCTGGACTTGGGACCAGGACGGCCTCTACTTGTGTTAGGGGGGCAGGGATGAGGCTGCTCATCTGCTCTGCGGTTACACAACGCACTATGTACCATTTGTATAAAACATCGAGACAGTACTCGAAGGAGTCTCGTTCTCGGTCGTCCTCGTGGCGCGGGCCGCCTGTAGCGACGTCTGGCCGGTGCCGTGGCACGGAGCTTGTTGGCCTTCAGATGCCTGCCAAAGCTCTGCCCAGGAGCCTTGCCAGGAAGAGCTGGCCCGTTCTGAGCCAGCTGGTGGGTTAAGCTCAATGTCGTCATCTACGGGCGGCGGTAGCGGCATAGCATCCTCCGGCCTGTCCGGCCTGTCACAGTAACCATGGTACCATTGCTGAAAGGCAAAGCGCTGCTTGGTGCGTAGCAGGGGAAGCAATCGCCAGCTGATACGGGCTGGATTCCACAAGCCAGACCAGTTGCTGGACCACATCCGAGGCACAGTTGGGCTCCATTTCGCCCCGCAGTGTACGAGGGGCCAGACGGAACATGATCTGGAGAACCAGCTGCTTGCTGGAATCTCCGCTGTTGCCAGTGCCGCGAATCCAGAGCCGGTCATTTCGGGGGGGCTCGCATAGCGTTGTATGATCTCTGCACTTGTTGCCTCTGCGGGTCATCCAGTTCCATTCTGATCGCCTCATAGACTCTGCTCGGTTCCATGTTCTGCTGCGTGCGCTTGCGCACTCCCAATCTGGTGCTTGCTGAGCGCCGATCAGCAATGCATGCTCGTAGGCACGCCTCCAGGTAGAACCAGCAGATGTATCGCAAGGCCTTGTCTCTAACCCATGCCAGCAAACGGTTCTGCTCGTTGTAGGCGCGCAGTTGACAGCAGGCGAAGAATCTGAGGAGTCGCCTTCGTAGCCATTGCACTCGTCTAACGAGTCCGTGATTGGAGCCTCACTGCTGCCGGAAGCTGGCGGCGCAATAGATCGTGGCATACCCCGGCCCGACAGGCCCTATAAGCAGGTATGCCACAGAAGAAATAAAGAAGCGGAGTGATCAGTCGCCGCGTAGCAGTGCTCCAGCGGAGGTAGATGGCAGCACAGGGCTCCCCTACTCGGTTGGGGGCAAAATCTGGGCCGAGACGCTTACTACTACTACTGCAGAATCCTGAAACCGCCCTCCTTTGTATAGTGTTACAGGTGGGGCCTGTAATCAGGACCTTGACCGCTGGCAGACGGATGTGGCTCAAGGAGCCATCCTCGGCAGAAGCCAGCAGAACAATTTCATAGCAAGTCAGGAGACCTGAAGCCTAGTGTGTGCACANCCTCGGCAGAAGCCAGCAGAACAATTTCATAGCAAGTCAGGAGACCTGAAGCCTAGTGTGTGCACAGAAGCCCTATGCACAGAAGCCCTAGGCACTTGCTTGTGTGACCGCGTAAAAGGTTGAGGGTTTTCGCCCGCGCTGATGGTCTCTGGGATTCCCTTGGGGATCATCCGATAAATTCGGAACGATACTAAGGCGTCGTCGCGCAGGTATGTCCACCTCAGCTGAAGGGCCTGAGTCTGCAGCTCTTCAGGTGATGAGCCCAAGCGTTGCTGCTGGGCGTGAAGGTACTCCGCAGCCTGCTGAGGTGAACCGAGGCTCCAACGGAAGTCTGCCAAATGGGGTAGCTTCAAGGGAGTTTCTGCTGTTGACGAGTGATTTGAGACCTGGGGCAGGGGATGTAATCCCTTCGACTGTTGATGAGTTTCTGGTCGGACGAGCGGCTGGAACGGGGCATGAGTCCCAGGAAGTGACTGAGGTTGACTCGGTTGCAGTGGCGCAAGGTTCTTTGCCTGGGCAACAACCAGAGCGCCAAATGGAGGCGATGATGAGAACCCAGTCTCGTCAAATGGAAGAGATGCGAGAAGAAATTCAGTACTTGCGAGCTGAGAGGGCGGTGCTGGTTGATCGAGCGGCACGGGGATTTGATGGACCTCCAAAGGGAAGTGAGACTCGAGGACCTCCTCGCGGACTTCAAGGACTATACGGAGGAAACGATGGTCGTTGGCATCAAGGTGATCCTTTTGTTGGTGGGCTTCAAGAGCGGCTAACAGAAGGAAATGACGGTCATCGGCATCAAGGTGATCCTCGTAGTGGTCTTGGAGGGAAGGGAGGAAACGATGGTCATCGGCATCAACGTGACCCTCGTGGTGAGCTTGGAGGGCATGAAGGAAACGATGGTCGTCGGCATCAACGTGATCCTCGTGGTGAGCTTGGAGGGCATGAAGGAGATGATGGTCGACGTGAGACGGGTTCCGCGGGAACAACAACCTCGAGGAGCAGGAGATGGTCCGGGTCATGATCAGGATGGTGGTGATGAATCGCGAATCCGTGGTCTAGATCCCCGAAGAGGGCTTCCACGACTGGCAGCGATGAGAGCTGGGCGACCTGATCAACGTGATGTTCAAGGAAATAACCAGCAAGGTGATCAGGCTGAACAATCAGCACCTCAACCGTCAGGGTTTTCGTGGGGTGGCTATGAGGCAGACGGTGAGCATGGGGAGCCTTCCGAGCTCTACGTTGCGAGCACCAGGGATTGAAGTGAGTTCCTCTACTCCAGGGCCCAACAGCCTCGCGATGACTTCAAGTTCGTCCGGAGTGAAGCCAATAGACCCAAGTTCAGGACTTGGGGGTCAAAGAGTTGATAGCCTGAATGTTCCGGGTGGTCGTCTGTCGCTGTTTCTTCGATGCCAGTGCTCTCATTGTCAGAAGAGGAACGTGATCGTCTTCGGAACAGGACGATGTGGTTGATGGACTTTATTGAGGAGGAGCGAGCGAACCAGAGACAACGGATCGAGAGAGGCGAGTACCCAACGCAGGAGCAACACCAAGCGTTCTACCGTTTGGATCAGGCTATCAACCACTTGGTTGAGGTCATGCGGAGGGATGGTACGCCGCTTGATGATGTTAGACTTCGTGCAATGCAGGCTGGGACCTGTGAGAAGGAGACTGAGGAGCCGTTGTGGTTTGTGGAAGTCTCTGAAGAGGAGCTTGCAGAAGAAGGGGAGGCTAGATTGATGAAGGCCACGCAGGAGACGCTGTACACGCCGAATATCGAAGATCTTCTTGCTTCGGTGAGCCCTGAGAATCCTTTGAAGGTCACTCACACTGTTGATCCTCGCGAAGTACTGCCCGTGGTGGAAAAATGGGTTCCTGCAATGAAGGCAGAACTCAATTCTCTCGAACAGATGCCAGCTATCAAGAAGCATCGAGGGTGCGAAGCGGCAGCGTTGAGGAGAGATCCTCAGGTCATCATTGTGCCCAGCAAGCTCGTATTCACGGTGAAACCTGGGGTGGAGCCGGGCAGTTACCGTCGGAAGGTTCGGGGAGTTGCTTGTGGAAACTTCTCGGGCGAGTCTGTGGAGGAGCTGGGTGACGTCTACTCGGCTGGAGCTACCATAGATTTGGTGAGGCTTTGTTTGGCTGAGGTGAATGCACATGCTGGTTGGATTGCTGCCACTGATGATATCAAGACGGCGTTCCTTCGAGCTCCGATCCCTGAGCTCCCGAATGGCAAGAAGTACGCAATGGAGGCTCCTAGAGCTATGATCCGAGCCGGTCTAGCTGAGCCAGGAGAGTTGTGGCTGGCAACAGCTGCTGTGTATGGTTTTGAGAGGAGCCCTAAATGGTGGAGTCAGCACCGGAACGCCACTACAGCCAAGGCAAGTTGGAAGTCCAAGAATGGAGGTGTGATGAAGATTGTGCCTTGCGTTACGGACGAAAACTTACACAAGCTGGTGGAGACCCACCCTGACGGCTCTGAGGAGATCAAGGGCTATGTCTTATTCTACGTGGATGATACCTTAGCAGTTGGCCCCCCGGAGTACGTCCATGGTTTCTACGATTGGCTGGCTGCAACATGGGAGACGAGTGGACGTGAAGTGGTCTCGAAGGATGCCGTTGTCCGCTTCCTGGGGCTGGAGCTTTCGATCGAGCCAGATGGAAGAATGAAGATCGCTCAGCGTGGGTACCTGGATGAACTTCTCCGCCGGAGAGAGGTTACTACATTCAGCAAGGTACCGTACCTGAAGGAATGGGCATCGGAGGAGATTCCTGAGGACGCTGACCGATCTCCAGCACTGATCAAGGAAGCTCAGCAGCGTTGCGGAGAAATCCTTTGGACAACGCAACGAACCCGTCAGGATGCGAGCTACGCTGCGATGATGATGGCGAGGCTCACAACTAGGTGGCCAGAGAGGGCAATCCAGATTGCAAAAAAGATATTGTCCTACTACAACACCACGAGAGATGCTGGCTTTGTGGTTGAGAAGAGTCAACCAGCTCGGTTGGTGATGTTCAGTGATGCTTCACATTCGCCGGCAGGCTCTAAGTCGATTTCTGGAACGCTGGTGACTTGGAGAGGTCTTCCTATTTGTTGGAGGGCTGCCAATCAGGGCTTGACGGCCTTGAGCAGTGCTGAAGCGGAGCTTATCGCTTTGAGCGAAGGGGCTCAACTGCTGAGGTCTGTGAAGACCACCCTTGCCGACATGGGCATAACTGAGGGTGGACGCCACAGCCGCTATCGCAGTGGCTAGTTCGGGTGGAAGCTGGAGGACAAGACATCTGAGGCTGCGAGAAAATTGGTTGGTCGAGCTGGTGAATTCCGAGGAGTACCAATTGATGCACCAACCTGGAGTGGAACAGTTAGCAGATGGCCTCACTAAGCAGCTGGCTTCTGAGCGTGCGTGGAAACTTTTGGAAGCCTGGGGATTCTTCAAGGGAGTCATGTCATCGGTGCCAAAGAACCTTGAGACTGCTGATGACGAGGTGAAGATCAAGGCAACAGCAGCATCAGCCATACAAGCCACCGCAGCATTAACAACACAAGCCATGACACCTACAGCACTTAGCCAGACGGTGAATGGAGGGACCCTGAGTAGGTGTATCCAGGTGTTAATAGGTTTGGGTTTTCTTGCTGGCGTTACGGGCGAGGAAGTGGAAGGTCAACAAGCTTACACTGGTGTGGATTCAGAGCATGAACTCTGGATTGCTGTGTTGTTGGTGATGATTACCACAATCTTCGTCTGGGAATGGAGCAAGCGCGCTGCTGGGGGCGTAAAAAAGGCAGTGAAGATGAAGATGTTTTCTGCAAGGGCTAGGCCAAAGCCAGACTGACTGCTTTGATCGGGAAGTATCAGGCCGATGATCATGAGCCATTGCGTGGAGCTGAAGCCTTGCTGGCTTCAGTTTCAGGCAGTGAGGCTCGCGGAAGAGCTTCTACATCGTCTTCTACGTCATCAAGGCCTACAGTGCAGAGCAGAGAGAGGTTTCAGCCAGAAAAGTGGAGCAGAGGAGTGCAAACGGATCCTGAGATCCAGCCGGACGTGCCGCCCAAGGCTGTACGACCGCCTGCTGTTGATGCTGGGATTCGCTATATTGTGCAGCCTTGGGAAGGGGATCTCTTTGCGAGCCCGAATGGTGACCGAGTTCATTTGAAACCAGACTGCCATGGACTCCGAAATGCTTCAAGGGCCGTTCGGAAACCAATGTGCCAGTACTGCTTGCACGACTGGCGGAATCATCCTGATAACACTCGAGGCTGAGGAGCGCGGCTTCAAGCAGTTCGACGGAATGATGGCATCCCTAGCGGGTGCATCAAGGAGGGGTGCAGAATCCTGAAACCGCCCTCCTTTGTATAGTGTTACAGGTAGAGCCTGTAATCAGGACCTTGACCGCTGGCAGACGGATGTGGCTCAAGGAGCCATCCTCGGCAGAAGCCAGCAGAACAATTTCATAGCAAGTCAGGAGACCTGAAGCCTAGTGTGTGCACANCCTCGGCAGAAGCCAGCAGAACAATTTCATAGCAAGTCAGGAGACCTGAAGCCTAGTGTGTGCACAGAAGCCCTATGCACAGAAGCCCTAGGCACTTGCTTGTGTGACCGCGTAAAAGGCTGAGGGTTTTCGCCCGTGCTGATGGTCTCTGGGATTCCCTTGGGGATCATCCGATAAATTCGGAACGATACTAAGGCGTCGTCGCGCAGGTATGTCCACCTCAGCTGAAGGGCCTGAGTCTGCAGCTCTTCAACTACTACTGCTACTACTACTACTACTACTACTACTACTACTACTAGAACTACTACTACTACTACTACCACTACTACTATACTACTGCTACTAGTAGGGCAAGACCCCGCGGAGCTGTCATCGGCGTGCCAGGTGGGTGACAAAACAACTGCTACTACTACAACTACTACTAGTTACCGGTTCTAGCCGCAGCAGCAGTAGTAGCTAGTAGCTGTGTGGCCTCTGCAAGACCAAATCAAGTACCGGCGCTCATCCGAAACAATCCATCATCATTCTCGGCGTCGCAGGCAAAGCTGGACAAAGGAGATCGGCATAATCCGATGAGATGGTGCACGAACGAGTTTTTCGGGTGCACGATAGTATGTGAGGCGCTGTTGAATGAAAGCGGAAACGGAACTGGCACCTGCCCTCTGCGAGAATGGATTCAAACACTCGCAGATTCGCAAAGATGGGCACAAATAGCTCTACTGCTACACTGACAATGTGAAACATACGTTGAAATATCGACCATGTTGACGATAGATCTCGTCAATACTGAAAACCAGGTGCTGAACGCACAGAAAACTTACCGGACGAATTTGGAGCCTGCTTGAGTGGCTTGACTTTGTCAGCAACCGCCCCAAGTGACTCGCGTCTGACCGTTGGCTTTGCCAGCGCATCACCACAGAGCAGGGCAGCATCAATTGCTCCTGATCTTGGGCATGTGTCTCCCCAGTGCTCACTTTAACCTTTGCCCAAACTGCAGTCTTCACTGATGCCTCGAGCTGCTGTGTTACTGTGTTCTGTTTGGGCCCTCAGTCCTGCGCCGCGCGCCAGCTTCACGAACTCCACAGGCTGTGGACCCGGCTGGTGAAGAAAGCCAAAGAATGAGGCTTTGCACTTCCTTGGTTTCTGCTGTCCCCCCCGTGACTCTAAGCATTTACTTACGAGTACGGCAACCCACACCTGAAATGATGCAGCTGCAGCCGTAGCTTCCGCATCCAACTTCCGACGAACGCTGGCACAAATTTGATTTAGCGATGCGCTGTCTAACGAGTTCAACTCTTTCGCTGTGCCCTCGTGAACGGCATTCAAAGGCACCAGGATGTGCGATCTGCTTGACCCCACAGTCAGGGCGAGACAGAAATGGCAATCCTGAGATGAGTGCCGGAACCAGCTCTCCGGACCTAACTCCAGCAGAGTCCAGCCAGCGCCCTTCGACTTTGGCGTCAGCAAACACTTGGCAGCTTCAAGGACTGGCTCCGATGTCTTGGCTGGAAGCTGCTCCTTCGCGCAGCCTTCAGGCCCTTCGTACATGAAGGCGGTCAATGCAAAATACTCCGTTTCAGCTGATGGGCCTGGGCCTCGGCCCAGCCACTTCGCAGGTTGACCACGGACGACATCTCCGTCGTTTTCGCTCGCTGACTTCTTGACCCTGGTATCCTCGGATTTTGCTCTCGGCGTGCCCGTAGCCGCGCTTGCAAGTCCTCAAGACCATGTGAACACTCTATTGCTAGCCGCTAGCCCTTGCGAGCATGCACAACAACTCCTTGGAACTGATGAAGAAGCCGGCGAGCAAACGACTTCGGGCGCCCACGCGCACTCGCCGGTGGCTCAGCAGGTGGACGAGGGGTGCCTACTTCGACATGACCAATGTTGAGCTTGTTCCTCGTCTTTTCCTGGCGAGAGTGTTTCGGGTGGAAATACCCTTTGTTGCTGCTAGGCAAGTTAGAAACGCCGAGATCCTGATCGAAGCGTAGCACACACAGCCAAGGGGGGAAGTTTGGCAAAGCCCGTGCGACATCATCTGCGAGCCAGTCGACCACAGACTCCAGAGATGAATCCTCGTTCGCAAGGCCAAGATCTGGACTCGAAAAAACACCCCAAGAGATACGCGAATATTTACCGAGTGCCAGGCCAGGGTACGGAAATGCCAGGTGGTCTTGCCCGGGGACGGCTCCGTGTGTTGTTCTGGGTGCAAGACCTGGATCGAAGTCACGTTCTCCTGAAAGGAACATCGAAAAGACATTCAGTTCGGCAGCATGTGCACTCAAACATCCTCCGCGAAGTCTTGCAGAAGGCTCTGAGAGAGCCGAGATCCGAGTTTTGCCGTCAGATCCTAAGAAACAGGCACGTTCTGATTCTTGCAGTCTTTCGACAGCTCTTGAACTCACTCTTGGACGACACCCATCCACCACTTCAGTTTCGGCAAAGCATCCCCGAAGACCACGAGGGTGAGGCGCAACGTAGCGTCTTTTGCGATGGGATCGGGCAGCGATGCCGAGGCCAGAAAGATGTCGCCCACGGTGCCCGCGCGGCCGAAGCGGAGGGACTCGAGCTTGGGGGCACTAGGCAACCCGTCGGAGAAGCGGCTGAAGGCAAAGAGCTGCAGCGCCAATCCTCAAAGCCACAACGCCGCAAAATGTCATGTATGCGTTGGAGCGTGCAAGCAATCCAACGACAAGCAAACATCTGCACGCAAAGACACCCACAGGGTCGGCCAACGATGGTTGCCGCTCCGCAATCGGCAGACCGAAGCCCAACTCGAAACGCCGGTGGAACACCGGAGCACCTACTCGTTTGAGCTGTCTTTCCGTCTCGTTGTATTCCGGATGTTCCTTTTCCCGGACCTTTGGTTCTGTTTGGGTCGGATTCTAGCATTCTAGCTTTCTGAGGAGTTCTTGAGGTTTGTTCCCTGATGCCCCTGAAGTTCCGACATCTCTGACAACTTCCGCAGTCTTGCCAGCTTTTCCAATCCACGGAGTCGCAGAGATATCACGATGCAGACTGATATACACCTGTCGATCTTTACAGCGATCCTAACGAACTACTTGGATTCCTCCGTTCTTGGAATATGTCTATGGCTCCATGGTTTCTTCTGGATTCTTTGTACCCACATGTTTCCTTTCCGGAACGTTTTCCCGTAGGAGATATCTCAGTCCTTCAGGGAATCTGCACGTCTGCTCCTGCTATCTTCATGGTTCGGCAGATGAAACTGCAGAACCCCAAAACTCAATCCTTTGGTTCCACCAACGAAATCAGATACAGCTCTTCTATTCATAATAGACAGCTCTTCTATTCATAATATCAAGCGAGCCCCGAGTCTGGTAAAAATCAAGACCTTTCGCACGTTTACGCTTGCAGAAACCCAAGCATGCCAGCGAATCCAGTGAGGGAGCTCGATGCCCGAGAGCGGACCAGCAAAGAACTGAACCATACGTGCTTTAAGTGTCTTGCACAAACAGGCTATCAGTAACATAATGAAGGGATCAGATTCTACACCTGGCCATGTGCTTGCCATTCGAGGCACCGGTGTCCGCGTTGAACACGAGGAAGCCACCAAACATTGCCCTGCCCTTTAAAGACTTCAGAAAATAGTTTGGTCCAGGGGTCCTGGAATGTGGTATTTGTGATGCTCTCCTCCGTTCCACTGAACCGACATCAGCGGTAAAGTGCAGGAGTTCTGTTGGAGCTTCTGGCATGCAATGTGCACGTTGACGGCTGTGAGTGCATTGCAGAACAAAAAAGCACCGACTCGCAAAAATGCTCAGTGCTTTTGCGGCCACAGATGTCTGTGTTTCAGGCTGTCGGCGGGGGAGCAAAAGGCTAGGGCGCTTTTTAAGCGTCCACATCAACGGCGGAGCACTCGATACTTTACATGGCGCAACTGATGCATGGCTGCAGGGCACAGAGCCTACAGAAAGTTCATGCCAGCCTTGGCTTTCTGCCGTCACATGTTGGCCCAAGGCAGGGGCGGCGCGCCATTCAGCACATGCTTCAACAACGTCATGCAAAAAAAAAACTTGCTTGATGCAGCTAGGTAGCCAAATAACGGAGCTGCTCGAAGCACATTAAAGAAATCGTCGTGTGAGGCCCAAGCCTCATCCACTGCATGTTGAAGCCTCGGAACAAGGCCCCAATGCCTTCGGCAGCTGCAGTTTTCCTCCAGCAGTCCAAGGTGTTTGTGTAAAGCGCGCCACGCCTTGTCCTAAGCTTCAGGCTTCAGCTGCATTCTTCCCAAGACAGCATTGCAAAAGACAACAGGCAAACCCCGCCGAGAGACTCCGGGTCCAGGGGCTGTGACATGATCCGACTCTTTGCCAAGTCGACGGGGCTTGTGACTGCCGCTGCAACAACCCCTGCCAGCATGCTGCATGCAAAGTGGCATACATAACCTGGCACAGCAAGGTTTGAGCATGGGTCTTGCAGGCCATGTCCACATCTGCACCATGGCTTCCCAAAGCCGTGCCAGTTGCAGACAAGGCGCCCTCACGCACGAGGCCTGAAAAAAGAATCTGCTTTTCACTGCTGCTACGGAGGCCCCACTGTACCTACCCGTCCGCCTAAATCGAGAAGCGTGTGCTTGGCATGGTCATAGCTGGGTACCTGAACAGATGAATCAAGCTTGCGAGCTGTTGTCCAGAACTTCCGGTGTTCCGCTGGCCTGGGAGGCCGTGAGCAAGGTTGCCCTTTGCACAGTGGGCCCGGCTCCGCGCCAGAGCCCGGGGAGTCCTCCGCCCCGGACGATGCTGGAGAACTCTTCGGTCACCTGAGTCAGGCTCAGGCGAGTCCGCCACAAACCCCACAAACGATGGCATGTCACTACATGCCCAATTCAGAGAGGTCGCAGAAACCGCGCCTCCTCCTTGCATTCGCACCTTGAGCAGGTCGAATGGATTCGCAATCACGGAGCCGATGGCACCTAGCGCTCCGTGAACATTCGGCAAGATGCGGGCAGCAACGCATCAAAGTCTCTGACTTGCTTGCCTGTGATTGCCCCAGCCAGGATCTTGACCACCAGCGGTGAAGTTCTTTGTCTCTTCTCCTGCTGGCCTTGTCTTCAAAGCCGAATAGACAACTTGCACCCACTCAGGTTAAGAACTGGTGGAGCCCAGAAAAACCCGAAACCAACTGATCTCAGACCCGCTAAAGAGAATTTCTGGAGATTCTGGATTCAACATTCTCCGGCGTCGGTTGGTTCGCACACTTGCAATTCTGAGAGTTAGAAACCAGTCCTCCTCTACCCGCCAGCATCTCACGAACGGGCTCGTAAAGACCCATGCGCACTCCACTGTAGGACAGCTCTCGCAGAATTGACGGTCGCAGCCCTGAGCATCGAATACATGTTCTGAAGCATTCACGACATGCAGCTCTGTCGGCAACACTAAACCAACAACCGAGAGGTATCCGGCACTAAATCTGCTGCAGCACACAGAACTCGTTCCGCTGAGACCGGCATTAGGGTGTTGTGGACGTTCCTCTGCTACTAGTAGGGCTCTGGCTGCTTTGTGCCCGTGTTGTACTTTTACCTGCCGTCGCCTTCTCCCAACTTGACCCAACTTGTGCGAAGCCCTTTACTAAACCGGCTTGCACAGGGCACTTGCCGGCTTGCGGGGAACCGGGCGGGTTCTCTTAAAAATCAAAGGGATCCTCCCGACTAGAAGAGTCGGGCAGTCGGGCAAGGTGTCTTGGAGTTTGAGTCTGCGCGGTGTTCGGTCAATGCTGGACGCCTGCTGCAACTGCTTTGCTCAGGATATATTTCATGGGATTCGTGAAGCACTTCGTCAGATCACCTGTTGCTGTCTGGTTTTCATGGTACAAGTGCATTCGCGGTTGAATCGCCTGTGTTCGCCGCCGTCTGCGTTGAGGGTTACATCGCCTGCTTGGGCGGCATCGTCGTTTGCCAGAGCACAGCGGTCGGCAAAACGGCCGTGCACACTCCGACAAACAATTCCGCAAGTCACGAGACACACCAGGGCTCTGCAAAGAAAAGTGCACGCCGTTGCACCGCAATGGCGCAGTCGCCTCGCTGCAAGCCAGCGGGGCCCTCCTGCTGCCAGAGTTTTCGGCCGGCGCCCAGCACCGTCTGGGCGTTGCAGCTTGTGATCTGGGAGACGCCCGCAAGCTGCATGCGCACCTCCGCAACCGCCCCAACGTGTGCAACTCTGCCTTTGACCCAGGGCCCATCGCGAGGCCTTCACCACATCGACCGGGTTTGTGAAGCAAGCAGCGATTGCCTCTGCCATACATGCTACACTGCTACATGTAGACAGCAGACAGATGGTGCCATGACCAGATCTTGACGCGGTGATGGGCTGAGCGCAGTCAAGGTACATTGCTGATGCCTGCCAAACCCACTTGCTGCAAGGCTGCTGCAGGGGCATCCGGCATAGTCAGGGCAAACCCAACTTTGCGAAGCACACACGTGTCTGGACTGACTTTGGTCATCGTTTTGCCGGCACCATTTTGCACCATACTATCCTGAAGGCTGGGCCTACGTCGATATGACTGGCTTCTGCTGTCTTTGCTTGCAGCTTGTTGTTCAGCTCAGCAACGCCGCAGGCAACCTTGCATGTCGAAGTACAACATCTGTGCGTTGTTGAAAGCATCAACTGTGCAGTGTGGAGTTGCGTCGGGTTTGGGAAGGGACTTCTCGGCAACAAGAAACTATGCGATAGAGAATACGGGAGATGAGCGCAATCAAAGACTGCTGCACCTTGGACGGCTGGGATCTGCGGTATAAAGAACTGATGCAATGACGCGGCATTCTGGCGAGAGACTGGCAGGCCACTTTGCTGCTCGGAAGTCTGCGTCCTCTGAGACATTACACCTCAACAAGATCGAAACTTGTTTTGCAACGGGACTGTTCGCGGAAGGAACGGTCGTAAGAGCAGGCTGCACTTGTTGGCATCACCAGAAAGAGCAAAACTTTTGAGTTGCGCCATAGGTGCTACTCTAAGTCTGCCAGGCTCACATCCGCAAGCTCCTCGAGGTCCAACGCCTGCCCAGGTGGAAGAGAAAGTACTAGTTACTAGTACAACAACCACACCTGGTCTCGACGCGCAACGAGGGCACTGATTGAAATTTCTGCGCACACGCGGCCGACTTCGGGTCTTGCTCGCTGCTGCTCGTCGGGTCCCGGACTTGTCCCGTTCAGCTGCGAGAGAATCGGACCCAACTGTGTACCGGGACTCTTTATGCACGGTGGTCTAGCACGGTCCGACGACAGCCGTGAACGTCAAGATGGACTACATGAGTGGGCAAGAGTGAGCCCTTCGAAACTGCAGAGCACAACCACGGCAACCACGTACCCGGACCGAGCGAAGCACATAGCCATTGATCTCACCAGCTCCAGCCATGGAGTCGGTGATCAATGCCATTGCTGCAAGAATCATGGACGTTAGTAGTGGGTTGTCGTTGTTCACGAGCAGGCCAAGCGGGGCCATCAAGGTGGGTGGTGTGTCGTCTTCGGAAGCGACAACTTGCGCCTCCCTCACCCTGAGAGCTGCTAAATGTCCGCCTAGGACACGCTCCTCGTCCGTGAGCTCATCTACCAAGGACAGGTCCACCCCAGTCTTCAACAACTCTCGCAGCATGGCCGCAGCGCTGCTGACTCGCAAGTCTCTAGAAGTTCCCCGACCAAAGGCGCAGCCCACTGCTGGGCTTGTCGGGTCTGTCTGCCCCATCGCAGCATGCGCGCCGAGGCTTGCGGCTGCTGCTGCGAAGCCGACAGCCACCAGCGCACTGCCTCCTGTCACCACGGTCCCAGCGGCACCCGCTGCGAGTCCTGCAGTGCAGGGGATTGCTTAAGAGCAATGCTCCTTTCCAGAAGACAAGGCGACTGACGCAGAGCATAATCGCATAAGAACAAGCATGGTGCTGAGCGAGAAAACCCCACAACGGATAAGACCTGATCAACATATGACGACATAGTGTTCCACTTGCAGCCGGGCCTAGGCTTGCATAGGCCTCCCTCCGCGCTGCTGCGCTAACTGCTGGCTTCGAGGAGTCTAAGCCAAGCGTGGGCAGGGAAGACACGCTCCTCGGCCCCGCACCCGGCAAAAATCCCCTGCATCTGCACAGAAATCTCCCCCCCCCCCCCCCCACCATCTCTTCAGACCAGCTGCGAAAGTGATTCTTCGATCAAGCCAGCCAGCTCGGAACTGAACTGCTCATCAAACGGACGGCGAAAATCTCGCAAGGTGAGCATCAAACCTAGGCTCGAAAACGTCAAATTGCTCCGTCCTTGATTTGGACGAAGAGATTAAAATGGATGAAGAGGGCTGTCGGAGCCCGAAAGATGCTAATAAGCTGCGGGGCGAAGCCAAGCTCACGAGGGAGCGGCTGCAACCGGGCTGTGCGAAGAACTTGCAAACCCTAACACAAGGCACAGGTTAGTCGAGACAGCCAAGCTGCAGCCCAGCTCCTCGGACACTGACGCCCGGTGGCCGCAGACATCTCTGCCAATGTGGCTCTTCAAGGAATCGGCGACCACACGGACTGCCTGTCGCAGCCAAATAGCTGATGACCCCTGCATGAAAAAGGGACCTGTGCAGGAGTGGCGCTGTAGCGTCCACCTCTTCCGGGCAGAAAGTTGGGGCACCTGACTACATCCAGCCATGAATTTCAGGTCCATGCAGACTATTTCATGACAAACCCCTGCCCGTGGCAAGTACGCAGAAATCCACCTGCAGCCTGGCAGGCTGCCAGCAGCAAGGACTTTGCGTGACCAAAGTTCGGTGCACTGACGATGACCTCCGTCGTCCTGCGCCACGGCTTGGGACTTGGAAACTTCCGTAAGCGACTGAACCCTGACTG
The DNA here is from genome assembly GCA_003297005.1 of Symbiodinium sp. clade A Y106. NCBI lineage: Eukaryota > Dinophyceae > Suessiales > Symbiodiniaceae > Symbiodinium > Symbiodinium sp. clade A. The sequence continues at coordinate 144,365 of BGNK01000731.1, forward strand.
AAGCCCAACCTGCCCAAAGGGCCACGACCGCATGAAAGCATGTCTTCAATACAGTAGCCTAAGCTCAGTGACAGCAGAGTCCTGGAATCCAACCCATCGAAGAGAGAAAGGAGGTGCGAGCCTTTCAGCTCGAGCTCATCAATCTCTGGGCTCCATACCTGGAGCGAGAGCTCCGACGGAGTGCAGGGAGACACCCCATTTGCCCCGCGATGGGAACCGGACAAATTCGTTATCATCGTCCTCGTCGCCGTCCAGAGTCCTAGACAACTTCAGGAAAGTGTCCAGAAGTTTAGGGAAGTCACTCTGCGCAGGGAGGCAGTCCAGAGTCTGGCAAATCGCACGCCATTAACTTCAGGCATGGGATGGACCAAGGAAGCAGATGACTCCGATCCCACCGGCCATGGCGAGGACGCAATGCAATTCTACGTCTTCTTACTCTGGCTGTGGCGACAGTGCTCCCTGCTCCATCCCAGCGATTAGCTCTAGGAAAGGGTTGTGGCTGGAATATGCTGGAATCTAAGACCGGTTAAGACCAGCATTTTGCATCCCTCGTCTTGCAGCACAAGGTGGCGTTGTCTGACGAGTCATCACGACGTCTAGCTGCTGCCGACCTTGTCGGCACAAGCCTTGTCGGTGGACCAATATACCTGCCGCTCAGAAAAGTTCGCTGTCCATCCACTGTCTCAAGGGGGCGCGCCTGCATCTGCTTGATGCAGCGGGCCAAGCCAGGCCTTACCAACAGCCAACACATAGCCCCCGCATCCAGAGCAGCATCCACTTTGGTAGCTGCAAAGCTCCAGGCTTTCCAGGCGCAAACCCCATTGGCTCGAGCACCTTGGAGAGGCTCTCCGCCACCATCGTCCTGGTCATCTGTTCAGAGGGCACCATGATCACGAAAGCGAGGAAGCGTTTTTGCCACACGAAGGGGCCTTATAGCTAGGGTAGAACTTCAGAGACGACGTGCGGGTGTGAGACAAGTCCGAACGCGACAAACGTTGGCAGGCTTGTACCTGAGTTTGGGGCAGAAGATGCAGCTTAGGGGAGGCCCATTGACAGCAACGGGCCAGGGGTAAGGAACAACCACATCACCCGTGAAGACATGGAAAGGAAGGCCTGGCTTCCACTTACACCATGTATCCGAATCTATCCAGCTCCATCTTTGCCCGGCCTGGTTTCTCTCATTCGAGCAGGGAAGGACAAGTCCCGCCGATCCCAAAGCGCTTTCCTCCTGCACCTCAGGCTGCATGGCAGTAAGCGACTCGTGAAACCTCCCGTCTTCATCTGCTTGGCTCGGCTGCCATCAGCTGGGTGCCGTTCTGAAATTCGGGACCAGTGAATACCTTCCAGGCTGCTCATGACGGCGCATCACCAAGCGTAGCGTTCACGTGGACCTCCTCCCACTTCTTCATCAGATCCACACATTCAGCCGGTGTTGAGATGACGGCTGTTCCTCGTCAGCTAGTGGACAAGCATGGACACCGCTGATTGTGGAAGTTGTCAGGAGGGGACCTCCAAACTGTTCTTGCGGAACATACTTTCGGATCACTGCTGCTCGGGTCTCTTCGTCGAGGCCATCCAGATACCTCCGAACGGCAATGGAGGTCTGTGTGTCGGTTCGTCTGTGTGTCGGTTCAGCAAAGCACCCTTTCGCTCTGGCCGATGCTCTGCCTGTCTGAAGGCATGTGCACTGGCATGGGCATCTCCTCCGCGCAATCAGCCTCTGTGGCATTCTTCGAACACGCTTTCTCTCGCATACACATCCACTGTGACAACCTGTGCACATGTGTTGGGCCGGGCACGGAAACTTGGGAGAAGTGGCTCAGGACATCCGCCGTCCATCGATCAATCTTAGCAGTCTTGGCAAGGATTAAGCACTCGTTCCGACAGCAAGCGGCTTAGAAGGCGCTCAGATCCAGACACATCTCAGCACCAGCGGCGCCTTATTTATTGCAAGCAACTCCAGGACTATTCGGCCCCGCTGCGGCACGCCCAAATGTCTGCCAAAACACTGCTGGATCCAATATGCGGCCACTGCCCACGGGCTCCTTCAAGTAGCAGCAGCTGGCACTGTGCAGTTGGCACATGTAGGGAAAGCCCGCGTGTCGTGCCACGATAGCGCCGTACCGGGATGGGTCTGCATCATAACTCTCTGCTGGTCGAACAGACTGGCAACTGCAAAAGCAGGTCAAATCAAGCACCCGATGGCAACAGTTCCTGTCCGATGTCCACTTGAAACTCTACGGGCGCAAGACAGCGGTCAAGTGGCAAGGTAATCCTTTTGCTTGCGGCGTACCAAAAATACCGTGTAACAGTGCAAAACGACAGTACATGGTGTAGACCAGCTGTCGAGAAAAAGCAGCACCCTTTCGAATCTAAGCGGAGAAGGGAGGCGGTTTCAAACAGCCAGCAAATGAAACAGCTGACCACTGCTGCAACAAGGCAGTTGCGGTCCAGAATCTTCTGCAACACAACTTCGTCCTCCACCAGGCGACCAAATTATGAAAGGAGAGCGGAACAGCCTTGAAGAGCCGAATCCCCTGCCTTGAAGCCCAACTCGCGCAGCGCTTCACGTGCTAGTGCCTGCACGTGGCATGAGGTGAGGAGGCTGCTCCACATTACCTGGATTGCGGACACGCTTGGGCATGCGAGTTCGGATGCGCCTGGTCCCCACTATGCTTACACATATTCCACTCGCCAATTCATCACAGACTAAGCCCAGCAAGGGCAAGGACGCACTTGGTTTCTCCGCGTGTAGCGCACTGCACATCTCCTGGGTTGTCTCTTGCAGTTTCCGTTTCGTCACACACGAACTCAGTACCGGCTGCTGCCGCTGCTGCCTCTGCGGCTGCTGCTAATGCCGCTGCCGGTACGGCTTCTTATGGTGTGCAGCCGAGCACTGGGACTTCACGGTCACGGTCGGGGAGGCTGTTGTAAAGAGCAGGATGTTGCCGACGACGCTTTGCCACACGAAAGATGGTCAGAATGGTGGACTGTGGAGATGTCGATTCACCTGCTGCAGGACGGCACGCACTGAAAAGCAGGCCGCCAGGCCTGGCGAGTCGCTCAGCCCTGCACCTCGTCTCCGCGTCGCCCTCGTTGTGCTCAGCACCATCTGCGCCTGCGTCTGCGGCCTGTGCAAGCGCTGCCTGGGCAAAGCAAAGCATGAAGGCTGCACTCGGCCGGCAGACTCGAGCAGTGTCGCCTCTGCCTTCTTTCGCCTGCGTCGTGCTCTTCGCGCTTTGTTGCTGCGGACTTTTTGAGCCTTGCGGTCAGCCTGCAGGTCATCATCACGTTTGGGCTACGACTCTTCAAAGCAGGCTAGCAAACTTCTGTCTGCCTTCGTCTCCACTCTCAGCACAGTTTTCTTATACCTTTCGGCATTGCAAGTCAGCAAGTCAGCAGAAACAGCAGGTTGCAAATGGCTCACACGGCTGCTGCTGCGGCTGCCGCCCAGTTACAACTCTGCCAGGCGTCGGCGAGCTGAAACGCGATTTTCGAGCTGGGTTCGATGCGTCTGTGCCTTCACCTATAGAGGCTTTGCAACTGGATGAATGGTCGCAACAGCTCTGTGAAGAACTCCCCTATTTGCCACTTCCAACCTCAAGCCCCGTTGGTGTGTGCCGCAAGCGGACAGCAGTTTCAACCTGTCAGGTTCAGAAGAGATGCATGGCACCAAGGAGTTCCTCCCCTCCAAGGCCTTGTTGACGTTCTGCCCACCAGGGCCGGCTGAACGGGAGAAGCTCTCTTCCAAGTCTTTGAGATTCACTCCCAGCTCCTGGAGCTGCCTTTCTTCTTCAGGGAACAACCCCATCACAGGATGCCAAAGCAAGGCACTTCGCATGCATCCGGGCCGCTCATTGGATTTTTCGATGGATGGCCCTGCACTCAGCCGTGTTGCTTCAAGCCGGCATCTCTCTCGGCCAGGCCCGGTGAACAGCACTGGCGCATATCCTTGCCATGCAATCACGCAGACCCTGCCACGACAGTCGAGGTTCGCAAGGATGACAGCTCCGGCAGTTTGGCCGCTGATGGGGCACCCGGAGAACTACGTAGCTGTTTGTGCGCTTCCAGCAGTCGGGCGGGAGAAGTGCTCCGTAAGGCGAAAACAGCTGCTTGTTGTGGATGCTGTCTCGCCGTGGGAGGTTGAGGTTCGAGGTTCGTGTCACGGCTGAGGCCTCGCTGCAAGCAAGGTGCCATGTCGCGCAATCAACACCCAGAAGCCTCAGCCCCATGCCAGCTTCCAGATTTCTCCGGAAAAATACGAAAAACTCAAAACATGCCAACATGTCAAGCAGCCCAGCACGGCGACATTATGTCTGGCTCTTGGCACTTGAGATCGCATGGCGAGCCACAGAGTGTCGTGCGGCTTCTTGCGTTCAGCTGACATGTCTTGAGAGCAGATGCTGGCATTGCCACGACTGGAACACACGTCACGTTCTCTCATATTGCCTCGACCTTCTGGCGCTTGATGGTTACGTCTCGGACTCGGCACTGCAGAGTGTGCCTCCGCTTCTTGCCGCTCCAGGTCCATGGCAGCTACTGCATCACGAAGTGCAGCTTTCGGCTCCTCAGGTGGCCACCACTACTCCGTGCCCAAGACGACAGAAACTCGAGGACTCCTGCATCCTCATGTGTGCTCCGCCTCTTCGAGACAGGAGAAGCGAAGCACCTGAAACCAGATCTAGGTGTAACGACGTCGCTGACGGATCCTCTGCAATCGATTGACTGAGAACTGCACGACTCTTGAATCCGTCACTAAGGCAATCATTGGCTCTCTTCATGGTGTCGATGCCATCCTAGCAGAGCACATGTCACCGATGCTCTAAGAGATCCCAAGACCCGGGCAGTGAAGTGTCGGATCGCACCCTGCCAGTCCTGCAGGCAAGGACAACACGCACGAAACCCGTGGAATGCCCTCTCAACATGTCCCGCCTCTTTCTCCAAGGCCTGATCCCCCTCGACTTTTCTGTCATCTGCGGATTTGAAAAGAACTTCGTCCATGTTCAGGTGGACCCTTAGCTCGGACGGGCATTTGTGAAGACACGGTGGAGAAAACTGGACCGCAATCTCTTAGATGCTGGCTGTACTGTTGGAATAGGTTCCTCACCTCCGAACCTAGCATGTTGGTACAGCCAAACAGTGCGCAGCTGCAAAAAGTGACACAGCGAGCTCACGTGCTCTTTTTTCCAGAGAGGTCAAGCACCGCCGTCATCAGACACAGAGGGTTGGAGAATCATTCAGTCTGGTGAGACATTGCCGCCTGGTCGCAAATGACCACAAGCGGTGTAAGCCGAGTCCATGTGCGCGGGCGCTATTCTCTGCGTGCACTGGTAGCTTGCAGCTCGATTAAGCCACTTGTCGCTTCAACAGGTTCACGCAGTTCGATGAGAGTGCATGAAGAAGCCTCAGCGCCGCCTCTTGGCCACCACGAATGCAAAGGTCAACAAGAAGACCATAGCTGGACGTGTCCTCAGGGACCGAGGCTTTGCACGGGTGCTGGCAACCGGCGAGGGAACAAGCCGATGAAGTAATCCTAAGGCTGCACTTCGTGTCTGCGCTGCTGCCAAGTTGCCAAGCTTCGTGAAGCGACCATGTCTCGCAGCAGCTCCAGGCCTTGCTTCCAATGTGCAACGCTGCTGAGGGCGGAGTTGTAAGCGATGACCTGACGTGGCCCAGGGCCCAGGGCTGACTCCCCATCTGTCGTTCCTCAGAGCGTCGCATCCAGGGGCATCTCCTTCTGCAGACACAGAAGCTGAAGCACCAGCTGCCAACTCGCCTCCAAGACTAAACCCCGGCACTTTCAACTAATACTCTGCATGGCTCAACCTGCCTGGCTGCAAGATGCTAAGAGCGCATTGCCTGTGGCGAGCATTGGCTCCAATCCTGCCAGAAGCACACAGGTCTCTGGCCGTAACCACGCAAACGCACTGCATTGCAAGATAAAGCACCACCGCCGCAAGATCACAGGACTAGCGGTTCAGAAACATCAACAATTGATATCAAAGATAGAAAGAAGACCGTACAGTTTTTTCCAAGCACTGAATGCCAACAGTCACGCAGCGTAAGCAGTTGGCGACTGAAACTTGGGATCGTGACAACAGGAAGTCCAAATACTGAGAGGCACGGAGATCAACATTGCCAACAACACCTAACACACCGAAGCCTCAGCACGACCTGAGTCATGTCTGCTAGTGGGCACTTCTAGAAGCCCACAAGGGCATAATTCGGGCGAGTTCGCGCCTGTGAACGTGGTCTGCTTCAGTCGCGTGCAAAACTCCGGTAGACCGCCTCCCTTGTGGCAAAGGCAGTATTTTTGTCAACCCACACTGCAAGAGCTCAGGTGAGGGAATGATTCTGTCACATCGACCTTTTGCGTCTAACCTGTCCCAATAATTTCCATGTTGGGGTTTTGGGTGGGGGTGAGTTATCTGCCATACAAGAACTCCCTAACAGTTACGCAGGATCCTGAACCTTTTGTTCGGCCGGGCATCTAACACGACTCAATGAAATCCCGACAATCAACAGAGTATAAGCACATACGGTGGCCTTTTGCGCTGGCATGAGACAGACGGGAAGCACTTCTGGCGTGCACTCCACGGAAGCAGGAAGAACCGTCAACCACAGACTGCTTGATGCTTGATGCCGACCTCTTCCGGAGGCTCGGGGCTTTAGATGTGCAGGCTCACCATATCTACGCTTGACTTCATCCCCCGTCTTGCAGGCTCGATTGTGGATCGTTCCGAGTTCAGGTTGGCAACATCATAAACATCGCCTCTCCGACGCTTAGCACCAGAAGCTGCGGCTCCCAAGGCTTTGAGAAGTTGAGCGGCTCGATTGGTTCGTCCCAGCCGCAACAACACAGGCCAGCTGGCCAATCTCACTCTTCAGTACCCACGTGCAAGCCTTTTTCCTGGTGTTCCGACTTATCTTGTTGGCGTGAAGCATGCTTCAAAGTGCGACCTCGGGTGCTGGGGTCCTGCTGATCTGGCTTGCGCAAGCAAGACTGTGGCTCCTCTCCACCGCCGATTCACGGCCTGGGAACTGATAGCCTGAAGTGACGGGACTTGGATGCAAAACCACGCCGAATGTTTCGGCCGTGTGCATCTGTGAATCCAAGGCACGGCATCTAGGACGACAGTATCAGCCACAACTTCCAGAGACCTCCCAACAGGCTGTCCGTAGAGCCATGTGCTTCTTGGAGGTGCTTAGCTGTGCTGCTTGCACTCAACGGCCTTTCTGATTTAGGGCCCCAGCTTGGCAGAATGGTAAAGGTTAGCCGAGATCTGCCATCGCAGACACTTGTTACCTGCATGGTCCAATCAGCACATGTCACGCCCAGTAGCTTGCATGCCGCCAGCCTGCGCTCATCAAGGACCCGATGCTTATTGCATCCATCCTTCCCAGCCTGATGAGTTTGGACGGTCGGCTGCCACTGCATGTCAACAAGACTGGAAATTGCGCTTGCCACGCGGCCACTTCTGCGCCGTCTGCAACGAAGCAAGCCATTGCTGGCCCCAGTCCAGCGCATTCAGGCAAGCGTTGACCAGTCCACGATCAGTCCTACAAGGAGCTTTCGGCAACATGAACAAAGTACAAAGGCATGTCTGCCCTTGTGACTCGTGCGATGCACGCCTTATTCCGTGCAGAGGAAGTTGGCCAAAGAAGGCAATAGCCTGAGATCGAAACACCGAGAAGAGACCAGTGCAGCACACCCATGGAGCATGGAGATAGCATGGAGCACGTTCAACCAAACCATGCTCACATGTGCGTCCAACCGTCCGACCAGGATGCTCTTTCCCAGCGCCAACCCCGGGCACAGGCATTCGTAGCAGCTGTGGAAGACACGACGTCGAGTGCCATATCCTTCACCAGGGATTGTGGTCTCCAAGCTCGTATATGAAATCTTCAACCAAGACTCGATTCTGGACGCAGCAGACAGTAGGCCGCAAATCTGGCGCCACAGGCCAGACTTTTCGCAAGCACTGAGGCCTGCATTGAAACCTGTAGCAGGGCAAAGTCTAGGACTTCCAAACACAGAGGCATCCAAACAGTCCAGGTGCAAGCGTGCTGCTTATGGTGTTTGGCTGTAGACCCAACTGCGGCATGGACCAGAGCAAACCTTGACTCGTGTTCTCACGTAACAGAAAACTAGGCGGTTGGTTCAGATAGATGTCGAAAAGCGCGTCATCTTGTGCGCGTGGGACATTACAAACGTGCCACATCATGAGTTACTTCGGTCTGTGGCCACTCCAAGCTGAACATCACAGGCACTGGATTTAAAGAGCACGGCCCAGTCGTAGGGTATGAAGGAGAACATGCTACGGGGTCAAGGCACCATAGGCCTGGGCAGCATTTGGGCACAGCTGTCTGCAATGCACCTGCTGCCATTTCTGCCTCAAGATTCGGGAACCTTGCCCTGTAAAACTTTTCGTCCTCCGGCAATGCAGTAATGAAGTGCAGCTTTGAGAAAAGACTTTGTTGCACATCCGGTGGATAGAGCGATAGAGGCGATAGAGTAGTCCAAGCTTTGTAGCACAAGAGGTCTTGAACACCTCTCGCCACCCCTGCTTGGGGATGGGAAGATAGATAGCGCAGTCCCTCCGAAAAGATCGCGAGAAAGCTCTGCTGGCAATCTGAGTTCAACGAGGACGGGACCAACCGACATCTTCCACTGCCCTCCCTTCTCGCAAGCACTGACACAAGCCTCGGTTGAAGTTCAGCAGCTCGCAGATCTGCACGGAAGGCATCATGTTCTCACACGATGTAAACGAGGCGCGGTGTGAGAGACGAGGTCGGACTGAAGTTTCTCAGAAACTTCTCGCAAAACACAGAGAGCTCCGATCCACTTCACCGACTTCTCACATGCACTGATTGCCTAAGACGGAACTCCGTCTAATGTATCGCGTGAGATGTGAAAACTTCCTAGGCTCAAGCTTAGCACATGGCACCGTTGTAAAGAAAAGCATCCGGGGAAAGGGAAGCCGACCTTGGCCGACAGTCAAAAATTTCACGTGAGCCGTAAGGCAGGACCCGAACCCCAGCATTGCCCTGAGAGACCAGCCGCATCTTCGGCAGAAGCCAAAATGACCAATTCCAGGACCGTGCCTTCTCACAGGCTGCCATGGTGGCCATAAACGCGACGACGTCAGGTTGAACACCTCTGTGAGGTGCAGCGCGGTTCGTTGCAAGCTTTCGGTATAAGTGCCACGTGTGCCTGGCTTCCCAGTGCTCGACTGAGCTTCCAACTTGCGGCCCACGTGCCCGCCAGAGTCGCGCATGCTGCGTTCCACAGGAGACCTTTCTCCAAGGAGCTGATCGATGCGGTGAGAGAGATCAGGCTGGGCTGGAGCGATGAAGGCCTCAGATCAAAATCGTACCACATCTGCACTACAAGCAGAAGGCTCCAAAGCCACCTCGGGACCGAGCAGAATCTGTCTTGCAAGGTCCAAGCCCTGCTGCCAACGACGGCTTCTTGCCGCAGCTGTAATTGCGGCATTGACCGCGGCCAGCTGGCGATTGACCTGCGAACAACGAGCCTGGGAAACACTCCGCCTAGTTAAGGCAGCAAACGGCGCGCAGGCCTTGCAGGCTGCATGCATGTAGCCATGGGTTGCCTTCGGACACTTCGGACCGGCAAGGGCTACTTGAACTCTGCAGGAAATGTTCTCAAGCCGGTGCATGCAGGGGCCTTTGCAACCACTCCCAGGCGCAGCGAGGCATGGCCGCAGATACAGTTTCTGTTAGACTACACACAAAGAAGCCAGAATTCCAGCATGACTCCAAGTAAGTATTAGCCATAAGGTGCTAAACTTGCATATCAGGATCTCAGATCTGTGATGGTCACATGTTCGCTGCTAGGATGCTGGCTGCTAGCCTGCAGCGCCTTCTTGCTTCGAGATCTTTCTCCAGGCACTGGTTAAGGGTGGTTAAGTAAGGAGCGACTCAGCAGCGATTGGAAGAAACGGAGGTCAGCTGCCCAGAGGTTGCAAAGCCAAGTCCGGCAGCAAAAGTGCAGCAGGGGCCAGGCTTCTTCCAACCCGAAGCAGGAACCGCCAGGGATTCCGTTGGAGCCTGGAATCGAGTTGTCGTTCTAGCTGATATATGGCACTTACCAACTAGTAACCGGCAAAAACCATCCTGGGTCTGTGGCTCCATACAGAGGACGACCTCCTTGACCCAGAAGCCAACCGTGCTGCGACAGGAATGTGGTGAAAACTCTCGACGCAGGCTTGAAAATCACTTTGCAGCCCGGCCTTTATAGCACCCGTCTTCCTTGTTATGCCAAGGCAGGTCGCTGTGCAAGTGCAACTACATAACTCCAATCTTTAGACCTAGTGTCGGGTTTTTGTGAGGCTCGCGGGTGATCTTCAAATCTTGTCCGCGCTCAACATGCTCGTATACCTGGCCGGGCTGGCTGTGACCTTGCCCGTGTCTGCACAAACGAGCCGCGTGCACCGGTGCGTCGCAGTATTCTCGACCGGTCGCCTTGTAGATGCCGTTGGCGTCCTGGGCCAAGCACGCAGTCGCACCCCACGAAAATATGAATCAGTGCCGACTCAAGAGCTCTGCGGATGTAGACCAACGGCACATTTGCTCAAGGACGCGCAGAAATGTCGTACTAGTAACATAGGATCTCCCGCCAAAGCTATGCACGGCCCTTCAAGGGCGACCCTTCTGCGCAATTGATGAGATCTTGAAACAGAGAAAAGGAAAAAAGCATGCTGTTGGAACTGACTGTAGGCTGAACACAGTTCTACGAGTTGCAAGTGCGCAGCTACTTTCTGCAAAGCCTATGAAGGAAAGGACGGGGAAGACATTTGCGGTTCGCAAATGGAAAATCATTAGCGAATGCTTCAGCCGATGCCGATGCACTTCATGCGAGGGTGTCATGTTGACACTGCACTGGGACAACAAATCTGCAAGCCGATCGGCAATCAATGCAAATGTGCCGGAAGAGTCCTCTATGTCATTTTCCCAGAATCTGAGACTTTGAACCTGTCTGAGTCAAATGGTCCCAGTTCGCGGGCTGCAGCAGAAGGGCCCTGCTGCTGCACCTGGTTGGGACACCTTGCCCCCACATGGCACGCACTAAGGACCGCATAGAGGCAGAATCCGGTACGGTGACGAAAGCATAGCCGCGATTTCTCCCACTCTTGTTCAATGGCAACGAAAGCTGGAACTCGCAGGCTGCAGAGATTCTCACCAATGCCTCAAGCTCTTCATATGTGCACCTTGCTGGGATACTTCGGATCATGAGCTTTGATGTAAAGTTCCACAATGAGTCATCGGGATGCAAACCGTGTGCGCTGTGCCAGCGAATTTTTGAATCTACGTGCTGTTCGAGCTGTGTTTCCGACATGGAAGGAATGGATGCTGGTGTCGAGCACCAGCCTTCGCAGTAGATCTCTTCACTCTTCTCCGCGATCTGTGGCCACGAGCATGATCGTTGCATCGCCGGCATGACCTGCACCATCTCCAAGAAAGTCTTCGACACCAGGACATAAGTGCCTTCTCGACCACTCATGTTCCCATAGCCGGAGCTCATGCTGTGCAGGTTGGAGCACAGCCACGAAGAGCAAGCGTGCAGGTGACGCCTGCATTGCCTCCATGAAGGCTTTGAGCAGTCATACCGTAGCGGTGCGCAGCGATTAGGTCAGAATGAAGAGCGTGCTGGCCAAAGAAGCTACTCAAGTGAAAACCATGGACAGTTGAAGGAGTGCACGTTTGCAATGAACGACAGACCAAGAGTAACAAAGCAACTCCGATCAAAGACCACAACGAAGAAACCACGGTGACCACGTCGGCTTCGGTTGAAGCAGAAATGGTGCAGGAGACAGTAATCTCGCACACATGCGCTCACAGGCAAAGCCCCAAAGAAAGCAGACGAAGAGTAGACTAGGCTAGTGACCAGTCACACACACCGTATCGTGTGGTGATGAGCAAAATCTCGTGTGTCCTGAACGCCCGCATCCGAGATGACCAAAGCCTCCCACAGGATGCCCAAAGCATGCCAGCAGCTAAATCTGTTCTGCCAGTGAGATTGCCGGCGCCTGGGGCAGGTCGCTTAGGGTCATGACTGGCGAAGCTCAAGCTTGCACATTCACTTACCGGCTATTGTCTACCGAACGACAATGCCATGTAGCTGGGCTGACCTGAGAACAGCACGGGCTTTGATTGGCAGTGCTGTTCGAGACTCCATGGTTGGGCCAACGCTGCATGTTGGGAGACAACGGCTCTCGGCCCTCGGCACAAGCTGAATGTGCAAGCGTGCTGTTCGGTGCTCAGTGGACAGGAAAGCCGGATTTCGCCCACAGATGCAGCGAGTCAGCAAAGCGACCAGCATCCGACCATCGATCAACGCACGATGCACAAGGCTCCAAACACGACACAGGTCAGACTTGAATCACAGCGGTCATGGCAACCGATATTGTTGAAAACCTCATGGGGGCATCATAACCCTAACAAAATGCTGGGTCTGTAGCGTCGCGCACGGATGCATGGTAAAACAGCCAACAGAGGCCAACTTCGACTTCGCACTTGTGCATGCAAAGAGTATGGGCACCTCCGAGCGAAGAAGTTTTACTTCTGGCTGAGGCAAGATGCAAGTTGCAGGGTGGCTTACTGGCACGACCAACAACTCCAACAGCACAAGCCTTGACAAATGCGGCCACCCGACACACAGGGAAGGCAGCACAGGCTGGTTGTAGCCGGCAAGCTCCGGAAGGTTGAAGCGTGCAGGCAATTAACTTGCTGATCAATGGCTGCTTTAGGGAAATTGGCCTGAACCGGAGATGGTCTTGTGTCACGATTTCTGCTTGTCCCAACTTAGGTTGTCCATTCAGAGTTCCCGAGCCAGATCGGAGCCGGATCTGTCGAAGCGGACCTTGGCGCTTCTGCACGAGATCGAAACTCTTTCTCACTGCATGTGAGTGTCCAACCTTGGTGCTTCGTTGTTGATGTTGTTCATCAGGCTGCGGCGTGTCGGTTTCCAGCCGCCTCTTAGACTGAAACTAAAATTTCTACTGTCAGGACCTATCTTCTCGACGCCAACCTCAGAGGTGCCCTCTGTCCTAGACGATATTCAGATTTGCCTCGACGGGTACCGGATGCTTCTCGTCCGCGATCGTGCTGGCTCCTTTTGTGTGCTCGTGGTGCAGGACACGTGACGAGCAGCAGCCGTGCGACGCCGTCCTGCCCATGCAAACCTGTCGGGACGCCTCCAACGGCAGCTTCGTGCCTGCCGGGCTGAGTGGCGGAGCGAGGCAGACAGGAAGCGAGGGAGGGAGGACACAAGCAATAGAAACCGCCAGAAAACCACTTCCTTAGAGCCTGTTCAAGAACCTGTTGACAAACAGTGCAGGTATAAAAGTTGCAAAGGCCAGATCAAGCAGACCTCCTGTACGGCTTCGCATTTTGAAACGCCCAGCCACATCCACAAACATGTCGAAAAAGCCTCGAATCAGCTCTCACTATCCAATGGGGGCTGGAATGGAACGGGCGGCGCGAGTTGAAGATACATCTTCAGATGTAGCACCAATTCGTCAAGCGGCCAAAGGAAGGATCCGACATCTTCAAGTGGGCCAAGAATCATGAGCAAAGGCCCGAGGAAGACAAAGGTGTACAGCAAGGACCTGAGCTCCAAACAGCCGGTTGCAGAGCCGCAATGCTCATGAATCGTTTCTGCCGAGCCCTTCGCAAGATCGTGTTCGCAACCTGGGACAGTGGAATGGGACATGCTTGAAACAATCACAAGCTCTCTGTCTCCTGCACGCATCTGGCGCTCCCTCAGAGCTCTTCGCGAAAAATCCACGCCTGGCCGAGAAGCTAGCATCGTCCCAAGCTTGACGAAGAGCACGATGCGGCACGGCAGCAGGAAGGCCGTCGCAGCAGCTGTGGTTAGGGCGCCACCCAAGATGGAAGGCCCAAGATTCACGAGCGTCAACTGTAGCTTCTCCTCGTCTGGTGACGACAAGCTTTTTGGCACCAGTAGCCGTGGGATCGTGAAAGCACACAGTGACGCATGCTAACGGGTGTTGCACGCATCCCCCCTTTTTCCAATGTGCCGACAATACAGACTCCAGCGGTGCAATGCTTTGCACAAAACAGGGGCGTCATGTACATCACACAACTTGATCTTCATCCACACGTCCATATGGTGATCAATTTGCTTTAGCTTTGTGCATTGTTTCGAGGCACCAAGTCCTGCGGATGTTCCTGTCTTGGATGCAAACGTAAATACAAACTTCTTGGAAAGACGTAAAAAGAAACACGCGCTTCTCTCTTGTGTACGATTGGCGGTGGTGTTCCCATTTTGGGTCAAAAGCAGCACAGGCTTCTTGAAAATAGATATGCGATGTCATGACGTGATTTTCGATGCTCGCCAGAAGGAATTGCACCGGAGTTCCTTCGGAAATCCCAGGGTCACCCTCAATGGCAAATTTTCCCACAATGCCAAACAAATGCTTCCTTCCTGCGTCCCCCGTCCTTCCTTTCTTCCGTCCTTCCGTCCTTCCGTCCTGCGTGCTGGCTCCTGGCTTCCAGTTTTCCCTATCAGCGCATGCACCTAGACTCGACTCCCCCAAACATGTCCACCAATAGAATCTCCCAGACTGAAAAGCAAGATAAGAGGCACTGCGGGTCGTCTTCTCCACTACATGATAGCCTGCGGGCGGGTTCAATGTGCCCTTCAGCAACTGTCACGCTGCAACACGACCAAATCTCCCAGGAAAGGCCACTTGTGCGGTTGAGCAGCCGTGTGCCAAGTGCAGACAGTAGTCAACGCTCATACCAACAAAGGTTACAACACCGATGGCTTCGATGGCACCGAACTCGTAGCGCATAACTCCGAAAAGGAAGCCGAAGAGCGGGCAGACTTCCTCGGTTGCGATGCACCTCTCAACTTATGTGTCACCTGCAACAGCTACATGTCCTTCCGTCTCTCAGGAACTAATTCTATCAAAATGCAGGCCTGGCCCCATTACAATCCCGTGCGGTAGCTTCCCTCGAATCCACATGACATACACACTGTCTGCTTGCATTCCGGCAACCATGAGAATAGTGAGCAGGACGAAGAGTCCAATCAAGACATTCTGGCTGAAGACCACGACACAAGCAACTGCGATGCCAATGGACAGGATCAACGATGCCAGCGTTTTGGACATGATCGAATACTCCTGAAGACAAGATTGGCTGGGCTGAAACATGAATGAAGCTAGAAGGTGCTGCGGTGACCTTCTGCCGATTAGGGTTCTCACACGGCCTTCAGTTTAGTTCGTGCTGGGGGTTATAAGCCTCAAACAAGTTACAAACAGCCGAGAGTCCATGTCTGTCGCCGTCCATGTCTGAGATACCATGAGGGCAGAGCCTGCCGAAAGCGGCGCATGTCCTTACTTGGCTTTTCACTGAACATCCTGGAACACCTTGCACACCTTTGGCTGGCTGTCGCACAGTGTCGAAATAGGCTTGCTAATTAAGGCCATGCTCTGTTGAGGTCCGCCACAAAGTCCATCCATTTGTCCTTCAGTGGCAGAAGCCTTGGTGACAGCATGTGACAGCCACATGCAGATCTCGGGCAGCACCGCAAAAGTTGAAGCTAAGCAACAAGGGCAGCCCACCATTGCGTGGAGCATTGATCAGCATCCGCATGACAGCAAACTTGGCATGTCCTCAACCAGTCAGGAACCACTGGAGTCATCCGGCGTTTGGTGCGCGGCCGATGCCTGTGAAGTTGTCGGCGTCCGTTGCCAGATCCTTGAGGAAGGCCTCCGAGGTCTTCTGGTGGAAGAAAGCCTGCAGCGCTTCCGACGCCAAGCTCCTGTGATGGGCTTTCTGGCACGGCACAGAAACGCACCTACCGCACTCTCCTTGGGGCGACGGGAAAACTGCCGCCGACCGCGACGACGAAGCTGCGCCAAGCTTCGATCCAGCAGGGCACCTGGCCCATTGCAAGTGGCTCCGCATCTGTTCCGCGCACGAGGCAACATGTCCGGCATGCCTCTGGCCGGACTAGAAGCGAACTGTCGTTTCGAGCTGCCGTGCAAGCTTGCAACATCCATAGCTGCACCTGGAAGTCTGTGGGAAGGACACAAGACCAGGTGTTTGTGCCCCCAGCCTGCGGATCCAGCAAATCAAACGCCGGAGAATACTCTGGAGCAGACACATTATCTGCTCTATAGCCCGCAATACCTGGCTCTGGACACTCGGGGTGGCAGCTCACTGAGGCCCAACAAGAAGTGTACCACAGCTCACGTTGCTTGCCCAGGTGCCCCACACCAACGAGATCTGGACACAGTTGGTCAATGGCTCCAATGATACCTTTGCTCTTTTTTCTCGAGCCTTCTGAAGCAAGTCGCTGGTGTCCGAGTTAAGGTGTGCACAACTTGGGAACTTTACGGACCGTGGACTGCAAGAATCCCCGTGGCCTGTTCGTCAAGCCCAGAAACATAAAGCCTCTTGCACCAGGCCCAAAACCTGTAGGGTTATGTTATGGAAGCTCCATCCTACGGTTATGTCGGAAGCCTGAAGTCGAACACCCCAGCCATGGGCCCTCGAATTCTGGGTTGGCATCGTCCACTCCGTCAACTGCGACCTGACCTCAGGCCAAGTCACAGAAGTCTCGTTGCAGCTTTCCCCATGTGCTCCAAGCCAGCAAGAGCAGCGACCATCGATGCAGTCACCTGCACCACTGCAGTTTGCCGGGCATAGCTGTTCCTGGCAAAAGTCGCCGCCTGCACGGGGAATGACTTGACTCACGAAGCTTTACAGTCCCACGCTGCAGGAAGATCAAAACCAATGAGGATCAGACCATAAGCAGGAAGGCACTGACACACCGAGCGGTTGTCGCCATCCTGCACAGGTCGCAAGCCGTATTTTTTATGACTGGTGCATTTATGGCTGTCGGCGCAATCCTCTGAAAAGAAGCAGCTGCCCCCATTCAGGCAAGGAGGACAGGAGTAATTGTCACAGCCATCTCCACTAAATCCGCTTTGGCAGACACACCTCCTGCCAAAACGTGTGCTCGCGACATGCTTCAGCAGAGCAAGAAGCCCCAAGCTCCTCGCAGTTTGGTTTTGGGCGATGCTCACCACGCTGCAGTGGCCGCGCAGGGGGCCACCACAGGCAGGAAAGCCAGGGCAGTAATCTTCACAAGTGGAGCCGCTCCAGCCATCTTCGCAAACACATAAACCATCTCCTCCGCATGCACCATGCACACATCCGCCTGTTCGGTCGAGGCACACTGAACATGTGGCCAACACGGCTCTGTTCACGCTGCCTGTGCCTGGGCATGACCTGTTGACCACATTCCCATTCGGGACGAGATCCGACATGCCCGTCGAGGCCGCTTCCATGGTTTGGGCATCCCACTCTGATACGTCGCTGGTGGATGGAAAAACCTCGAAAGTCGAAAGTTGTGTGTCATCGAATCACCTGGATCGGACCTTTTGACATCTGCTCAAACTGGCACCTCCCCGAGAAGCTTCTCCAGACGACCGGCATTCACAGACTCCGGGAAGACCTGCAAGCCTCCTG
This sequence comes from Symbiodinium sp. clade A Y106, assembly GCA_003297005.1. Classification (NCBI taxonomy): domain Eukaryota; class Dinophyceae; order Suessiales; family Symbiodiniaceae; genus Symbiodinium; species Symbiodinium sp. clade A. Next base: position 161,894 of record BGNK01000731.1, read on the forward strand.
AAAGCAGCTTGCACCAGCGCAGGCAGCCCAGCGTTAAGTCGGACATTTTCTTGCAAGGTCGAAACGAACCACCATGCTTCGTCAGCTCTTGGATCTGTGGTCACGAGGCTCTGTTTTGGGGGAGAGGAACACGTCTTGTCACGTCTGGCCCTCAGTGTCGCATTTCTCAAGTCGGATCTCGGCTCTCAACGTCCAACAGCGACTCATCACGCAAAACAAGACGAGAATGAAAAAGCCTCCGCCAAAAAGGAGAGATCATGAAAACCACGCCTGAAGCTCTTGAAGTGCTGCGCAAAGCAAGCAATGACCTTCGGCCTTCCAAACTGGCTCGTCGTCCTATAACTCCATAACTCCACTCGCACATGTTCCTTCCAATCTGTGGCCCAACCTAGCATAGATACCGAAGGCTCCTGTCGCAAGCGTGAAGCCTGCAACAGCTGCGTATGCGCCCAGGATGCTGACCGCGCCAGACCTCGGCTCCAGCAGAGCTCTCTTGGAGCACGCTGACTTTCGAAGTTCCTCCCATTGAAAGACAGGTAGCAGCAGCACCCAGCAGCAGCGACCACGAAAAAGAATGCGATGGCACCTCCCATGGAGAAAGTTCTCAAAGCTGCTCAACTTGTCCATGTCCATGTCGCGTTTGATCAGGACCTCGGCTTCTACAGTCGAAAGAGTATCGAAAAAAATACGGCCGCGCAAGCAGATATCTCGATCGACTCTCTGACAGGTCTAGAGTAAAGCCTGTGTCCGAATTGGCCGTTAAGTAGTCTTTGATGCCTCGATCGTTTGCAAAACGTCGGCATTGCTAGAGGTGTCTGGTCAGGCACGTAGTCTTACATCGAAAACCTGCTCTCACCGACCCTGTGTCTGACACTCTGGTTGAACTGCTGCAACTGAATGAAGTGTTGCAAGTGCTACGGCACGACAACTCCAGAAATTGTGGCAGCCCAAACACGGCCGCATAACTGCAGGTTACAAACCTAGCCGCCGACCTTGATGGTTGCACGCGATGCCAAGGTCCTGCGCGAAGCTGAGGGATCTTTTGCTGTGCTGGTCTCACGACCTAAAGGACCTTATTCTTGAAACCTACACCTGCCCGTACAATCTTGAGTACGTACCGCGGCACGATTGAGTAGTGACCAAGTGCGCACGGCAAACGACGCAAGATGGAGCTTCGGGGCTTTTGCACGTAAGCCACGTTCCTCGAATCGTGCCGTGCCACACAAATGATCTGCTCAACATGTTTGAAGCACCGCATAAGGTTAACACGCTCGGCCTGTCTTAGGCATCTATGGTTTGCCAGTACAAACATCAATGCATACGTCTCTCAGCGGTCTTGGAAACCGATTATCGTCTCACGAGAGATAATAATAACGGGGTCATAAGCGACCACGCTGGATCACACTAAGCGCTTCATGGATGCCACAGCGCACGAAAGCATGACAGTCAGGGTGGAATTTGCAGCTGTCAAAGGTGGCAGCTGTGTTGACTCCAGGCTGGGCACCGTGGTTGGGCATGTTATACGATTTTTTCGGCTACCATACTATACCTTAGGTCTTTATTTGCCTGTTTGGTGGCTTGGCATCGGCTCGTTAGGGTTGGTTTCGCCAGACCAATGCAGCTTTGCCAGCATGCATATCCGTGTTGTTTCAACCCACAGATGCGGCAGATGTCTTGCTTTCGACGTAGTCTCCGCCGGTAGAACATGCACGACGAGCCTCACGTTCATTGACACGGAGTTGATAGTAGAGCGCGCTGTCTGATATGCCAGTGTTGATCGCCTCGCCAGCTGGTAAGCCGAGTTGTAGGTCGCCCCTTTAAACCAGGCAGCGAGCACCCTCCAGCCTCGTCCACGTGGAGGTTTTGGATGGCCGTCCGATCGTGCCTGCTGCGCAGGCTGAGAGCTCACACATGTCTAAAATGTGAACAGTCGCAATGCCGCAAGAAACCGTGGCTCTTAGCCAAGCGGCAAGTCTCCACGCTGTGTGCAGAAGATGCGCGTGATGCTTTTGATGCTCGCGTGTTGTCCGTCCAGTCAGCAGGCTGCGAGAGAATAGAAGTCATTCTGGATACGTCAAGGCTTTGGAACTCGTCGACACCCCCTGGACAGGAACACTAGCTCACTAGCTCGAATCGAAGTAGTGCGGAAAATCATTGGGGCTAGTTAAGGCGATCCGATCGAGAGACAAACAGGGCGTCCGTCCTTGTGCATCTGCCGAAGAGCTGAGGCATGAGAAGAGCCAACCTATGCACGGCCACAGATAGATCCTGAGACTGTCGAAGCTATGGTGCGCGGCTGGCTGCAACTTGCCACCAGTTACTCCAGCTTTGTTGACATGCTGCTCTGCAACAAGGACGGCTGAAGGTAGAATCATCATAACGTTGATATAATTCCAGACGACCAAGGTACCTCGAGCTGGTTATGCGCTGCATCACATACAACAAGGCGGGTCGAACAAAGACATTGAAATCAGACGTGTGCACAAACGAAGCCCCCAGGCTGCACTTCAGCATGGGACTTTCACGGACCAAGCTGCCCATGAAGAAGCCGAATTGCTTCACAATGCGCAACACCGAGATGCAATTCGCATAGAAAGAGCCTGCCGTGGTTACCGTAGTCACCTGCAAACTCAGGCTCTTTGACATTGACTTCTGGAGGCGCGAGTCCCTACATCTCGCAGATGAAAGAAGGTGCAGGGTGTCCAAGGCGCTGGCCAGCATGGCTTCGCCCGCGTGCTTGTAAGCCCATTTCATGCATTCCCTGGGCCCCGCCCGCGGGCCGAGAACGGCAGGAGCGAGGCGGTAGGTATGGCACAGGATGAACCTGCTGCTGGCATTCCGAGCACGGGAGCAAGGCAAAAAACCAGAATCTCCCAGCCCAATGGTGCCAAGAGGCATATCATCAGCTGCAATGCCAACGATAAGAAAAAGGGACAAGAAGTCCAAGACGGTCAGCGACTTGTACTCTAAGACGACAGTGTGGAAGTAGAAGGTTGCGGCGAAAGCCAACAGCACACCCAGCAGTCCGAAGACCATGAGACAAAAGCTGTGAAGATTCAAAACGATCAGAACTGCGACCTGCAAGGCTGGCAGATGCTGAGATGTTTCTCAACCACCTCATCATCCGAGTGACAATGACATGGTGACTTCAGCTGAGATGCCACCGCGAAGGTACCTACGCACCAAGCTGCATCATGAAAGAGCCACTTGCCGACCTCGTCGAAGCTTTCCAAACGCTTCTTCGATGCCCCCCCCTCAGACAACCTTGAATTGCCCCGCGTACCTCATAGTCCTTCAGCGAGGGCTCGAACCAGGTGATTTTCACGTGCTCAAAGTCGAGTGGCCGAGGTCCATCGTCTGCACGGCTCAGCACCTGCGAACCCCGACAGCATGAAGGAGAAACAACAGCGTGAGTGCGATGGCTTTGCTACACCACTGCTCCGGTTTGGAATCAGCACCACCACCGTCACCTCCACCACGTCGCTGCGTTGCTTTGGGATGCCCCATGGCTTCGTTTGTGCACTTTCGTCGGATATGCAGATTTTGCAATCCATGGCAAATAGCAAGTAGAACTGGACCGCCTCATCCGAATTCGCAGAAATAGTGATGTGAGTGATGTGCTTTCTCATAACTCCGGTGGTCGCTGTTCTTCCCGTCTTCGGCGCAAGTCCAGCCACTGACCAACTACATGCCACTCTTGTCGACTCTCGCGGACGTTTTGTCCCAGTTGTGTGTTTCTCTGCCTTCTAGCGTTTCATCCTTGGTTGGCTTCTTGTCCGTGGTGTCCTCTTTCTTCCTTGGCAGGTGCCGCACTTGTCTTGGCACCCTGCGGCTTTGGTGCAACACACAACTTTTCCACACGTGTCGCAAGACAGACAAGGCACCAAATGCATGCATGAAACTTTTCATGCACTGGCACAGTGCCACTTGTGCTTGTGCTTAAGTCACCTTGCAAACCGTGGCAATGCCTTGACAAGTAAGTTTTCTCGCCTCTTCTCCGAGGTCCTCTGTTGCAGGTCGTTTCGTCGGACACATCTATGCGAGACTCAAAGAATTGTTAGGCCATCACAACACTCGAAGCACGAGCAAGGAATTGTGAGCGCGGAGTGTCACTCTGCACCTCAGTATACAAGTCGACCAGGAAGGCCTCATGCTTCTGGCGTTGCTCGTCCCATCTGCAGAGAAGACAAGACAAACTGCATCATTTAAGCGGCAGGATCCCGCACACGGCCTCGTCTGCCATCTGCTATAGCCGACTAGCGGTATTCCACCAACGAATGTGCTGCGCGTGTAGTTGCTCTGCAAATGGAGTGCACTAAAGTCTTTGTCAGTGAAGTGGAAGATCCGCTTCCTGCTCAAGTCGACGAGCATCACCAGTCTGTGTAAGTACCTACATGCTCTCGATGGCTCATGCCAGTTTTGCTTTCAGCATTCTCCTGAGCATCATCCTCAGTGTTTCGTTGATATCTCGCAGCTCGTAGTCGGACCCAGACTGGCCTGGCCTGTTCCACATATCCAAACTCAGCCACGCGCCCGCCCTCAATACATGTCGAGTTTGCTGCAGTAGGTTTCAGTCAAGCCACTCCAGATGGAAAAAAAGGTTGGTCGGAGACTGGGGTACCTACAGCATAGATGCTGCAGTCTTTCCGCATACACAACCCGAGTGCCCGCACCAGGCCTTGCAAATACCGTTGGACTTCCAACAGAATTCATCGTACATCTGCATCGATTGAACAAGGTCCTCGAAAGCAAGTATTTCCTTAGTGTGGAACACATGTCAACCGGGTTCGCGCCATGGCGTGGCTCAAGACGCCAGGTACACGACCCAGCACTTGGCACATGTTTTGGCCTGGTTATAGGCCCCGGGCTTGCAGCGCCTGCTCAGTGAAAACGCCGATTTTTGAGTCGACTGCCTGCACAGGAACAGCAGCATTCATGCGCTCAACTCGAGTGGCGTCTCACTTGACATGGGTGGCACTTTAGCAGGCGATCCTCATAAAAGATGTTCAGCTCCCACCAGCTCTGAGATTGTGTAGAAGCCAGCCTCCGGCCTTCGCGGGGCAAGCAAACTCACGAAGCATAGCCACGTGGCGGCGCTGCCTGAACCAGTGCTCTCCACTGCCGAATACAGCGGGGCAGAGCCTGGAAAGTGCCACCTCAAACACATATGTACAGTTTCAATCGCACATGAGCCTGTCAATTAATACGGGCATGTGCACAGCGCACATCAGTTTCAAAAAAAGCCGCCCTGCCCAATCATCAGTTCTCTGCGTTTGAGAGGTTTCTTGAGCAATGGCCTCCTTGGGGCGCCGCGGGTTTTCGCACATGCACAGAGTCACCCAAAGATGGACACACATGGACACCACTCCTCGACCGCATTCTGGGTGAACTGCACTGGCAAATCCACGGCCAGGTAGCCAGCGAAATCGAGATCTACATGTGGGGCGTATGCTGCCGCCTGTAATCCTAGAAAACCAAGAGTGCCTGGCATCGCGAGTCCCAGCAGCAAAAAAAGCACAGGGCACTGCACTAGCATCTCCGACCATATTTCCAGCGGTCCCACAAAGCTTTCGAAGTCGTCACTTCTACATCTCCGCCAGTATCGCACCAGGCCTTAGCAGATGTCCCGGGTACCCCAACGAAGGCATACGGCATGCTGCGAGTTTTGCCACAAGGGCTACAATACAAGTCTCTGTAATTCTAGATGAGAAATTCCAGCACTGCTTATGCACTCGGATTGGTTCGATGTAGTTTCACGACCTCGCCTCTCGAATTACGTTATCTATTCCCTTTCGCGCCGCCGTAGCTGCGAGGGCTAGAGCTAAACGCTTGGGCTTTGTCAAATTTAAGCTAGCTGCTGCATCATAGAAATCTCATAAACTTCAAAACCAACAACCTAGCAAAACCTTGACCCAAGGACCAAGGAGCTGATTCCATACGCGCATGAGATCAATCCTGCCAGTACCCCAAGGGCCAACAGCCACATTGCGGAACTGCATTGCAAGAGCCGCGAATTCAGTTGTGTGCTACCTGTTGACGGCCACGGTCTATGTCACAGTGAGACTGTTCTTCTGCCTGAATAAGCTTTGCACACGTGCGGAGAAGAGTCTTTGCTATGCCGCTCTGGGCGAATGTTTGAGAGGGAGATGCCTGCTGGGCGCAGCATGCCAAACCAGGAGGCTACCAGCTCAAGACTTGAAAACTGAAGAGAACGAAACATGCTCCCTGTTTTGCAACAATCCATCACGCGGGCGTCTGGATGCGAAGGTACCCTCGCCAGTTGCCGTTGGCAACCTCGGTTGAATCCAGGTGTAGGAACTGCATTAGGCGCAGTGACTACTTACGTGCTTTTTACGGTGAATTGCTCGGTGCACGGCTTGTGTGTGAGTGGCAAGCCAAAGGCGCGGAAGATCAACCCACACCTCACTGGAACATGTGCCAGGCCACAAGCCAGCGCGCGATCAGCAACACGCAATAAACAGCTCGAAGCTTGATCGTGAAATGCACTAGACTTCTAAGGCTGCGGCAGAGGGATAGCGCCAAGAATTCACTTCCAGCAGCAACACCTACACTGCCACGTGCTTGTTCTCTTTCTCTTTCTCGTTCTCTTTCTTTTCTCCTCTCTCTCTCTCTCTCTCTTGCTTGCTTGCTTGCAAGGCGTTTGGGCAAAGGGCGGCTCTCTCTCTCTCTCTCTCTTGCTTGCCTGCTTGCACAGCGTGTGGGGCACGGGTGGCACCTGCTCCCCTGCGCTCTCGCACTACGCCGGTGTCTTTGGTCTGTGTCGGCGTGAGACTTCGTGTGTGGGTTGCCCGGTACCAGCTTGCCCCCTGTGCATCACTAAGAGTCCCCATGTCCCCAGCAATCACTCTTTCTCTCTCTCTCTCTCTCTCTCTCGCTCTCTCTCAGGAAGGGTGCAACCCCTCCCCGCGCGCCGGTCTCGAGGTCTGTGTGACACTGGTACAAGTTGAGGAACGCTAACCCCACGCGCGTTTCCGCGCACTGGTAGGCAAAGGGCGGAACGACCCAAGCAGGCTGAAGAGAACTGACTCACCGGCATCCCCCAGAAACCACTATGTACGAGGGACCCCCAACCCGCCTGTTGACTAAGGACTTGGCCTCCAAAACCGGCCGGTGATGTGTTCCCAACTCTGAACATTCATCCGAAGCTGCATTGCATCACTACTCTCTCTATCTCTCTCTCTCTCTCTCGCTTGTGCTTGCTTGCTTGCAGGGCGTGTAGAGTCTAGAGGTTCGGGCCAGAGCCGTCCCCTCTTGCGCATCAGCTTGCTTGCTTGCTTGCTCAGGGGTTTAGGGTCCCTCGAGACCCTTGGCCCACAGGCTTGCCCTCCATGGCACGCGACGGTCTGTTAGCTCGGCCCCTATTCGGGGTGGAAAGAAGTGTTCCTCCGAGTTTCTGTGAACACCCCCCGACAAACACCCCTACTAAACCGTTGGCACTGAATATCCCAAGCACATGTCACTCGGGTCATCAGCTCTCTCTCTCTCTTCTTCTCCTTCTTCTCCAGGCCATGAGGGATGATTAAAGTCCCCGGCCACCAGGGCCGCCGCTATTGTCTGGGGCATTGGAGGGACGTGAAAACACAGGCACTTGTTCCAAGACGCGAGGACAACTAGGTGTATGAATAGGCCCTCAGCTGGAACAAGCCCCAGAGGACTCTCTCTCTCTCTCTCTCTCGCTCTGTCTCTAGCTCTAGACTCTAGCTCTCTCCTTCTTGCACACAGACAAGAGGAGTGAACAGCTCTCTCTCTGTCCGAGTGGCTCACCTTGTCCTCTTCTGCATTGAAACCGCCGATCGGCCTTGCCAAACTGCACAGTTAACCCATCATCGAGACCCGTCTCATGCATAGGGTGGGAATGCTACGAGCCCCACAAATGCCCGCAAACTGACTCCTCCTTCCTGCTCCCTCCTCAAATCAAACATGGGGCGCCGGAGTGGCTTGCAGGTTGTTGTGGAATCAAGGCTGCAGCGTGCTACAGGTCCCTTGCTTTGGAGGAGGATTTGTCATCATCGCTAGATCTGCTAGATATCTCACGGAGAAAGCTGTTTGGAAACCCTGATCTGCATCGACGAGTTTATCATGCAGCCCCACCGTGTCAGCAACAGCTACAATTCCGGCGACCATTGCAGAAGTCGGCCCCGTCATCTCTGTGCAAAGAACACGGCCAAGTATCACAGCAACACAGCAACATCCACACCCCTGAGCCAGCATCTTGGTCGTAAGCCTACGAGTGTGAAACTGGTTTCGGAACTGTGCACTTCTTCGCGCCAGTGGCATCACTGCAAACTAAGAGCCCGACGCATAGTGGCCTGAACCATGGCTTGTATTCAGGTCACAATAGTCAAAACAAGTTAAGGTAAGTTAAGCCGTTGTTCAAAAGCAGGACACGCACATGCCGAAGATATTGTGTGGAGTCACAGCTTTTGGCTCAACATTACATCTTACCACCAAGATCGCACCTCCGCTGAACATTCGTTGACCGACCACGGAGCCTGAGTGCAGCAATTTCCGCTACGCACTTTAGCGACAGGCGAGTCACATGCTTCATTGTCGACTCGCGAAGTCTATGCGCAGTACGGGAATAGTTCACCAGGAGGTACGGCCTCGATCAAACTGCTTTCCAAAAGCTGGAGGACCAAAGCGGCAACCAGCCTAGCTGCTGCCGATGGACTTCGCGAAAAAACTGCCGCCACCTCGGTGTCGATGAGAACCACAGCACCAAGCATCAGTCAGGAAGCGCTAAACTCTTTCAGAGGCCAGCATCAGCTCGGAATGTGTCTTCTTTGATGTCTGCTGAACCTGATGTACTGGCCACAACATTTACTACAAGACTTGCACACGCATACAGCCCACTTTGGATGTGGATCCGAGGACCAAGCTCACAAGATCCACCTTGAATCCCAGGATGCGGAACCACTCGGCAAGCAATGCCAAGGGCGCTCCATCATACCTGGCGAATGTACACCCTACGAAACTCCTTACCAACAGTTTGGGTGTATCATGCTAGAGTTCAGAGATGAAGATTCCAACGAAGAAGGAACCTCGCTTGGAACTGTCATGACTGTTGACTCTAAAGGTGAGCGAAAAAACAGCAGGGCACTGCAAGTGCCTTAGCAGCACGTACCTGGTCGGTACAAACGATACCGTCTGTCAAAACACACACGCATGGAAGGTCACTTCAGGAAACTCGGTAGCTCGTCCAACGCGTCCAAGCCATAGGCGGACATGAGAGGAGCTTTCATGTCCACCTTTACGCATGGTACGGATCGCCATGGATCGTTCTAGACCAAGTTGGTTCAAGTCCAACCAGCTAGCCACACCTCCCGGAAAACATCCATGAAACTCCGTTGGTCCAGGGGCCCAACCTTGGCACCAGAACACACGCTTCAAGGCCGCCTTGAATTATTCGGTTGCAACACGAGCTGAGCAGGCCACACCACGAGAGCGTGCGATGGTCATCGCAGATGCAACTGCGCAAAAAGCCGGATGCTCCTGCTAGGTGCTTTTTATGTAACACATATACGCCCATAACGCGGAGCAAGCATTCACAAGCTTTCAGCCGGCCGATGGTTAAATTCTGTGAGGGAAACTTCCTTCTCCGGAAGATGCGAGCAGGTGTTTTGTAAGACAGGATCATGGGCCAAGAAAGTCTTGCAGTAGTGTTTGACCATGATGTGAAACCAAAGAAACATGCAGGCCACAAAACCAAGGTGCCCTTTCCCGGACGCAACAATGCATGCTGTCTGCCGTGGCTGAGGCTGTGGTTGCCAATGCTGTCTGTTGCACGATGCATGGTGACGGGAAGCAAAATACCCCCTTGCGCACCGCCGGAGCTGCGAAGCTGCCAGGAATCAATTTACTCACAGTAGACCCATTATCGGAAAGTGTATCCGGGAAAGCAAAATACATTCGGGCTAATTCTGGCACCGCCACAAGCTGTGCGCGCTAGTGAGCAGGCCACGTCGCGCGTGTGACCTAGGTCCGCGCTGGAAATCGGCTGCGAGCCGGGCGTCGAGCCATCGGCCGGACCTCATGCACAGCCGGTTGCAGCAAAGGCGATTGTGTCGAGAGGTTGCTCGAGCAGTGATCAGTGAAAGCTGGCGAGGGCCCTTAGCGCCGCCACGGCGATGATGCCAATTCAGCGGGAGACGCAGGTTGCACGCAGATTCACGCAGAGCCAAGCGTACGGCAATGTGCGCACTTGCGGCTCGCGCTCGTGCCAGGAGCCGTAAGAAGGCCGCGGGTTCGGTGACAGCCTGAGGGCATTTTATATTAAGTTTATTTATACGGAATGTGGTTTGCCTTGGGTGCTTGCAAGCAAACGCACCAAGGTCCGTGTTGAAATCAATTGCCATGGGCCGCACGATTTTTGTGACGGACATTATGGACAACTCTCGGGAAAGAAATAATTTATCAAGCGATTGCCGCGCCAACTCCGCATCTGTGTGCAACGCTCAAAACCGTTTTAAACCGTCTTGGTCAGGTACCTTGCGGCTTATCTTCCTATCCCCGCTGGTTCTCGGAGTGGACTGGTCGGCCCTTCCGTGTCGATGATGGCCAGTACCAACTCCAGGGGCAGGGGGGGGGCATCCGCTGCCGATGCCGGCGACGGCGCTGGCCAACCCAGGCCGCAGCTGCAGCAATCTTCAACACTGGCACGGAGCTGACGCAGGCGGACCAAGTCTCGGACGAGGTGTTGAGCTCCCACCATCTAACGGCCCCCAACCTCAACGACAAGCACGCGGGATTGGTTTTGCAGGCGATCTTGATAAGTGATATAAGTGGGGCACGCGGCCCAGCTTGTTGTCGTCCCTTTTCAGCTCGCAACACGGCGCAAGCGTCGCGACACCTACTTCGAGCTGTCGCGCTCGCAGCGCTGCCGCCTCGTGGTTTTCGCTCGCGCCGGGCAAACGCTGGGACGTATTATTGGGCTCACTATTCGATTTTTCATGCCTTTTTCCATTGGCTAGGACCTGAAGGCTACACCGCTCATATGCATGTGGTCATGGTCTTTTCTCAACACATTTTTTCCTTCAGCGGCTGTGTCCGGCTCCAAACAACCTAAGAAGAGTCGGTCCCGGGTTAGGCAGCGGCAGGCGGCTCGGCCCGTCCGGGTCGCAAGACCTCATCCAGGGCCGGCACATCGGTATGCGCCGTCCCGGCATGGCCACGCTTTCGCAGGGGCTGCTCTGTGCTCGCGGAGAGCAACGAGACGCCTGACCAGCTGCACTGCGTCAGCGTTCACCGCCCACCCACTTCGCAACCAACCACGTACAGGGTTTGCGCGCCGCCTGCAGCGAGCTCGGGGTAGGTGGCGTGTTTGCGTCGCAAACCGGTGTGCAGAACTGGTCCATTTCGTGCGGCCGCGCCAGGGTGAGGCTCGCCAGCGCGTGTGAGAGGCGACACAAGGGTCGCATCGCAGCAAAGGGCTCCACCCAGGGGTGCGGCGCCGTAGATGACCAGGTCGAGGCGCCTGCGGTCGTCGGGGGCGACGCCTGGCGCTATGGTGTTGACGAGCCAATGTTGGGGCACCACGTCCCTCAGGCCCTATACGACTTCGCGAGCAACTTTGCACCAAGCCCGTTCAACAAGTTTGGCCCGCATAGCCAGAAGGCCTGTCCGCGGACACGCGAGTGCATAGACTCAGAATGCATCAGGTTCCGAGGCTCTCCCGCAACGGCCAGGCGCGAGCGGGAAGCCGGAGCCTGCGACGAAACGCGGTCTGCATTGTTTCGGGCGTGAGTCGCAGGGGATGGCTTGGAGCGGTGGCAAAGAAGGCAGCAGCACGTGGTCGCGGAAGAGAAGGTTCCGTGTAAGCGACGCAAAGTGTTGCCACCCATGCCTCCATTCGCAGGTCGGTCGGGTGGGGGGCCTCCCTGAACCACGACGCTCTCCCAGGTAGGCACGTCCGTCCAGCCTTCGGCTGCAAGCAACCCACGGGCCACAGAGGCTGTCCGGAGGCATGCTGGGCCACGCAAATCGCCCAGTCCGTAAAAGGGGCATCGGCCCAGGCCGCCCAGTACGCCGCTTTTCATGACGTGGTTCGTGATACATCTACAAAACTCAAGCATACTCAAGCTACACCGTTTATTCGCGAGTAGGCTTCGTAAACGCGCGCGCGCCCCATGAAGGCTGCAGCTTGTACAGCGTGAAACTATTGTTCAAGTGGTGACGATGCAACGTCAGTGAACAAAGGTTTCGAAAATCGTCAGCGCTCAAAAGCACTGCCTCAACGACCCGGAAAGAACGCTTATGCGATGGTGCGCTCACAGCACAAATGGGCCGCAAAAACTTGTTTTGCATCGACGATGATGGCAAAATTTGGCCTCCACGGTGTCTCGGACACCAGCGACGCTACAAACTGCATCCCAGCCGCATCTTGCAACAAGGTGCGAAGTGTCCAACATGCCTAGATCAAATGTGCACCGCTCTTTCAAGACAGCCCCCAAATGCTTCGAGAAACAATTGGCAGGACGCCATTCACTGAAATTTTTTCCTGACTTCTTCGTGGACATACAATGCAGCAAACTCGACATAACGCATCTTGCTCCCCCACCTACTGGGTGGGCCTATTTTTTTCTTGAAAAACAAGCGGCTGTGCGGCGTCGGGTGACGATGTCGTGATGGGCAAGGCCCGCGCTTATCGCAGCGGGAGTCGGCTCGGGCCGGCTGGCTCAGAAAGCGCCAACACGTGGTCTGAGGCAGGCTCGCACCCAGCGGCGCCTTTGGAGACCAGCCACGGTGTTCCCAGCGCCGTGCCGCCAACAGCGTGCTGCACTGCAGTCGACAGCATGCCCGGGCCTATTTTTTATTTCCTGAGCATGCTGCACGCTTCGACGCAGCCTGCGTCAGCAAGGCCTTTGGCTCGCGTAGAGGGAGCTGCGCCGGCCCAGCTGCCCGAGGGCAGTGCCCACCAACGCCTGGCCCATGCCGACGAAGCGGCGCTGCCAGCTGGGCTCGGACACGGACGAGTTCTCGGAGCAGCTTGGTGCGAACCGGCATTCCACCGTCCGCCGACCTCGCTCCCCAGTACCACCAGCTGTTGCGTGCCGCCGTTAAGCTCCGGGTGGGCGGCTCGCTTTCGGCGCTCGGCGACCCGTAAGGCCGCTCCTTCGTGTGCGGCAGCGCAAGGTTGCGGCAAGCCTGAGGGCCCCTCCGAGAGGCGTCACTCCGCAAATGACGAGGCCCGCTGGGTGCTGTGGTGTGCTCTAGCATCCGGAGCGACGGTCTCCCGAGGTACGCACACCCACGCGCGTTCCACCTTCGCCCAGGCCGGTGCGAGTGCATGCGAGGGAGTGGTCGCCATGAGCGTTCACTTCTCCTCCGCATCCGGGTGGGCCACAACGGCTACCGCACGGATGCGCAAGCGGCGGCGCAGTGCCAAGAGTGTTGCTCGGGGCGGTAATTACGCAAGCCGGCTCACAGGGTGTTGCAGTCAACCAGGCGCCGGCCTGTGGGCCAGCCTGCGACAGGAGAAGGGCGCAAGCGGATGGCGACATGGATGGAAGCAGCGTGCGTTCGCGAAGGTAAAAGTTGCGTATACGCGATGCACTGTCACCTAAGCCCTGCCTGATCGGTCGAACGAGGTGGACGACCACCCGCACCAACTCCTTCCCAACAAAGGGCACTCGTGCCAACCTTCCGCTTGAAGAAGTTCACGTGCCTCAGCTGCGCTCCTGAAGCTCGGAGCTTGCCCCTTGCATGCCTGTAGCGAGCAAGCGCATGCAGGCATCGGCGAGGGCGGGGTAGCGCTTGTGGAACTCCGGCAGTGCGTCAGCCCATGCCACCCAATATGCGGCCGGCGCTGTCCGAACAGCAGAACTCAAGTCCAAACATGCGAGGGCCGCAGGTAAGGTTGTGCCACATTTTGCGCAGGTGCGACCGTCTGCTGTGGCCACGCCGCCGAGGCAGAGCTCCAACGTCTCCCAGATCGCTGCGTCATGTGCCCGCGCAGAAGGTTCCACGGCCTGCGGGGGCACGGTGCGCAGCACATTGTTGGCTCGCGGTGAGGCGCCCATCGCGAGGAGAAGCCAGGCACGCTGCAGATCGCGGAGTTGCGGGAGCTGGTGCACCAGTTCCCGCTCGGTCTGCATCCGCTGTGCTGCCCACCCATAGGGGTGCCCAGCACAACCAGCCCGCGCTCGTCCAGTGGTTTAGTCCCCGCGCCACACGTCCGCCCCCAGCTCAGCGACATCGGCAGGAGGTGGGCCGCCGGATACACACGCGTCTCCCCGCTATGCCGCATTCGGTTTCGACGGTGCCGACTACTGTGTCGTGGGCGGCGCATGCTCGCTCGCGTGTGGCAGCACAATCAGTCGACGGCCGCGGCAGAGGCGCGAGCTTCGGCCGACGAGGCGCGCGCCATGCACTCTGCAGCGGACCAAGCAAAGCGTTTGCCCACGATTGGATGGGGCCGCCGACGCGGTCGCGCCGCCAGCACCCGCCCCGCGACAACCCGGCCCCTCCACAAGGCGACGAAAGCGATGGTGGAGCGCAGATGAGCGCAGGTATGCCCAGCAACCGCTGAGGCTCCGGACACCAGCGCCAGCTCTCGCGTCTCGGCAAGTATCCACATAAAATAGCCTGGGTCACGCTCGATGCAATGGATCATCTGGTCACAGAGTTGCAATGTCCCGTGCCCACATTGCAAAACGTACCGCCTTTCATGCGATCCGCCGTTCGGATTTCTTTGGTTACTGCGCTGGGTCGCATACGCGCATCCACCAGCAGACCACCACCCACTTGGGACACCTCGCGCGCGTGGAAGCTGTTCCTCCTCGCTCCCCGCATGCTTCTTGCACGTACAACTCAGCGAGGGGCCCTAGGGCGCGAGGAACAGCTGGCGCGCGCAGCAGCCTTCTAACGGGGTGATTGGGCGCGGCTGCTGGATGAGGCCTGTCGAACCAATCCATGTCGCCACACATCGGGCGCAGCGAGCCTGGATGCAGAGTCTCTCGCTGAGCGCAAGCGGGAACTAGCCTGCACGAAGGTAAGGGCGGGTGAACTTTCCAGAGCTCGCCAGCTCCTAACCGCTGCAGAGCTCGCGCCCGGCAATGAGGACACATGGCGTGCATTGACGGACCCTGCCCACCGTCCCCCAGAACCGAAGCCGTCGTGGAGCAGCGGTCGCGCCGGCATGTCCAACTCGGACCAGCTGCTGTTGCGGCTGCTTTGCGAGACGCGTGGCGGGGAGGAGCAGCGGGCCTTTCGGGCATGCGTGCAGAGCACCTCAAAATACTGCTCGCAGACGCGCCTGCGTTGGAGCTCTTCGTTTTCGCCGCGACCGAAGTGGCCAATGCGGAGGTGTCTGCAGACATGGCATCGGGACTCGCCTTGGCTCTCCTCGGCGGTGTGCGAGGCATCGCAACAGGCGATGTTTTCCGCCGCCTTGTTTCGCGCGCCGTGGCCAAAACGTGGGCACGCGTGTTCGATGAGGCGACTGGACCCTTTCCGTACGCGTTGCAAGCAAGAGCCGGCACGGATGCCTGGCAGCGCACGTGTGCACAGTCTTGGAATTGCGGGCCGATGCAGTCTTGATGGGCGCAATGCCTACGACACCATGTCTCGGCATACTTCCTCACTGCTCTCCAGGCTGCCGCGCCGGAATTGGTCCCGTTCGTGCGGCTGTTTTGTGGACAGCTATCCACTTATTGCTGGTGGGACAGTGAGGGCAATTGCCGCGACATCGCCCAAGGCGAAAGGTTGAAAAAAGGTGATCCACTGGCCCCAGCCATTTTCGTACTGGGACAGCACGGCGCTGCTGCCGCAGCCTCATCCTCTGCAGAAATGCTCCGGCCGGCATCGTGCCGCTAGCGATGCAGACTGTGTGCCGAAAGCCGTGTCGGCACCATTTTTCCCGTTCGCACCGACGGAGCTGCGAAGTTGCCAACAACCAACTTACTCACAGTAGGCACCTACTGAGGACCTATACAGGCAGGGCGAAGCTCGCAGAGGGCGGCACCATGCTTCCAGCGGTTTTCGGACTTCAAGTAGTGCACAATGATTTCACGGAGCGTCTTATTGGTGGTGAGGTAGCACGCCCAATCCGCGCCCGAAGTGCGAACTGGTACAGTCCGTCCCTTGGCCTGGCCGAGTGTGTGAGCCCATTCTTTGGCGAGCGTCCCTCCACACTAGTCACCAGTCGGCGAAAAACCCATCGGGTTGGCGCAGAGCCGTCGGCGGTACCATGGCCAGGCCAGCGACGATATCCGCCAAAATACAAGGTTGCGCAAGGAACGGTGCCGTGTCTGCAAGCAACTCCAGTGTCTCCAAATTCTGCAAAAGCAGCTTCAAGTGCTCGCACTCATTGCCAACTGCCCCGCAATGGCAAGTTTCCTGTCGCGTGTCGCCACTGCGCTTGAAAACAAGCGGCTGGGTTGCTTGTAACTTTAGGTACTGAAGCACGTCTGTGCTGGTGTAAAACCTCCGCGTCGAACTCGGGTGGCGCTTCAGGACGCCCGCACTGGAACGCTTGCGCCCTCGCGAGGAGTATCGTCCCGCTTTGCACGCCCTGTTGTTCCACTCAAGCAAGCAGAGTTTCCAGACTCTGCCCGCGGTCACACCATCAGCCCGGCCTGCTACGAGCGCCGCATGCAAGTGAGGCAGTGCCTTCACCAGCGTGCCACGAACTTCGGCTCGTAGGAAAGGTGGGGAAAGGTGGCACATCTTGCATCGCGGGCCGGCATGCAAACGTCGGACCTGCCGGCGGCAGCGGCGGCGTGATCTTCTTTGCCCGTTTCGCCGGTCATCTGCCCAGTTTCGGCGCGAAAGTACCGTGCACCTCATCGGCTAGTGTTTGCATTTCCGCTGCGAGGGCTCCGCGACCGTAAGCCTCGAGCAAAGCGGACTAAGCTGGAGCGGTGATAGCCATCCGCCGTCGTGCACAAATTGCACAACGGGGCTTCTGCGGGAAGTGCGGTAAGCTGTTCTGTGGCACGCGCGACACTGGGCTGGCGTATCTGCTTCGTGATTCGCATTTCGCGGAGGGGTGACACGCCGGGAGCTCGAGGTAAGGCATGCGGCGGCCGAGTCGTGGTCGCTTGTGCCAGGATTCAACTGCCCCGTGGGTAAGATGGCCAGCGCCGGCATGTTGCAAAGCAACACGAAAGCCACGCCTGGCGTTCGCGGCTTCGCCTGCTCGCCTCGGTACGCTGAGTCGGTCGATCTGAGGCCCGAGGTGTCGTAGGGTAGCGGTGAAGCAAACGGCGCCCGCGGGGCACGGGCTCGCTGTTGGCGGACGGTTGCACGCGCTGGCCCAGTGCGGTGCTGACGGCTCGCTCGTTCGGCAGGCCAGGGTGTGACGCTTCCCCCGCTCGTCGTCCGTTGTGCAGATATCGTAGGTCGGCCGTTCACGAACTGGTGTCGGCTCCCGGCCTCCTTTGCCATCCTTGCCGTGCTTGCCCCCACGTCGTCTGCGGAATGCTGCTGTGCCGCCTTTGTGGGAGCGGCTGCGACTGTGGCACCTGGTGAAGGCGGCTGCTCCTCCTCCGGGGCCATGGCAGGCAGGGCCGACACCTCGGAAGAGTCAGGAGGAGTGCGCCAACCGGTGCAGGGTGCCTTTACCTCGAGCTAACGAGCGAAGTGGTGAGTCACAGCCGGGGCAGCGGAAGGTTGGGCAGGGACGCTTACAAGTCGTCGACATCGACCACGTCGAAAAGGTCTAGACATGCGCAATCGCGCACCCTACATATTCGTTGCGATACTGGTACGTATTCGCGTTCTTTGTCATTGCGCTCTCGTCACATCGCCTTGCCTCTTCACATTGTCGCCAACACGATGACCTGCCACACCCCTCTGGCAGTCCTTGCCGCGCCACGCAGAGCAGCTCAAAGTCAGGCACGAGAACGCTGAAAAGCCCGGATCAGACCGGTCCAAGGTCGGAGAGCAGCAAGGGAGGAAAGCGGGGAGACAACCTTTGCAGACAACAGTTCAGATCGGAAGAAGGACTCAACACACACGCCGTTTGAGACCTGCCCCCCTTCGAATTGCACAAAATCGCCTACACATCGTGATCCTAACGGTGTCCCATGTCCACAGGTGTGGCTTACACTTGCCACCGTGGCAGGTGCAGAAGGGCTCCTGTGTCAGAAGCGCAGCGACCAGTTTGGAGTCGGACACCCTGAGCTCTAAGACTCTAAGGTTCAGAAACTTGTGAACGTCCCAATTGTTGCCTGGAGTTACGATGCTTAGGCCGACTCGCATGTGACAGAAGTCGTTGGCCAGCTGCAGTTTCAAGGGCCGTCAACCTCTAAGCGCCGAAGCAACATCTGGATGTTTCTAGTGGATCGATGCTCATGGCTGAGCTTGCAACTCCGTCGGCAGAGGATATCGCTGACCTTCGCAAAGGGACTGTGGCGATCTGCAGCAGTGCCCGAAAATAAATTCTGAGGTAGTTGCCATCCTTGGGCACCGACAGTCTTCTGTGCCTGCACACTTCTGAAGCAAACCACCACCAAAACACCAGGGCGAGATTGTGCCTCGTAGCATCTCGGAGTGAGCGGTACAACCGCGAGCAGTAACCCCATGGCGAAATTGCACCTTTCACCATGAAAATAAGACTACGTCCTGGAGCGGCACAGGCAGAAGAGCTTACCTTTGCCACATGTTGGCATCGTTGCTACGAAAGACATGACTGGAGATGTGTTCTGCACCGGCCAACATCAAGAACTGCATGCCCATCTTATCCGTAACATGAGCTTCGAGCAAAAGCAAAGTCACTCAAGACCAAGGCATGGTGCAGCATGGGCACTGAAAGCCTAAGGTTCAGACTGCCTGCTGAACTGATTTCTAAACCAGTGCAGAAGCCTTGCTCTCGAAATCAACGATCACGTCAGGCTGCCAGTGGTGTAAGTGCTTGACAAGAACATGCATAACATGAGGTCTGCATCCGATATTTTGTCTCCGTGGCGGCGCTGCGGCATGTTGAGGAAGGCTGTACAAAGTGAGAACGTAGGTCTCAGCTGCCGCCGGTTGCGCCGGGCTGCACCGGCTTGGGGTTCGCGTAGCAGTACAAGCAAGAGTGTGGGCCTGCAAGCCAAGGACGTGTCGAAAGACTGGGGCTCTTTTTGATAAGTTTAAAACTGAGGCGGGGGCATTGGAGCTCGTACTGGCCGATCTCTCGACTCCCAGTGCAGTTGCACTGCTCGCGCTGGCCCCGATCTTTCTGGTGTGGGAAAGTCACCTTCAAACCCAAATCGCGGGCCAGGCGATCTGCCAGCCGAGCGTCCAGGCATCGTGACTCCCCGACCTCCCATGCCAGGCTCGCAAGCTCTCGAGCTCTTCACTCGTGATGAAATCTACTGAACCACTGCACTCGACTCCGGCCTCCGGGACCAGTGGGGCAGCGAGGAGCTCTTTCCCCTCCTTCCCGTCTTTCTTATCCTTTTTGAGACCCCATCGCCGTAGCTTCCTGACCTCAGGCACGGCGACCGGCGACACCATGCGGTAGCCCACGAGCCCGGTGTCGCAGCAGCAGCGCAGCTCCACGTTGCTCAGCGCCGCTATGGGCAGCAAGCGGTCTAGCACCTCAGGGACAACTGCTCGTCTCAGACTTCGACATGATTGGCAAGAGGCAAGAGGTCGGACCGTGGACAATCCAGCATGGCATGCTATCCACCTGTCGTTGCTGGGCATCCGACAGCGCTACCAGCTCTACGCCCGCCGCGAGCATATTTCGCACAGACTGCTTGTAAGGTTTGCAGAAGCTGAAGGTGATGTGACGAATCCCGAGGCTGCCAATGTGACGCACGATCTGCTCAAAGTCTCGCAGGTTGTCGTGGACACCAAGACCCGGCAACTGCCGATAATGCACGATGGGGTCAAAGCGCACGTTTAGCGCATGGGGACCGAAGCGAGTGGCCTCAAAAGCGGGAGCTGGCAGCCCGCTAACAGAGTCCAAATATTCACAGACAAATGCTTCCTACAACACACTGTGATGATCTTCCTTGCCCCTGCCCCGCACACACCCCTGCACATCGATCGACCCTAGCAACTGAAACTCGGCGCCGCACCAGCCAGGTGACCTGCTCAAGCCGCTCTTGCAGTTGCGCAGCCATACCGGGTTCCAGCACGAGATCATCGGAGTTCACCGTAAAGTTGAACATGTGCACCCGGTAGCTGTGGAGAATGCTGTCCTCCCGTTTGAACTCCTCAATCCACTTTGAATAGTTCTTCGACCACCTCGGCTGATGTACAGTTGTAAGTGCCCCACTTGGCCAACTTCACAAAAACTCTGGAAAGCTTGTGAACTTTCTGCGTTGAGCCACCAGCTAATGCAAAGCACACCTTTGCCAGAGGATTCATCATACGGCCTGAGGCACACCGGGTCCATCTGCCCAGTCACCTGATCCGAGATGATCTGGAGAGTGCAACAAAAAGGCACAGTGGCAGTGCAAGATTGATGCCAGTATCTGAGCTGTTGTACACAGAACGAGTGTGTATGCGACATGTAGGTGCACGCTGGAGCAGGCGAGTCACAGGGCTCCGCACGTACATGAAACCTTCGTGGAAGGCCTTCAGGTACTGCCGCAGAAATGCCCAGGGCACGTCCGTCCGCCTCGAGCACGACAAGATCAGGGGCGGGCGCTGCAAGGCCCGAGCACGGTCGGTCTCGGTAACCCGCGCAAACATCTTTGGCCCATCCTCCTGTGCTGGTTGCTTCTTGGGTACCGCGAGGTCCTCAAGTTCCAGCCGGCAGGGACCTCCACCCTCCGGGATGTCTGCTAAGCAGGCGAGGTGCAGGTCTTCGATGTCCATGGCGCTTTGTCCACTGAGCCATGTTGCGGCAGAAAGTCGCTAGGGAACATCAACTGTCACACGAGGCGACCTGACAGCAAAAGCATGCAGTTGATTGGGAGAACAACCTTATTGTGACCCACCCCACGGCCGCTTGTGCGACAGACATTGTGCGCAAGCTTTGCAGATAAGAGCAATTACGCGGGGGATAAATACTGTGTATATCTAGATCAGAGATAGGGGGAACGCGTGGAACGGACTCACAGCTTCTTTTGCCGGCTTAGCGGTCGTAAGTTGCAAACAATTCCCTACAAACCTACATGGAAACTGCGACTCTCAGTCGACCTCTATCAGCTCCTCAGAAGGCACAACGACAGGACATCACCGGATTGGACCTGTAGAGGCCTCTGTCTCCGCACTCGAGTGCTTCTGCTGCTCGCCTGATGTCCAATGAGCTCTGACTATGATGTCATAATATGTGTATGTATACAGTATGTTATACTGCATTATGTTGTATTAAGCTTTACTTTTCTATACTACATTACAGTATATGGTAGTATACTTTGGAGTATATTAGAGCATATACTATATTACATTACGTTTTAGTTTCGTATTTTCTATTTTTATGATATCTACTGTTATATATTACATAACATGGTATTCTCTTACATTAGATTATATAATTCTACGGTAGTACATTTCTGTTATGTTATATTATGTTATATGATATGATATTATACGATACTACATTATATTATCATATTGTACTATATATTTTTTGTGATAAAATATTATAATATATGTGTTATTGGTTGTATATCATTGTTGATCTCATGTCAGATGCTATGTATTATGTTGTACTTAATACATCTTACATGTTATATATTCCATCTTTTTATCTTATATCTTATCTCTTATATATTATCTGAGGTTTTTTCGGCCTCCCTGACTCCCTGCCTCCGGCGGCCTGGCCCTGGGCTGCCAGGAGCTCCTGTGCCGAGGGAATGCTTCGGCCGCCCCGCCGAGGCCGAGGTCCCTTGAAGGCAAACGGTGGCCTCCTGGTACTTGTCCACCATTTCGCGAGGGAGGTAGATATCCTCGACGTTAACCTCTGTTGATTTGTGGAAGACAAGCAGAGGGTCGAAGAGACTCCAGCTGACCTGGTGGTCGTTGTAGCAGGTCAAGACCTCTGCAACATGCTCTGGTTCGCCATCTCCGCATACTGTGCAAAGCGTGGTGACAGCCTGGATGTCCTCCCCAGCGGACACGAAGCGAGGGGCTTCGAGCCAGCGGATCAGTTGCTTCCAGCTCCTCTGCATAGGCAACAGCCAATAAGAATTCTTAGTGCCTTACCGCCCCGCTTGCCTTTGAGGGCTGCTTGGGTTGCTCGTCACCATCTTAGCACAGCAGCGGCAAGCAGCCCAATAGCCGCGCATAATCATTAATAGGTAAGTTGGAGAGAAGACAGGAGGAAGACAGTGGCCAAGGGTCGGCAAAGCCTTGAACTGAGGCCGTGCACATGACCGTTTCCGAGGTCTGCTGACCACCAGATGCCATATCCTCCAAACCGTCACGGCAAGCCCACGAACCCGCAACCCCGTGTCGACTCTGGCAGTTCGGCCTGACAGCATGCCGCTGTGATCCACCTTGACCTGGAACGGCATAGCCGGGCGAAGCCCATGCTGGTGCGAGACGCGGCCACAGCCAGGACCCGCACGCTCGAGACCTTCGCCCGCAAGGCAGCCTTGCCACCTGCGTCAAGGAAATCTGCTTAAGCCGAGACACCGCAACGCCGCAAGGCCGGGCCCATTCTGATGCAGAGCTTCACGTCGTTCTCCACGTTGGGCTCACCCTCGGCGGGCTGCGGTGGCACACAGGAAAGGTTCACCTCAGGGATCACATGGTCGTTGGCACCAAGAGTCGGCACGGCCAGGCCTCCATTGCAACGATGGGCTCATCGGTCAGGTACCGCCTCAGGCTGCGAATGCATCGCAAGCAGTCGGGCGGCCGGCCACTCTGCCGGCTTGGACAACGGTCCGCGGCCGAGGAAACTGGTCTATCCTCACGGCCGAAAACCTTCGCGGCGGATGCTCGGAGTCAGGGGCCGAGTGACTGAGCTCACTGAGCTAGGAGCTTGCTCTTGAAGTGCTGGCCGATCGCCTGTTCGCGGAGCAGCGCTGTCAGAGCCCACTGCTTTATTGCCGATCGCCTGCAGGTCAACTCCGCCGTTCTCCTTCTCGACCCTTGTGCGCTCCAAGCTGCTACAACGTACCCACCGCAGAAGCAGCACGGCAGCACAGGCAGTTTGCAAACTGAGTCTCCAGGCTGGCCCCACAGTGAGAGTTCCAACGGCTGCACGAAGATCTGCAATCGTCCGGGCAGCATCCTCCGGCGGAGAGGGAACTTGAGGACTCGAAGATGCTGGAAGTCTGCTAACTTCGGAAAGCAACTTCGGAAACAAGAAGGACCTTTGACACGACCGGACAAGCAATAAACAAATATTCGGTAAACACCGAGGAAGAAATTCATGAAAACCCTGGCGAAAATAACCCAAAGCCCAAACCGCTTGAACCCTGAACGCCCACTAAAACTGCCGCTGCGAATTCCGAATTCCGCATCGGTTACCGGTTTACTGAGCCCTGGGTTGTTTTCCAGAATCTGCGGGCTGTTTTGCGTGCACTGTTCTGGGACCCGAGCACGCCAGTCTCAGCCAGAAGCTTCTTGTGCGCATGGCGCATCGTGGGAATGATGCCTTCACCTAGAGCCAGCATGCGGCGAGCTTCGAGACGCATGTTTCTACCCGAACTGTGCATCGCACCCAAGCACCAGAGGTCCATGACCTAACCACGGGCAAGAAACACGGCAGCACCTTGTTTAAGTGGCCTCTCCGATACACTTCCGGGCCTCGGAGACGACCTCGATGCGAGCACAAGAAATGCATACGTTTGCGCTGTCTTGCTGTCTTCTCATGTCTTCAGGTCCTTACTATGTCGAACTTCTCCGCTACGTCCTCGCCGACCACAAGCCTGGCCAAGGCACCGAACAATGGCACTGGCCTGCTGCTCCATTTGGCTGGGAAGATGCCTGGTTGACATCATCGGGGGAAGCAAGTTCACCATACCGCGCTTTTCGGTGATCAGTGCTGCATTGGCTGCCACCACCTCGCGCGAAACCCCATTATCCCTCGTGATCCTTGGGCTCTTACTGCACATCGTTAGCCTCACGGCAGGTCTGGCGCATCAGGGGCACCTTGGCGGCATGCTGAGTTGGATGACACGGCTCCGGACAGTTTCTGCCGTCCCGGGCAGCTTCACAAAGCCAAACTTCTGCACCCTCCAGCCTCAGCTGGATTGGACAAGAACATCGCTCGAATAGGTTCGATGATTGCTGGGGCTGCGTGCGCCGCCATCATGCCGAGCAGGCCAATGCCAGATCCTTTCGAAAAAGCTGAGACTGGAAGAGTCTCAAATTGCATCCCACGCCGCGCCTGCGTCCAACACCCGGGGTCGGCGGCCGAGCTTTTTCCGCTGGGACTGCACCTTAGCTTGGCACTCACTGCGCTCGGAACGAGCTCTCCTTGAGCTCCGGGCTGCATCGCGAATCGCCCGCTGGTAAACCTCCCCAGTTGGATATTCATTCGGCAGGCTTGCGTGTGTTCAGCACAAGCCTGAGCCCTCTCCATGTCTGTCATCATCAGAAAATGATAGGGCCTGCAGCTTTGCGTTTCTCCCCGGATCTGACTGTTCAAAAATCTTGCACTTCCGGTTTAGCTCAGGCCATAGCAGGATGGGCAGCGTCGCTGAGAATTTAGTGCTTGTCGGAGCCTGTACCCTGAAAGATGCTGAGATTGAAGCTGCGTCTAAATCGTGTTCGACTCATAGCTGCCGAGATGCCACATGGGCACCTCCACCGACATTGGGCCTCGCATGACAGGGGGATTGCCATTCCACAAAGTAAAGTGCCTGAACATGCCCAAAGATATCCTAGGCAGCCAAGTTCATCCTTCGTCAATTTGGGTGAGCAAACATACGGGTACTTGACCCACAATCACTATGTGTTCCTGACCCTTCGCATTTCTTGATGGCCTAGCACTAACCTGGGTTCTGCGAAGATCCTCCACCCCATCTCGAGGGGGGTCCGAAGTGCGGTACTTTTGGAATGTCTCTGCAATTGTTTCAACGACTGCACAAACGATTCGGCACACCAGCTTGCATCCCGAGTGTGGACACCAATCGATTTCTTAAGACTCGGCTGCGAAACAGCAATGCAGTGTGTCCCAAGCACAAAACCAAGCGTTTCCTGCAGCCCGGCTCGGCTTGCTTGGACTTACTTGGACGACTCGCTCATGGTTGGGGGCGATAAGCAGAGTGCGAGGAAAGTCTTGAAGTTCCACACGAGCGAAGCTCTACTGTCGAACAACCCTAGACACTTCCCTGAAAATAGCGACTACTAGAGAGTTTGACGTGGTCCAGTACATTTCAGTTCGTGCCCGGTGCATGCTTTTAAGGCGACAAAAGTTCGACTTGCTACAGTAAGCACCAGACTTTCTTGCATCATGCGGAAGGTGAAGCGTGGGGTCACAGAGACCTGCAAGTCCTCCAGGCAAGCAAGACAAGGCCCACTGAATGCGCACAAAGTGAGGCGTCGGCAATCACATCCCCTTGGAAGACGGACGTCTCACCTTGACACCGCCAAAGCCTTTTTGTTCCATCTGTGCCTGCTTGGCTTCCGAGCCTGCGAGGTAGTGGACCGCCTGCTTCCATTCAGAGTGCCCATGCCTCACAGGAAACTCCTCCCAAGAAGGCCCAGTAGTCAACAGACTCTGAGTTTCAGACGGGGGAGCGTCCCGGTTCTCTAGATCAGGGCGCGTAGAATACTCTTCGTCTCCGAACCTCAGAGACATATCTCCGAACGTTCAGCCTCAAGTACGTCCTTCTCTGCTGAGCTGGAGACTTTGCCACCCACCACACAGCGACACCTGTGGAAAACTCCCGTCAGTAAAGCTTTCGCACGGCAGCTTTCTGCTGCTGTGGCGCAATTGCAGCGACCCCGCTTGTCCGCTTGGAGTTTCATTGGCCTCCGGACCTGCGAGACGCTGCCAGGACGAACAGCAAGCAAATCAGATGCGTTGCGTCGTGTGCAGGGCCTCATCGAGAGTGATCTCGGGCGAACGGTCAAAATCAAAGCCGCAAAGCGTTTTCCTGACACATCGCATCATGAAGCAGCCTTCAGCAGGTGCTCAAAGGTGCTGCCAGGCGACGCAGGCC
Source organism: Symbiodinium sp. clade A Y106 (assembly GCA_003297005.1). Taxonomy (NCBI): domain Eukaryota; class Dinophyceae; order Suessiales; family Symbiodiniaceae; genus Symbiodinium; species Symbiodinium sp. clade A. The sequence goes on from BGNK01000731.1 coordinate 187,915, forward strand.
CCAAGAGAGCACAGTTCGTGTTGGGCTGGCTGCCCATCCGTACCTGGCGCTCAATTCTTGTTGGTTTCCTCATTGCGCCTTGGAGCTGTCAGGTAGCGGACCGGCCACCACCAAAAGTCTGCTTTGTCGTTGGAGGATGTGTGACCTTGGCCATGGAGTCTACGGCACAGATTCGCCATGGATCGGCATAGTGGGTAGACCGCACTTGACTTTGGCATGCTGTGACCGCTGACCTGCGCCTAAGGTCGGCACGCAGAGTGTTGAAAGGTCGCAGGTCGAACTCCAAGAGCCTCTCTGATCTAATCTCCGCCTTGCAGGGAAGGGAAGAAGGGAGTGCTTTGAGTGCTTGGGGTGAGTGAGTGAGTAGAGAGTAGAGAGTAGAGAGTAGAGCACCCCGGGGCGCCCGGCAGGTGCTGCCAGCAGCTCCACGGTCTTCGGGAGGTGCCGGATGGATTTCGCCCCGCAGTGTCGCAACGCCTGCTGGAGGTGAATTGTTCTCTCAAAACCGCTTTGAGACTTGGAGTCTCTTGCAGTCTTGAGGCCTGGTGCACCGTGACACAGGCAGGCACGATGCCGTTAGACAGCAGGTCGTGCGCCATCCTTTCATTCGTCCGTCCACTCACGCTGCAGCTTGTGCCGTGCTTCTACTTGGCCTCTCGGTGACCACACACACGGATGCTGCCTTAGGCAGCTTCCTCGGACAAGCAGGTGTCAAGCCCCGAAGTCGAACAAAGTCGTTCCACAGTGCACCTCGAGATCGTGTCCCGGACAGCCACTGCCTTGGATTCTGCCCCATCAAAGGGTCCTACCTTTTCTGAGACAGGGCCCGCACGTGGTCCAACCCTTCTTTAATCACCTCAATCAAACAATTCACTTCTAGATGCTTCTCTCAGCAGCGCGCTTGCGTGCCGCCAAGGCACAGCAACCGGAAAACTGAGTTTGTTGGCTTTCAGGAGGTGCTCTGCCACCTCGTCTATTTTAACACAGGTTATCAATGCGGTGCTGCCACCGGCTGCACATCTTTACAACAGTGGCTCGCCTCTGCCAGCTTGGTCGACCTGGTGGGCGATCTGAACCCTTTTTTGAAAAACTCCCCCTCCTATCCTGAAGCCCTCTGGGCACCCCGGCGTCTCGAGCAGGATCCCGCGGAAGCTGCGGGCGGTTTCCAGCAGCGGCAGGACCGAGCCAATCCCGAGCACAACCTCGGAGAAATCGGAGAAGTACGCAGATCCGCCCTCTGGAAAGTTTGGATTTTCCGGGGCTCCAACCACGAAGACGTCCTGGGACTCATAAAGCACGCTGAGCTAGAGGCTAACAGATGCAACACGTCTGCCTTGTCCAAGCTGGAAAGAGCACGCGAGTAGAAGCTCTGCCTGGCAGAACGGGAGCTGCCACTAGCAACGCTCACCAACGATTATCTCTATGATTCTCCATAGCTCTGCCTTGGTCGATCCAGCGTCCCGGAGTGGAAGCTGCGGCCGAAGACCTGCTTGGAAAGCGCCACTCCTCTCGTTTTTCTGTGGAGTTCATGCCGGTGCCTGGGCCAGGCTGTGCGCATGATCCTCTTCGGACTGCTACCATTCTGAGCAAGCTTTGATCAAGAACAGAAGACTTGCTTCTACTCTGCTCGTTCAGTCCTCCTTCTTCTCTTCAGCATCTAGCAGCTTCAACAAGGAGAGGAGGCAATTCGTACCACCTGCAGCGCTCATGCCCACGTGGTTCTGCATAATGCGTACATTGCGTCTCTGTGTAGACATGGGACCTTATAAGGTGATCACGTCCCAATCGGCGGATGGCAGCCCCAACAAAAACACAACTTATCCAGCCTCCTCCGGCAGTGCTGCCCTGGAGGAAGTCAGGCACAGGAAGAACAGGCTTCTTCTTTGTTTTGCCCTCTGCCAAGTCCTCGCAACCAACATCTCAATGTGGGAGGGGATGGAGTCAGGGAGCTGCCTTGACCCTTGCTCCTTGACCCCCACGTCTGCTTCATCTTCCCTTCGCTGTGGAGCCTCCTCTTCATCTGAGTCGACCTAGTTGATACAAACTGCAACAAGAGCAAATTGCACAGATTCGCAAGTTTACAAGCCCGGCCACCAATTGAAATCCGAAAATCTGGGTGGGGCACGATGTTGCTCCACTTTGAATAATCCAAAACCTGCGAACACATTAAGCAGCATATTATCCTGCAAAACGTACGACGCATGAGCTTCTGAGTTTTGGGGGCTCTTGCGGGTTTCAGGCCTTCGCCGTCTGTCGCGATGGCGCTGGCTGCGATGGTTGCGCAGGCTTTGCTGGCTGTGGCTGTGCGGGCTGTGACGGCCGCCCCACCGCTGCGATGCTGGCAGCCAACTTCGGGAATCGCCAGGTCAGGAGCCGACGAGCAAAGTCTACCTGGCAACCGCGATGCGGCAATACACAACACCGCCTGCCTCTCGACACTTGCCAGCGTATCACATGTCCATTCGGAGTCCCCCTTGAGATGAATCGTGCTATCGAGTCTTCCCCGCAGCGCCTGTACAGACGTCGAAGCACCCCACTGCTTCTCGCTGCCGTCTGCTTCCACCAGCAGCAGCTCTTGGAGACCCTGGGAGTTTTCATGGAGCAAGCGGAACCCAAGCTTCTAGATGACCTGACTCCTGCCCAACTCTTCAACTCGAACTAGCCTTGCAACCACTAAGACGAAATCTCACTCCCCATCATAATGTGCCCGTGCCTCTGGGCGTGGGGTGAGATCGACCCACCGTCCGTCCGGGTGACAGTTCCACCAATACCGCTCTGCGACCTTCATGCACCAAACACACAAAACAGACTACACAAAGAGTATATTCCGGTGAATTGCTGTTCACCTGCTGTTCGTTTACAGCCTCACTGAAGCTCCCCCAACCCAGCAGTTGTTCTGGCTGGATGGAGCTTTCTTCATGTGTTCGTAGGTATTCTGAGGGCCCCAGCGAAGCGTCCGGGCCGGTCGCTGCGCTCGTAGACGGCCCAGCCACGCACAAGGCCCAGCCGCGATCTAGGAAGACGGCAAAGCGTTCGACTTCTAAAACTTGTAGCACTACGATGACTCGGGTCGCAGCTTTGCTGATAGTTGCTCAGCATTGCTGAAGCTTTGCAGGGGATAGCACCTGAAGCCCAGAATTAACCCCCTTCGCAGTCAACAAACTCTCCACTGTGGAGCCGACGTGACACCAGCAACCTGCACTCGTCAGCTCAGCACACTCAACTTTCAGACAGCGACAGCAATGAAGCCCGATCTTTCTTTCGCTCACCGGGCTGGAGTCGGGGGCAGAGGCTTCAGACGAGCCATGGAGGAAAATGCCCGGGCCATGATATAGACCTTCTTCATCTGTCGAAGCCAATGTGCTAGTGTAACCTTCTTCCGAACAGATCTGCTTTGGTCGTCGTAAATGGGCTTGATCATTTCAATGCACTTCTCTTTCAGCTGCGGCACCTTGCCCAGTGCATCCATGATTTGGGCTGTACACGTCCTGAGATTCTCGGGCACAGCCGGCTTGTTGGGTCCGATCTTCAAGTCCATGCGCCAGCGCCTCACGACGCCGCAGAAATCCACAACTACGGTGAAGCTGTCTGCCTTGAAGGCACGTGGCGTGTCCTTCGCAATCGTGCCAATACGCCCTGTGGTCTGATCGACCAGGATCCAGTCTGGGCCGGAAAGCTTCTCGAACCTGAGCGGTTCGAAGGGGCCGCCTGAGTGGCTATCATCTTCTGGGCCGTCGTCCTTGCTTTCGTCCAATATGTAAAGGGAATTCAAAAGGTCTCCAGCGCTTGCATCCAGAGCTGCCGCCAGTGGCAATGGGATCACCGCTTGCTTCACGCACTGGATGACGACCATGGCCACCTGGTTTGCAGTTTGTCTTTGCCTGTGGAAGCCTGACAGCGCGAAGTCTCGGCTAGCAGCCTGAATTGGCTCGAAGAAGGCATTGCCGGACACTAGCCCTCTCACTCGCAGCATCTGATCCTGCATTTTGAAGCCGCTCACAGCCCTTTCGATTGCCTGATCCCTTAAAGCGTTTTTAAGCCAGGTCCTGCCATGGTCCACTTCGCCGACATGCCAATCCTCCATACACCGACACTCCTCTTGACAGAAGCCTGGTGGCATAGCTGGGCCATAACCAACGGGGTATTCTCCCTCATGTTTGGGCCACCCTTCTTTGATTTTCCCCTTCTCTTCCTCGCTAATCTCGGCCTTTAACTCCTCCCGGAGCCCGTGAAGCACCTTGCGAGAAACATCTCGGAATTTTGCCTTCGCCGTTTCCGCTACATCGCCGTTTGCCATTCGCTTTATTCCACGGGCCTGTTCCTTGTTGTCGTCGGTGAAGCTTGGATTTCGGGTGACCTTTTTCTCGCGCTCCTTCTGGCCCTCCAACCAGCGCTTCTTCGCTGAGATGCGCAGAGCATCCAGGTCGTCCGGCAAGCATTCGTCGGGTTCCCAGGTGCACTTTGGAAAGCCAGGCTCCCCTTGTGGGGTATCTTCAAAGGATTCCATTTCCAAAGGAGGGCTCCACTGCACCAGGTAGAAGTCTTGGTAGAGCCCGCACTTGGGATGGGCGAAGGCCTCCCAGGGCGGCAAGTACCTCTCCAGTCTGTCCACCTTATACCAACCGGGCGGAGTAATCTCAGCTTCTCTCAGCTGGCTGTCATCTCGAAGTGGAAATCGCCTGTGGGCCACGCTTCGGCCCTCCCGAGTGACGAAGGTGGGCCCTGTGACGGCAGCGTTCAGCAGACTCTTGCTGACATAAAGGCTGGCACTGATGTTTCTCTGCGACTTCTCCTTTAATATCACATCGAGTAATTCGGTGACCCAGGGGCAGTTGTTCTCGTTGTCATTCTGCCGCATCAACTCATCGAGGACCAGGAGGCCCTCGTACCAAGGTAGGATCAACCCAGCTTTCACCTTGATGCTTCCCATGCCCGTGGCGCTGCGCTCCCTGACCAAGGCCGTGCCATCGAAGGCATCCGCGACGAAGACGGCCGGGGCCAGCCTATAGGCCTTCTTGCCCCAGAGTCCCTTTTTCAGTCTGGCCTCGTGGGCTGCTGCATTGTGGGGCAGGGCAGCAGCATCCCGCGTTGAGGGTTTCTCGTCATTCTTCCCGGTCTTCGGTGGGAACCAAATCCAGCAAGATTGGCCCTGGTCGGGAAGGAATGGATTCTTCTCCTTTTTCTGCGCCGCCATGGCGCGGCACTCCACACTGCCCTGTATTGCTCACTGTTTGGGGCCGTGGTTTTAAAGGGTTTAGGAGGGAGCAGCTGTTAGTGATTCGGCAGCCAAGCTTCAAGTGCAGCTGCATGCAAATGATGAGTTGCGGATACTGTGCAAGCAGCCTTGGGCCAAAGTAATGCTTGAGCCATAACCAGTCGTGTGTCAGCACCAGTAGCCGGAGCAGTTGTTGTAGAAGTGGGACAGTGGGGGGAATAGGAGGCAGTGGCAGGAGGAGGAAGAGGAGGTGTTATCATTGTAGTTGTTGTTTTTGCTGCTGGCTTTCGTCGTAGCAGCAGCCGTGGTCGTAGACAACTGGCCTGCTCTGTGGGTGAGGGCTCGCCAGCCACCGCGACGCGCTTGCCTCGAGCCAGCATTGGAGCTGGAGCTGAGCTGCGGAAATGAGTTCCCTCGATTTCACAACTCGATCCTGGTAACCGGCCACGCTTTCCTGAGCTGCACAGTCTGTGTCCCATAGTCTTCTCGATTGACAGCCATACAATTCTGGGCCGGCCACCGATCAATGCCCTTAAGGCATCGCTCTGGTAGGCCGCAGGCCTCGAAGGCGAGGAACACGGAAGACACTGAGCGAGAGTGAGACAAAGAGTGAAACTGCGAGAACGAGAGAACGAGAGAGAGAGAGAGAGAACGAACGAGAGAGAGAGAGAGAGCACGAGAGCGAGAGCGAGCCTGTCACACTGGCCTATCTAAGCACGAAATGATTGGGCCACTGCCAGTTGCTCGGAAAGCTCAGGGAACGGAGGTCGTCCTGGCACCGATGGAACTGCGCTGGTCGCACTCAAACACAGACAAACAGATGACGCAGCACAGCACCTCCTGTAGTTTGTCATCGCAGGACACAAAGTCCTTCGAGAAGCCAAGACAGGCCGAAGCGTCCAACAAGCGTGATTGCTGCAGCTCTTCCTCTAAATCCAGCCAGATGCCATGGCTGCCCACATCAGGCAGCCCGTGCACCGTCTGCGTCATCGGGGAAGGGAACAATCCGGGTTGATGGTGGTGGAGCTGAGAATATGTGTGCCTGCGCATGCTAAAACTTTTGTCATGCCGCTTGCCAGACTTACTGTTTGCATTCAGCGGTCTTGATGTGTCACCACTTTGAGTGACATGGCCCTCTGGTTCTAGTACATCTAATATTGTTGCCGACGTAGCGCTGGAGTCACCAACACACTTTCGACTGGCGATCTCTGTGAGTTCTGGGAGGCAGGTTGACAAGCTATACTCTAAGCAGCAAACGCTTGCCGATGAGCCGTCAGATGTGCCTGAAGATGCCTCTTGTGTCTCGACCAGCACTAAACGCAAGCAGCCTCTCAGCGTGTCTTGACTTTTCTCGCTTCTGCCATCAGGGCTTCCCCAACCCCAGACACCCCAATATTGCGGATGTTGACGAGCACATCCTTTCCCATGGATCTCAGGTCTACTCCATGCCGCCGAAGCCGAAAACCTCGGATGATGTGCTGCTACGGCTCCCAGGTACAGACTCCAAGTTCGGCTCCGGACATCTTCCTCCTGGCACCAAGATGGCACACAAGACTCTGGCATAACTCTCATCTTCGATCCTCTTCGCGCCTCGAAGTCGGGCTCCGCTTGCGCCTGCGTGGCCTGCGCGGCCATCGCTTCTTCTTGGGCCTGCTCCACGGCCGCCTCACGTTGCCTGCGGAGTCATTTGAGCCCAGAAAGCACTCAAGGCATGGCATCTCTGAGAAGCCTCTTCCGCTCGAGCGCTCGAGCACGATTGTCAGCAACCTTGTGTGCAAAACCCCGACGCCGACACCGTCCGGGGCCACCCTCAAGAAAGGTCTCAGCTGCAGGCACGCTTGGCAACTTCTGGGTCCAGACTGCTGACCTGTCATGGGCGAACATCGATACTCTGACTATGCCTATGCTCAACCTTACTCGGCTGGCCTCCTCTTTCGTTGGTTCTGAGACCTGCACAAACATCACGAAGGGAACTGCAAAAGATGCGACTTCAAGATGGTTGCCGACCTGACTCGACGATTTCTTGTACCAAAGTCTGAGCCTGGTCGACTCTGGCTCTCTGGCTGCAGACTGTACAAGTGCAAGAATCTCAAATCAGCAAAAAGCTGTGCCAGACGTCCGAGGAGGCGGACTTGTGCAGCTCTTCACGAGGATCGCAGTCCGGCTCCTGCCGGACCGGCCCGGCTGAAATAGCAGGCATCACACGGACTGAATGGTCTCCTTTTGCGCCAGAACTGTGCGGGATTTCCAGATCAAATCCTCAAAGTTGTCCTGCCAAGGAAGATTTCAGAGTTATCCCAGGCCTGGTGCTCCGAGGGCTCCTCGTAGGGATAGATCTCCCTGAACCACCTTTTGTACGTGGCCATCAGCACCTTACGTTTGCGGCGTTTGCGTGTGTGGTTCATTCATCAATCGCCTATCCTTCCGCGTTCTTGCCTCACTCCCTCTTCCGCTCCATCTAAGGAGCACCTTCAAATCCTCGAACTCGTGGCCTTCCCCCTTGAACTCCAGCTTGGCACAATCGCCGATGACCTCTCGGATCTCGTTTGGGCTCGAGGGCATGAAAAACTGCATAGAACACCCCCAAGATACGATCCTCCGGCCTTCTTCAGCCCAGCTTCCTGAAAGAAGTGCTCGAGCCTCTGGCCAGCCGTCAGGGGCTTCGTAAGGTTTCGAGTTCTAGGCCCTTCACATGCGAGCAGCGCAAGCGCCAGCACTGAACCTTCGCGAGGCTCCGACGTCAGCTTTGGCTTTCTAGTCTTGCTGGGCGGATGAACTGCCTGCCAGTTTCAACAGGCACATCATGCCGTAGTTGCCTTGCATCTTCTCTTCCGGCCTCTTCTTTAACGTTTTCCATGTCTATGTCCTGCAGCTGATCTGCAGGAGACTGCTAACTTCGCAGAGCTTCGAACCGCCTCTGTGAGGCCGAGCATACCGCCATGAACCTCAAACCCAACACGTCTACAGATCCACCAACTGCACAAACTGAGTTTGCTGAGTTGCACGCGGATGGGCCCCGACCGGCTGAAGTAGTCGCCATGGCTACAGCTACCGAAGCCACACGGTCGAAACAAACACACACGAACCTCTTCACCTCTCAAGTGTTGCTAGAGCTTCGCATACTTGGTGGTGTAGTAAACCCATGACGAGGATGGCCACCGACATGCTCTCAAGGCGAGCCTGGAAGCTTCATCAACACCGCTTTTTTAAACATGCTTCATCGATTCCGGGAAGTTACAGATCCATCCGCACTTCCAATGACCGGATTCAGGCTGTCCGCATGGCACAACGCACCTCCTATGGTGAAGCCTCGGCTAGCTTGCTTTCCTTATGTGCCAGAGGTTTATGCCGGACAATAGCAAACAGCTGCTTGAGTCTTCCCGGAGTTGTAACTCCAAGTAATGAGCATGCCTTCCGAAAGTATGGAGTCACGTGAATTTTGCTGTTTGCCACAGTCATCATCAATATCACATCACCGGCCTTGTTTTCAACGGTAGCTGCCACTGCAGCATCACCGTGACTATCGGAATTAGATCCGAAACCCTTTTTTAGTCGTATCGGTGCGGCTGTTGGAGCGATGATCTCGTGTGGATTGATGGAGTCATGGGATTTCGGACTCTCTGAGGCTGTATTTTTTTCATCCGCAAATCGCACATGCCTCGGCAACGACACGCTGAGACAGTCAGCTTCAGACAGCCTTGCATCTTGACTCCAACGTTTAAACGTTATCCGGCTGAGGTTTAATCGGCTTGTCAAGTCCAAACATGTACATTTCACGGTTGAAATCATAAGATTGGAGGCTTTCGTAGAATTGGAAGATTGAATTACAAATTTAATGTAGTATCATAGGCCAACTTGGAAGGAGCGCAGGTGGATGGAAGGTTGTCTACTCTAGGAAGCACTTCTACACCAAGTAAAGCTCGCAAGAAATTTAGTTGCAGCAGGTTTGTGGCGCCAGCGCCATCTCCGCCACTGTTCCACTCAGAAACCAACACCATCGCAAGTGCAAGCAGTTGACAAGTTGCCATGATTCATCCCAAAAAACCAAATCTGCTTCCCCAAAGCGAATTCGTTTGGCTTTCTCCTTTCTGTTCGAGAAACTTATTTGTTGCTTCTTAGAATTCGTTTGGCTTTCTCTTTTGGTTTCGCTTTTTCTTTTTCTGTCCTAGAACCCCGGTTTTGGAACTCTAAGTCCAAACCTAGGGTTCGAACATATGTAGAAAAACGACAGGGGACCTGCCGTTGCCCTTCTTTCCCTTTCAAGCCTCAACACCCACACTGCAGCGTTACCTGCCTTGAACTCCTCTGTGAGGCTAACGGCCTGACAGCGAGCAACGCCAAGTGTCATCGCAGTCAAATAACTGTAATCAATGACTGCATGTGAAAAGAAGTACAAAATTGCGGCTTGCAGGCCCTTGAGTGTGACACCTACAGGCCTGCTCCAAAACTCATAACCAAGAAAATAAGTTAAAAAAGAATGGCTTATGAAGTATTTGCACCAAATACGCTTGGAATGCACGCCTTTGCTTGCCATTCTTTCAACTCCACACGGAATGTACGAAGACCTCGCGTAATCTCCACAAAACATGGGTTTCACAAAGTCTCAAAGCTCCATCCGGTCGCTTTTCGTCGGATGCCTGGCTGACATCCTCACGTCAGTGAAACCAAGGGATGCACGCACAGCTTCCGGACCTACATGTAGCAGGGACCTGGAAGCAAAATCTCAGTCGCATTCTCTGCAATCCACGGTTCTGTACCGTCCCACCCTGCCGAATCATCGACAGTTACCACTATGGGCACCTTCCAGAGTAGACGGAATAACTGTACATGAAGGTACGGCTCACCCCCAGCGTGTGGACGTCGCTGTTTGCTTGAAACAGTGCTCGGGAGTCCAAAACGAATGTATGCCTGTTGACATTGTCGAACAGCAAGTAACCATGCTTCTGGGCATCATACTTCGCCAGATCTGGCGCTGGGGCATCCTGGACAGTTTGTGTGAAGGCTTGAACAAAGCCAAAGATCTCGCCAAGAGCCTTGCCAACGTTGATTTTCCAGAACAAGACCCCCCGCGGATGACGAGAAACTGCGAACTGCGTAGTCACGGCACGGAAGATAATTCCCTGCACACAATTTCACACAAGCCACATGATGGGCCACATGTCTGAAGAAACCCTGTGGTGCTTTTGCGGAAAGTCCGCCTTGGGCCTTGGACAGCTTCAGTTCCAATCTTGTCGCAATAGACATAAAAATGCCCGTGATCCAACGCATCGCGCAGCTTCGGCCCTCTGGCACAGGTTGGACGCGCATGTTGCCTGATGGAATGGAACTCCACACTCCTGCGCCGCGGTCATCGAGTCGAGTTACACAGACACAACAAGGAAACAGAAACGCTACTGCACCTCAGTCCGCAAAGACGTCCAGTCAACACGGCGCTGGAACTCGAAAAAAGCATGGAAGTGGTAGCGTAGTTCATCGGAATGCATCGACCTGTCAAGGTCAGCACTACTTCCAAACCTAATGCTTCCAGAGGCTTGCAAATGGTTCCAAAATTTGCCAGCAGGCCTCTCCACTGTGGCACTCAACCGGCAGATGAACTACATACCATTCCATGTGAAAAGGCAACCCGTCGATCTCAAACGGAACGCAGTTGCCGCCGCCGGAGCTGGCGGCTGCGCATCCGCTTGCTCAAAGTCAGGTTGCGGCGGAACCTGACTCCGCACTACAAACACCAAGTTTGCTAACAGTCTTGGAATTGCAACCAACCTGCCTCGATGCCAGCATACCGGTTCGTGATTGTGTCCAGCTGGGTGCACTGCTCTGGCGAGGCAAGAGCCCGAACCTGTGTGGCAACCTGGATACATGACAACTGCTTCCCTTTAACGCAGTTTGCTGCTTTTGACCCGGTTGAACTACAACATGGCAACAAAAGGGTCCTGCCTGGTCGAAAACAAACGTCCGCGAACTTTGTTGGAGTTCCGACACCGACCTTTTGGGCTAATGCCCGCAACTCCCCGCAAGCACGACGCTTTCGATCCTGCGTCGCTTTCTTGGCCGCCATCTCGCAACATCAACACAGAAGCTTTTCACGACTTGAGCCGGTTAATGCAGCACCAAACATGGTCTTTTGAAACAGCTGGTTTGCAGAGACCTCATAACTGTTCTGCTTCTTCGGCAACGAAAGCATCGTGTGTACACGGTACCGCGCATGCCTTGTTCCCCCGTCCCCCGTTCCACAACCACGCCTGCTGCTTTCACTTTGTGGTCAAACCACTCTCTGCTGTGTTCACTTTGGGGCCAGACACAGCAAAACCACGTCTGCTGCTTTCACTTCGGGTCTAGACTCGACACAGCAAAACCACGTCTGCTGCTTTCAATTTGCGGCCAGACACAGCAAAACCACGTCTGCTGCTTTCATTTCGGGTCTAGACACAGCAAAACCGCGTCTGCTGCTTTGACTTTGGGTCTAGACGTCTAGAGTCTAGACACAGCAAGACGTCTGCTGCTTTCGCTTTCCTGCAATCGCGCGTCCCTTCGGACTTTCACCTGCGTGCCCCGTTTTCCCATAGAATACCACCATCGCGGCGCTCTGGGGTCCCTTTTTCCCCCAAGAAAAACGCATCGCGGGTCCCCGTTCCCGCGCGTCATTGCAAGTGTTACACGAGTCCAGGTCCCTGCAGGTCCCTGCGGATCTCGTTGTTCCCAAAAAATGCCTCGATCACGGGTCCCTGCGAGTCCTTCTTGCCCCAAGAAAAATGCATTGGTTTTACACCACACCCCGTTCGGGTTGTTGCAGGTGTTACACCATGCCGGGTCCCTGCAGGTCCCTCTGGCTAAACCAGGGGGTTCCCTCGGAAAGGAGGCATCCACCTCAGGAGCCATGGGTAAACCATGCGGGTAACAGAGGGTAAACCTTCGGAAGCTTTCCAAGGCCCGTAGTCCAGCTGGACTGGGGCCAAGTGGTAGAAAGCGGCCCTGACGAAGCAGAATGGCATTTTGGAGGAAAATCCTCGGCATTAGCTGCCAAAAAAAGGGCGTCTGCCGATAAGGCCTCCGCTGGAGCAAAGGGCCTCTGAAAGGGTTTAGGAGGGACAAAAACCTTCAAAGTCCGAGTCAGGACCCCTCCTGCTTGGTCCCGCTTTTCCTAAGGAATGCCGCAACCGCGGATCCTCTGCGGGTTTCTGCGGGTCCCTCGTTTCTCCCTGCGGTTCCCCTGTTCCCTTGTGTTTTACACCACACCCCCTTCGGGTTATTGCAGGTGTTACACTATGCCGGGTCCCTGCGGGTCCCTGCGCGTCCCGTTTTTCCGAAGGAATACCGCAACTGCGGGTCCCTGCGGGTCCTTGCCGGTCCTTCGTTTCTTAGGAAAAATGCACATGCGGGTCCCTGCGGGTCCCCGCTCCCCTGCGTTTTACACCACACCCCGTTTGGGTTACACAATGTTAATTAAGGGGAGGTGTGTGACGCCCGGGGCGGGCCAGGCAGAATGGAATAACACTGTAGCATGGACTATCGTCCAAATGGTGTGTAACCTGCCCTCTGGTACTTGGCACTCGCAGTCCTGCGTTCCGTGCTCGTACTTCCAAGAGGACATCAGATCCACATCCAGCAGCGCCCGCTGTTCTCCCCAAAGATCTTCCACCGTTGATGTGGCCATACTGGGTGAAACTGAAAGTCACACTCCTTGGTGTGTTGCGGTCACATTGGGTGAAACTTCATTGGGTGAAACTTCAAATTACCTTGCACATTTTATGTGACCAGGATGGGTAAAACAGGAAGAGCATCATGATTCTGACAAAGGAGCATGATGAGCAAGAGTGGCAACGTACGTTCAGGGTTCAGGTGGCCACGATCCCCCGTTCATGCGGTCTCGTGCTTGCACTTGGAAGCAATCCGCGATAAAACTTGCTAGAAGATCTTCGCATTGCATCATTCACACTGAGAGATTGCAAAGTGACAACCACGTCCTCAGGCTCCAGGCGATCCATAAACGCAAGCGTCCTGCGGATCTTGCGCGTTGCCAATTTGGAACAGTACTGCGAAAGACTTCACATGCTTCGAGAATGAGCGTTATCCAACTGTCGTCTCTCAGTCTGGATAATGTTGCCGCAAACGACGAAGCGACTGCTGCAACAATCATAATAAGTCCTAAACTTGTGCACTGCACGCCCATTGACAGTTTAAGCAATACGTGCAACATCCAACGCTTGATAAAGTGTCAATAAACGTTATCCAAACTGACAATGAGCGATGACAGCACCCAACCTAAGCCGAATACAAGATCCTACACCCAGCTTGTCTCTAGATGCGTTGAATTGCTAAAAACACTCCTCGGCCCGCGAAGTGCGCAGCTTGAAGCAACCTTGTTTGGAAAGTCTCGCTCAGATGCAATCGCAAACGAAAAAGCGTACGAGCACTCCGATCCTGGAACCCATTAACAGGCATCCGAAAGCTTGAGCACTGCACTCACCCATTGACAACTTATACAATTGTAGTGCAACGGGCATGATATGTTTCGACTACAGCTGTTGTTCAATTGTCGATGACTGGGAGCAGTACCCAATCTACACCTGCCCTATCTTCAAAGCTCAAACATGGTCTTGGGGTGCTTTCCTCTCAGGATCCCCTCGTCGTTACGGTGTTTGCACTGTGTTGTTTGGAGGGGCTCTTGGCATCTGGTTGCCCTTCGTGTTTTGCCGACGCTTCAGAACGGGGTGTCAGTCCTCGCCTCGAGGAGGGAGGGGGGTCAGCCTGTTTTGCGCTCGCTTTGCAGCTGAAACCTTGTCCACAACTGTCTCCCTCTCCAAGAACGGACGATGCGTCCATTCAAGAAGCGTTCGTCAAGATCGGAAAGCTCGTCGCCAAAGTTCTTCAGAAGAGGAGATCCTGCCTGCACACAAACACCAAAAACAAACGCAGCCACCTTCGTTTTACAAAGGGGAAGTTGCCAAAGTCTTGGTCGAAGAAGAAGCACCGATCGTTCTTGGAACATGTCCGAACAGATCGGGCCCTCCACACCCCACGCACGAAGCGCCCGTCAAGGACAGTGAACTGTCAAGATGATGAATTTTCTTTCTCGAAGGAGCATCCGAGGGGTTATGTGAAGGTACCGACTCAAACCAGAAGTTAACGTCATTCTCCTCTTCAAGACTGACGAGCTTTTGGAGAATGCCCAGACTCCAGCTCTTCCGTTGACTAGACAAGCCAGAGCAGCCTGGTTATCTGTGAAAAGGACAACATCGACATGAGAGCGTTTCCTCAAGCAAGTCAATGGCACCTTGGACTTGAAGCAAAGACCTCCAATTCAAAGATCTGATCTCTGAACCAAAAGGCACAAGGTCACAAGAGGATCCATTCTGGTAAAACCTGATGCACTTGCTGCCTGCAGGCAACACTTTTGGACGGCATCACATCAAACTCTCTCTAGGGAGGGTGTTCCAGCTCCACTCAGACCTAGTTCGAGACAGGGTCAGAATTCGATACTTTGGAGCACTGTCGATTCGCGGACCTACAGCCCGTAGCTGCGATCTAAGGGGCTCTAAAGTGCTTGCAAAACGGAATTTAGAACGGCTTCGGGGGCGCGCTTTCGGATTTGGGATTGGGAAAGAAGGGGTGACTTCTGGGCGTCCGCGGAGGAAGAAGGGGTCTGAAGGGAAGGGAAACGGGTAAATTGGGGTTGACGGCTTGCACCTCTTCATGCCATCTGTTCCACACCCATGACTTGCCCGCACGCTGCAGACAGCGGTGAGCTTGCTTTGCTCAGTTGTTGCATATGAGAGGGTGAGAGGCCCCGAGACGGGTGAAGGAAAGGGGTGAAGCTGCGAGACTCGGGTGAAGGGATGAAGCTCTGAAATCCATGGGGTCGCCCGAGGCCCCGCACGGCCACGAGCTACGTGGACACCTCCGAGCTGCGGGAGCGGGGTCAGCTGCAGATCCAGAACGCTTTGGTGACCGTCCGCCGGGGCGCAATCGTTCGCATCGCCTTGATCACAGTTTCCGCATCGCCTGCTCTGTGCAGTGGAACTCGAAGACTGAGCCGGTGCAACCAGGCCGCCAAAAGCGCTCCATGGGGCTGGTTTCGGTCTCGGGCAGGACTTTCGTCGTCACCTCTCGTGAACAGTCTGTCACCACCAAGCCGCACTTGTTGCTCTGGATGTTCCAGCCAAAAGAGGGACGTGTTCAAGCTGAATCCAAGAAAAGCCGTCAGCCAGCACGAGAGAGTCGTATGATGAGAAAGAGGTTGTCAAGAAGCGTCCTGCAATTGCTTTGCAGGACACTTTGAAAATGTCGTGCGCGAGTGCGAGGTAGGTGATCCGTAGTAGCTGCCGGGTGCGCCGTGGGTTGCGTCGGAAGAGGAGCAGGCCCAGGAACCATGAACGGATTCCAGCACTAGCAAAGGCCCTTACGGTGAAAGCCCCCTCTTAACTTCTACCGAGAGGCCAGAGAGGAAGAGGAAGCAAGACCAGAGCTCTTGCAAAGTTCCAGGCCCTCCTTAGGCCCATTCCCTTTGAAGCCTCCTTGAACCCGCGTGAAGCTCCCTTGAACTCCCTCCAGGATGTTCCACCCCTTGCGCAGATCCCAGACCAAACAAGACTTCTTCTTCCCGTCGTTCCGGGACGGGCACTTCCCCATTGCTTTACTTGGCACTCAGCGCTCCGCTACCATGTGAAAACGCAGAGCGGTTGCACTCTTTTCTTGCAGTTGAGCGCCACTTGCAGTGTGCAGCCTCGTTGTAGTTTGGGCACAGGCCTTTCAGTGCTGTCGGCTCACGTGCCGTTGGGCACGGTGACGTAGCTCATGTTGGTGTAAGGCCCTTGAGACCACTGCTGGAGCTTTTTCATTTCTTATCATTTTTTTGCGATGTGAACATATTGCATTTATATCTATTTCGATCGCTCTTATAATTCAGGGCAGCAGGAGTCATGAAGAAATCAAACGCCAAAGGGCCATGATGTGGCCTGGCAGGGTCGGATTCCGCTGGAATGGTGCTATGCCGCAGTTTCATCGTTTCTAGCTAAATCCGCGTGGACTCGGTGAAGACTGTGGTGAAGACTGCGGCAGATGCCGAGTCTCTGGACCCGGACTGTAGNGCTGGAATGGTGCTATGCCGCAGTTTCATCGTTTCTAGCTAAATCCGCGTGGACTCGGTGAAGACTGTGGTGAAGACTGCGGCAGATGCCGAGTCTCTGGACCCGGACTGTAGATGTCAATATCAGAAACCGCTGGAATGGTGCAGTTTCATCGTTTCTAGCCAATCCGCCTGGACTCGGTGAAGTTTGAAATAGCTGTAGTGACAGTTCGAGAGAAGTGGGATTCCCCGTTCTTGAATTGTACGGCGGAATGGTACAATTCTTGAAGTTAGTTTGGCATTGAAGGACCCCGTTCTCGAAGTGACCCACGGAATCGGCTACTTCTTGAAGTCAGGTTTGGCATTGAAGAACGTTTTCATTTGCGTAGCGGAAATGGCTCAAGAAGATCATGCAGATAAACTTCATCGGAGCAGCGTCGAAACGATTGCGGCGTTTATGCTGCTAGCGCCCACATATGACCTTCATGTGGTTCAATTTTATGAAAGCGTCGTGCGTTGAAAGATACAGGCTTGTCATGAATGTCAACCCATGAGCCTTTGAGCTCACGAACTTTGCCATTTTTGCTCAGCTTTTCCATTGAAGTTCCTTCATCGTCTTCAATCCAGACTCTGCCTCCACTGAA
>BGNK01000732.1:0-97070 GCA_003297005.1 Symbiodinium sp. clade A Y106
ATTTCCAATCAAAACGCCTCGAAAGAAGAACAGCAACACACTCAGAATACGCAAATGGTCGAAATTAGTCTAGCTGGGCAAATCCCACCCAGGCTCCCGGTACCTATTGATCTTTCCGAAAATCCTGAGTTCTGTGTTAGGGTCTTCGAGTTGCGTAGTTTGGAACGAAATGAACTAGAAGCCATGCTCCAAGTACCAGACAAAAAAGGCATTGAAACCCTAAGCCTAAACCCTCAACCCACATCTCACAACGCTTGCGCACTTGCGACCTGTTTCGAGCTGGCAGATCAGGGCCGCACTACGAAGTCCGACTTCTGAAGACTAATACTAGTGGTATAGGGGCCTTAATAATTAGAAACGGGTTTCAGGAGCCGTAAGAAATCATGTTGGCAATTACTCCGGCTTCTATATTACACCCGTCTGAAGACTTGCCGTTAAAGGCTCTGCGGGCAAGAAACCTCTGTCTGAAACCTAAGTTGACTAGGCTGCTCTTGCTGCCCGGGAGCAGGCTAACGGTGTTCTTTGGGACGACGTCGGGGTATACCATCTGTTGGAGTTGGGATGGAGGAGATTCGAGGTTGAAAAATGAGGACGCACGGTTTGTGCTTTCGGCTCTTTCAGGGTTTCAGACTTGAGGTACCGGTGGGAGGGGCCTTTGAACAGGAGCAGTCTGGTTTGACCCAAGAGCATGAAGAAGTATACCGATAGGTGTACACGTCCATGTCTGTACTTTTAAGGTGTAACCGCGCTGCAATAGCTAAACGAACAGATCAGCAAGCAGAAAACATGTAACATCCGGGTGGGCCAGCAAGAATATCCATGGTTGCACATGCATACCTACAATATACACGCAGGTAGGCGACGTGCATGCAGGTCGAATTATGTCCATCTGTAGCTGGCTGTTCATAGTCATCAGTTTTATTGTGTCCACATGGGTCCAGGTCGCGGTCGAGGTATGGTTCAAGGTCATCCTGTCAAAAACCCGAAACCAAAAACCGAAAACCGTAAGATGGATAATTACAACCTTAACAACATCCAAAGCTTCCTCGGATCAGCACTATCCAGCACATCCGCTTCCCATACTTTGAAAACAGATCAACAGAGCCATTTCATAGAGTTCAACTCTATAAAGTTTTTCCCTAAATCAAGAGAACTCTTAAGCCTGATCCTCTGAGGTCATTTTTGAGTTTGTGCCCTTGTCGGATCATCAACAGGAGCATACCACCAGAAAGCTCCACGTGCCAACTAGGGACTACTTAGGAAGGGGAGCTGCCGTTCGAGCTCAGTCAAACAAACAACAACGCTTCCCCTGCCCTGAGGCCCGATTCGACGCCTAAACTGCGGAAGTGAAGTCATGAACAATTGTGTAGGGGATTTGTTGATTTCAATGGTGATACTACCGTGTAATAAAATAAGCTTTATAAGGAATAGTATTAATACTTATTAAGGCCCCTGTAATACGCCCTCAGCCCAGCAAGACTAAGACCTCAGACTGGACACCCTGAAACCCACGAAACCAAGAGACGTGAAACCTAATCTAAAATCTAATCCCTACCTTCGCCCCCCAAAACCCTAAATCCCAAGCCCGAAACCTTTAGAATTCTTTGAGGAGCTACTTTAGAAGCCGTATGGCCTTTATACAACGCTTGAAAGACCCTCGAAGGAAGCCTTTAACCCTCCACCCCGGTAGGAAGCCGTCGTACCAGCCCCGAACTCCCATAAAGCCCGGTTTAAAAAACTCAGAGCTCTTCTGAAATCCTATAAAACGTTGAATCAATAAAGGGCCCTGAAGTATCCGAGCCCCCGGAGGACCTTCTGCACCTCTGTGAGTAAAGGAATCCTCGATTAAGGACCCTTAGATGCCTTAGCGGAAGCCTGTACACTGGTACACCCTAACCCCTACACCTTAAACCCAAAACCCTAAACAAACCCTAAACCCTAAACAATCCCAAACCCTTCACCCTGAACCCTATACCGCCTATACCCTACACCCTAAGCCCTCACCTTCTGCACCCACATTGGGTCGCCCAGGAAGCGCTCCAGGGCCAATCTCAGAATTTTGCACTGGTGAAAAAAGGGTGCTGTGGGCTTCTTCTTCGGGTTTTTACCTGCTTTTTTGGGTTTTATACGGCATAAGCGGGAAAGGGGTTTTGCAGTGTTTTGAAGCAGATTTAATTATGCGGATTCTCAAGGAGTGTATGGCGCTTCTTAACTCTATGGAGGGGTGACTGTCTTAGGCGTTCTCACAATAAAGAGGATCTTTTTGCAACGAGTCCCTTCTTCCTTTTCTGAAACTTCCATTTCGAGCCTTGGGAGTCATAGGTTTACGTTCGGTTTAGGGCGTTTGGCTACTGAACGGGCACACAAGTGGCAACCAGCTGATCTCGGGAACTTTTGACACCTCGGCCCGAGGTGAAGAGCATACATACTATCGTAGGCGGCACCACGGTAGGCTGCAATAGTGGAAGTAGCAGAACCAGGCTGCCGAAGACCCGAAGATCCGGGTAAGTCCCAAACCCAAACCCCGCGAGGGTTTCCGGAAAGGTTCTAAGGTTCAAAATTGAGGGCTGTAGGATTTCAGTGTAAGGGTTCAAGCTTATACCTTATGTCTTCTCAAGGCCCGAAGCACCCCTCGACACCTGCAGCTCCACGTCCCGAAAAACACTCAATGAAGCCTCTAAGTCGTAGAGTACCGATGCAGCCCGGTTTAGGGTCTGCGAGTACTGCTGTAAGTCCCACCGGGCGTGTGATTATTGCTTCTGTCAATACTTGACGGTAAGACATGAGAAGAGTTCACGGAGCTAGCATCATTGAGCATCATGACTGCCAGGTTTATGGCTCATAACTCGGACAGTTTAGGAGCAAATTCTTACACAGTAGCCTCTCATGGACTTATGGGGTTAGGCGCGAGGTCTTTACGGCTCAAGGTTATGTATGCAGTTGTACAGGTCTTGTTTCAGACTTCGAGGAGCGAACAACAAAATATGAGCTCCACACCAGCTCCGTACCAACAAGCCTCTGACGACCCTACTCACTAGCGATTCACCCCCTAAAATATCTCAATGCTTGGGGACATAACGATACCTACAGTATCCTAGCCCATAATAAAACGCTACACACATCGCCAGCCTGGCGACTCTACAGGTCGTACATGTCTATATCGATGTATAGCAGAATACTATAGGAGCCTTAATAATTAGAATAGGGTTTTGGGGCCCATTATACTATATTTATAGTAAGGAATCCCCCAAAATGGTATTGGCAATTATTTAGGCCCTTATACTGCACCATCATGCCCCGTTCTAATCAATTCGCTGGGCCCGCGGCCCGCCCCCCTGCACAGGAAGGCATATTTACTTTTATGGAAACCTCATGTACCTCAGTAGACACTCATGTGCCCCCACCCTAAACCCTAAACCCCCCCAAAACAGTATTTCAGTGGAGGGCCTAGTTCCGATTCAGACAGGCAGCTGTCTTGATGCTTGTGCAGCAGTGTGGAGGGCCTGCCAATACTGCTGATGGACAAAATCCTGCATGACCCTATGGACCCTAAACTATGGGAATTATGGTATATTCCTTATAATGGGTCATGCAGGATTTTGTCCATCAGCCGTAGCTTTCTGGTTAAGCAAGCGGCAGGATGTTAGTCTTGACTCGTGCTTCCATTGCTTCGGGTTGTCTGCACATGAAGGTACATGTATCAGTTGTGTTTGGTCGACTTGTCCTCAACACCCTTGTGTATTCCATTCGGGGTTTAAGGACTTTCGGGTGTAGTGAAAGGAGAAGCTGGGTTCTTGTTAAGGAACTTAAGTTACCATCATAAAGAAACCCTTCTATTTACTATAGATCCCTATTTTGGCAACTAAAATTAAATCCACCGAAGAAGAACCCAGGAAGGGAGTCACCTACATGCGCACGCATCGGGCTGGGAGACACGAACACTGGGGATGCCAAAGATGAGCCTATGAACCCTGTAATCGTGAACCTTATACGCCCCAAAGATAACCCTGCAAAAACTATACTTATAGCCCTTAAACATTAAACTCTAACCCCCGCAGACAGCGGGTGCTGACAGAAGGATATCAGGACCAGGCAGGGAATTCTTATACTGATCGCTCCTACTTCTATATGATTGCAATCTCCGGTCCAAGCGAACATCACAAGTGAGTGCTGCACTAGACGGTGATTCCATTGCTACTTCCACAAGTGCCCCTATACCCTAAAACTACAACCTCGAAGACAACCAACATAACCCCTCCCGTGGCCTTGCGGTATGGCCGTGTATCATAGACGACGACTACGTGACTACGTGCAAAGGCTGACCATCATTATTATTATTACTTCTTACAGTCTGCTATACTTATAACTACACTTATAACTCTACAGAAAGGTACTATCTTATTATTGTTGCTGTTGTTGTTGTTGTTCTTATTGTTTCTGTTACTCACATTCACATTATGAAGAGGGTTCTCATGTCTCATGTTGAACCAAACCGAGATTGAACCCTTAACCCCAGACCCCGCGGCGTGACCCTTGTCTGCACCATCCCTGAGAAGCAGGCAGACAAGTCTATACCGATCTTTTTACATCCTTGTGAGTCACCTTGAATTAACAGCAGGCGGACGATCTCGTCATGACCTTCGCCGGAAGCCCAAAAGAAAGCGGTGTACCCGTTCCTGTCTGCCACGTCCGTGTCGGCGCCAGCCTCCAGAAGCAAGCGGACAATCTCGACATGACCTTCTTCGCAAGCCCAAAACAAAGCTCTGTCGCCCTCGTTGTCTGCAGCATCGGTGTCGGCACCGGCCTGCAGCAGCAAACGCACGATCTCCACGTAGCCTTTTTCACATGCCCTCATCAAAGTAGTGCGCCCTTGTTATCTGCCACATGCATGTCGACACCGGCCTCTATCAGCAAGCGGACGATTTCAACATGGCCTTTAACGCAAGCCCAAACCAGAGATGTTTCCCCATCGTTGTTTGCCACATCCTTGACGGCTCCGGCGTCCAACAGCAAGTGGACGATCTCGACATGACCTGCAGCGGAAGCCCAAAACAAAGATGTCTGCCCGTCGTTGTCTGCTGCATTCACGTCGGCTCCGGCTTCTAGTACTAACCGGACGATCTCGAAGTGACCTTCGCCGGAGGCCCAGCACAAAGCTGTCTGCCCGTCGTTGTCTGCAACATCCGTCTGGGCACCGGCACCCGTCAGTAAGCGCACAATCTCGACATGACCTTCACCGGAAGCCCACAGCAAAGCTGTCTGCCCCTCTTTGTCTGCAACATCTGTATTGGCTCCGGAATCCAGCAGCAAGCGGACAATTTCGACATGGCCTTCGCCGGCAGCCCAAATCAAAGCCGTGTAACCTTTCTTGTCTGCGGCATCCGTGGCCACACCGGCCTCCAGTAGGAAGCGGACAATCTCCACATGACCCTTTTCGCAAGCCCAACACAAAGCTGTGTTCCCCTCATTGTCTGCCGCATCCGTGACGGCGCCGGCTTCCAACAGCAAGCGGACGATCTCGACGTGACCTTCGCTGGAAGCCCAAAACAAAGCTGTCTGCCCTTCGTTGTCTGCCACATTCTTATGGGCACCGGCCTCCAGCAGCAAGCGCACAATCTCGACATGACCTTCACCGGAAGCCCAAAACAAAGCTCGGTCCCCTTCGTTGTTTGCCGCATCTGTGTCGGCACGGGCCTGCAGTAGCAAGCGCACGATCTCCACATGACCGTTTTCACAAGCACTCATCAAAGCTGTGCAGCCCTCGTTGTCTGCCACATCCTTATCGGCACCGGCCTCTAGCAGCAGTTGGACGATCTCGAAATGACCTTCGGCAGATGCATTCATCAAAGCCGTGCAGCCGTCCATGCCAAACATGTCTGGATCTTGAGGAAGCAGCAGCATTGACTCCACCTCGGAAACGGAGCCCCGATCAGCAGCAGCTAGTAGTTCGTCCACTTGCGATTGGGACACGTCAGCGAACGGCAACACCACTAGATACAGATCCATGGCGGATTTCAGCATGTCCGTCTCCTCCATACTCTCGCCGTCGAAGAGGAACTTCTGTCTGAACCGTGGGACTACACCGTGCGACTGGTTCAATCGGCGCTTCAAGCCTCTTATGTCGTTGATCTCCTCCAGCTCCTCCGCAGGAATGCCTACCACCATCTCTCCTGAGAGCATGAAGATGCGCAGCATCTTGCCACCGTTTCGAGTAGAACTGGAAACTTGCAGCCCTAAGCCCTAAATCCTAAACCCTTGTTGCACAGACTGGATGTCAGAACCCTTCACCCGAAACCCTAAAACCCTAAACCCCAAACCCGGAACCCTGAACCCTCAATCTTTCGCTGAAGAGCCGTGGCCTTGAGCCCAAACAGCGGCTTCGGAACCTCTCAGTAGGGATGTCCACAGAGACTCCAATATCCCTTAATTAAGGAATACCTAGGGTTCCTTTAAGGGATCTATAGGGTTTAGGGTTTAGGGGGTTCTTATATCCCTTAATTAAGGAATAAACCTTAAACTATAGTAGGCCTCCCAAATATGATTTAAGGTATACTCCTTAATTAAGGGGTATTAGAATCCCCTAAACCCTAAACCGTATAGATCCCTTAAAGGAACCCTAGGTATTCCTTATGGAGTCTCTGGGTTGCTGTTGCTCCTTTGTCGGGGAACGTGGCTCGAAGTTGGAACAATCCCGAAACTCAATATCCAACCGTATACAGTAGAAGCCTAACAGTTGGAAACCACATAGCCTCAATCCCCAAGAGTAATGTATAGGGAATCCCAGCGCTATTTGGCCTTAATCCGGTTTCCAACTTTACGGGTTTACTGTAATGAGGAACGGGACCCTATGGAACTTAATTGGGGTAGCCCGAAGGCTCTCATAGGACCGTCTATGAAAGGCAAACCCTAAAGTGAAAAATGACAGCCGACAAACAGGTAGGTGATGGCGGTGCCTATAGACTGACGTCACCAAAAGTTAAACCCTCAACCCGAAACCTATACATGGATCCTTCACGCACATGCCTTCTGCTGCTTCCATGCCAGACCACGAGGACCGCTCGGGTCACCCACCGTGTCCACTTCGCCTCCGTTGGGAGGTAGATTTGTTTTTGCCTCTTGCATTCCTGAGTACGGTTTGAGGTGCAGGGTTTTGAGATTTTTCCCCCCCTCCTGCAGGGTTTTGGGATCGGGGTTTAGAGTTTATGGTTTCAGGCTTGTAGGCTGCGAAACCCTAAGCCCCACATTCAGGGTCTGTCGATGAAAGTGCAAAGACCCGACGTCCAGTACAAGACTCGCAATATGGGAGCCTTGATAATTAGAATAGCGTTTTGGGGTTTATTGTAGTACCAAAATAAAACGAGGATCAGGAAATAGTATTGCTCAGTCTTCTGACCCCTATATCAAGCTCTCTTCCGACATGCCGCAACACTTTCACACCACGACAGAACCCACCCGAGGCTCAACTCGAAACCTTGAATGAAACAGCCGTTTGCCGAATCTCTGGTGCCGAAGAATTGCGATAAGCTACATTCAACTGCCCGTGCCCGAAGGAAGCATAAGCATCTCTATGCAAGCTGCATCAAGCTGCAACTCATCCTAGCATCCTACACTGGTTGCAAAGGCGCCAGGAGGTGTTGTAGGATGCCGACTGCGTCATACATACTTATAAACAGAACGCCAGGTAGGAACGGGAGCGATGGACAACTGTGGCTTATTGGGCTTTCCGGTTTATCTGTGGGTTCTGGGCTGGATCATATGAGGGAGAAGTGCATCCTCCTCCCCCTTTTTCGGCATGGGCTCGGATTTTGTTCCAGCGAAAGCTCCTCAACAGCAGGGCCTTCTCGTTTAAACCCTAGACCCCTAAACCCCAAATGCGTGCCTTCACTCTGAGAAGCTTCCGAGTGCATCGACCTCGCGGCATTGAGGCCCTGCGCGGGAGAGTGAGATGAGGGCAGCAGCCTAAGACCCCCAAACTGCTACAGATTAAATACATTCTGAGAGCAACTGAATAGGGGTCGGAGAGGGTGAAAAGAATAGGGTGTAGAGTTTTTTCTACTATATTGATGTTGAAAAACATTGGGAGTTCTTTCGGCCACTACACCAATACTACCTCCCGGGTGCCACATTTAGATGCTGACTGCCCGTTAAGACAACTCGCTCTTGTCTGGAGCCTCCTGTATCGGAACCGGCTCTCGGCGCGTCTTCGCCCCAAGACTTCTATCCAATATGCGTCGTGATGGTGCATCGACTTTCAAACAGATGCATTGAAACGGTCAAGGAATGATCTTCTAAGCTTTGCTAGCTACTTGGTGTTTATGCTGATAACGCACTGTGTCGGAGTCTAACACTTGTCCCTTGCCTTTGCTGAAAATGAACTGGGAAAGAGGAAACCAGAATGTCTACGCCAGGGCAGTGTCTAGCAGCTGTGGGAAGACACGCCTCCAGCAAAAAACAGCCTTCCCCGAAAACCTCAGCAACGAGAACTTAAGACCGCAAGTCAGCAGCCAAAGAAATGACCGGGGCCCACAAAGACCGCAGAATAATCCCCCAAAGCAGCCTTCAAGACAAAGTCCTTCAGCAAAAAGCATGCGACACGCTCATTGAAGATCAAACAACACTTAGAGCAAGAAAGGTAGCTCTATCAACAATTCCGTCAGTACAAACAACAACTACTTATATCAGTAGGGATATGGTACTTAATAAAGAACCATGAGAGCAACCCAACAGCAACAAAGTAGGCGGAATCCAGAACCTTCGTAACCAAAAGTACAACACAGTAACATGCGCATGCACGTCGCAATGCCGGAGAAGGCGAGACCCGTTCTTCTTCGATGATGCTTTCTTTCTCTATATGGATGACCTGAGGCAACTGTTTCCCCGCCGTCCTCTTCGCGAGGGGCGTCTGAGACCATGGCAACCCTTCATTCTCCCGCAAAGCATTGTAGGGTTAGGGCCTGACCACAGTGTCGGAGCCCAGAAGAGCAGTGACGAAGGAGCGTGCGCGGCATGATGGCGCGGTTTTCCAAAACTTGCTTTGAGTGTGGAGAAACGGCAGCCCCGAAGCTAGACCCACGGCCTCAGGGCTTAAACCTAAAGCCTAGACTTGGCCTAAACTAACCCTAATACATCTTTAACACCCTACACCATACTCCCCGGCAAAAAATTCTCGAACCCTAGACACCTGAGGCCAGAACCCTACATCCCTCCGCTACATCCGCTGACAATAAGAACTATAATGATTATCGCTGATTCCTATAACTACTCAAAAGTCTAGAATCTCTATTAAGATCTACAAGGACGGTAATAACTATAAGAGCTATTTTGGTTCTAATGACTATCATGTCGAAAATGTGGAGAAACAGGATAACAACTATAAGATAGATATACGAACGACCACAACTATAGTAACTATCGGAGCTATAGTTCCTACTATACTAACTACAAGAACCAGAGCATCTACAATATAAGAAAAGTGGCTATAAGAACTACGGTATTTATCATACCTACGTTTTTCTTACTATTTTCAACAAGGGAACTCAAGAAGAAAGGGCAAAAGGGCACTACTGGGGAAGCCAGTAGACCCTAAACCCCATATAGATCCCTTATAAAACCCTTTAAGAACCCCTTTCAGGGACCCTGTAAGGAATTCTTTAAGGGCACTACTGGGGAACCTAGTAGACCCTAAACCCTTATGAAACCCTTTAAGGGGCCCTTTAAATGCACTACTGGGGAAGCTAGTCGAATAACGAGAAGGCCCCCTTTACGGGCCTCGGGGAGACCCAGCAAGGGGAGCGCCATGATCGCCCTGCCAAGGCATTGGGCCTCTGAAGGAAGGAAGCTTCTTGGGGCTTTACCTACCTTCGGTTAGTAGGGAATGGAAGGTAGTAGTAGTAGTAATAGTAGTAGTAGTAGTAGTAGTAGCAGTAGTAGTTATAATTGTACCCCATTCCTCCATTCCCTACTCACCACAGGTAAGTTTAGCGGCTGGGTATCCAAGCCCCCCAAAAAAGGTTATATAACCTACTCAGCTACTAAGTTGGGGCTGTACGGGGTTTCCCAGGGCTTGGAGTTAAGGGGTTCCTTTCAAGAGGTTTTTAGGGGCTTGGGGTTTAGGGTTCTTTTAACTTGAATTCACTGTATGCATCAGCTGTCATATGTGTTCATGACTTTCCAGCACGTAGACGACCACCAATGCATCAAGTCGTCAATTCATCAATTCGCCAATTCTAGAATTCATGAATTCTCCAACATCTGTTGTATGAATTCATGAATTCAGGCATTCGTGCAGCCATCTCCAGTGCTAGATTTCACACAGAATGCATCACACTCACTTCAAGTGGTCAGTACAGGAAGTCGTGACCTTCCGGCCGGCTCGAAAGCACGCTGCTGCACAGCCGGGAGTACGAAACCTCGTTTTGCAAAGGAGGATCCGGAGCTGTCAATCATTGCCCTGGGCACCAAGTTCAGGCGCTGGCGCTTCTGCTGCGGCGGCATGGCAAAGAAGGGTGGAGCTCTTAGACCAACATTGAACTACCACAACCTACTTTGTTGTGGAGACCCTTTAGATTAGAAAACCGGGGTGTCTATCAACCTACAAGAATGTGGGTTAAGATAATTGCAGGCAGGTCTCAGGGCTGGGGTACAGCCTACCCAGCTGTCATGCAGCCGCATGCTGTGTCTAGGTTTAGGGCGGCTTAAGGGGAGGGTTTGGGATTTAGACTTATGTCTAAGATCGGAGTTGCGTATATAATATGATATTTTCAGAGCTCACCTAAGGTATCTCTAGTAGACACCCTATAGCTTGCAATTCATGGCGGGGTCTTCAGGGCTTAAACCTAGGCCCTAAACCCTATTTGGTGGTCTCACTAGGGCTTATGTTCGCGCATCATGTAAATGAGTTAGCAACATATGATATAGTATAATACCGTATAGTCTATTCATATATAATGTTGTTCGACACCGCTCCCGCTTCCAAACGAAAAGAGCCCACAGCTCTTCCGCACGCTAGGGGCCTTAATGGTTAGAACGGGCTTTTGGGGGTGTACTTTGGTCTACTTGGAACCCCAACAAGGGATGGTACCAGTGTTACTAATCATTCAGGCTTCTAGATCAGTCCACAAACCACCTTAATCAAAGCATGCACCTCAAGCCCCGAGCAATACACAGTATCCAGCCCTAGACACTCCGTCGAACCCTGATTGAAATCGTACCAAGCATCAACTTGACCCCCCTGTGATTTAGGCATTCTGTCCTGAGCTCTCACTGGTTAAAACTTAATGAAGGTGCTTAGGAGTCCCTGAGTAAATATCTGAAGGTTCTTCGGGCCCAACGGCACAATGCACTTGGACTTGTTGAAACCTCCCCCCCCATCCTGGCGGCCGAAAAGCGTTACTACATGGAAGCTTTTTATGGTATGTTGTTGCCAAGGTTGTCTTTTGAAGGATACTCAACTTTATGGCACTTCAGCATTGCCTCCATGTAGCAAGCGAATACACGTTTAAAACTGCGTGCGCAACGTAAGTATCTATGCCATCTATGCCCTCGGTTCCCCAGCCTAAAACACAACAATGTAACAATGCAAACCCCAGATCTAAAACCCTGAACCCTACAGTAGAAGCCAGAAAGTTGGAACATGGCTTTAGGAGGATTAGTGCTAGGATCCCTAATACTTTACCTTAAGAGCATGAGGATAATGATGTTCCAACTTTCTGGCTTCTACTATATATAAAAGGCCATAGGTACAGATTTTGCAACTTGGGGAGGCGCCTCACGAAAGGCCCGGCGAACATCCACATCGCGGCCCACAAGCCTCGTCTCCGGATTCATAGTCTCTAGCCACGCAAGTCCTGCCTTTTTTGGGGTGTAGGGTTCAGTTGTAAGAAAAGAAAAAGCCTTGTAGAGACCCCTATAAAGGCCAGATAGAAACCGTTCTTCAGCAATATATTTTCATGCTCGAGTACACCATTCCATACGTGACTGGGCTTTCTACCACAAATATGCACATCCAAGGACAGACAGTAGCAACCCCGACGAAACTAAACAAGATTTATTGGAGGGGCATGTTCCTCTCTCTTCTTCAACAACCGGGCCCCCAAAAAGTTCAAACTTTCTAAGATAGAGCTAATATACCAAAAGTTTAAGTTCCCCCGTTCACTATCTAGGTCCTAATCTGCATGGCAAGCAGTCGACTGAGAGAGCGAACGAGCACTTCAATCCAATCGCCCAACCTGCATAAATCCTAAGCCCCAGACCCAAAACCTGAAAATAAGACAAGAGGTGTATATAAACCTCGCACTACTCTCGCACAATAATCTCCACGACTGATACACTGTCAAAGCAATAAACCCTACCCGGAAACCTAGAATGAACCCGAAATTACATCCCTGATGCCTTCACCTCCCCCTGGAACCCCCCCAAAAGAAGCCATTCTCAACAACCTTATAAATCGCGTAGAAGCAACTTCAGTGCTAAAAACCCTGCTTGACCTCTTTTAAGCACCCTACAAACCAGCATCAAAAGCTCGTACCGCGGGGAGCCCTCCTACCCTAAACCCTCGACCCTAATACCAGCCCAGCCTTCCCAAACCCTAAACCCTACCAGGACCCCCCAAGTACCCTTTAAAGGGCTCTAATATTTCTCATTAAGAGGTAATTAGAGACTACAATAAAGGGTAGTTGGGGGGTCTAACCCTAAACCCTAAAGCACAACCCTAAACCCTACACCCTAAACCCTAAACCCTAAAGCACAAAAACAAGAAACCCCCCCACCTCCCCTGGAGGCTTTCGGCCGCAAGAGGTGCCGGGCCGGCCGTGGCCTGCTCTTCTGCCGAGCCGCTCGTCTTGCTCTGTGCTTGAAGCTTTAGGGGTTTAGGGTCCTGGATTCTGGATTTTTGGGGGGGGTTTTGGGGTTCAGGGTCCTCGATTCTCGAGTTTTGGGGCTTTCGGGGTTTCAGCACTCACAACTAGGCAAACCAGGCGAGGATTCGAGTGCCAGAACAATTCAGCACATTGGCTTTCGGGGTTGAGGGTCTGAGGATTAGGGGTTTAGCGGTTAGAGCTTTCGGCGCTCACACTCGGACAAGTCGAGGTTTAGGCTTTTTGGATCAGGGGTTTACGGTTTAAGGTTTTTGCGGTTTAGGGATTCGGGGTTTGGGGCTTAGGGATTGTATGTTGTTAGGTCTCAGTGTTTTCTTTGTGTTCGTTTTTAGCTTCATCATGTATCTGTATTGTTGGGCTAATTGTATGGCTGGGTTTGGGGTGCTGCTGTCGTCGCGAAGTCGCTAATTTTCTTTAGAAGTGCTTAGGGTCGTTTGCTGCGTTTCAGAACGACTGGTTGTTGCATGTACATAAGGCTTAGACCTCCAGCGTTTCAGGGTTGGGGTTGATGGGTTGAAGTGTTGGGCTTAGGGTTTAGGGTTTAGGGGTTTAGGGTTTAGGGGTTTAGGGTTAGGGGTTTAGGGGTTTAGGGGTTTAGGGGTTTAGGGTTAGGGGTTTAGGAGTTTAGGGTTTAGGGTTTCTTCACTGCGGGCTGTCAGCTTCGCTTTGACGGATTCCAGGGCTCCCTCAGTGATCGAAGGATTCTTGAGGACAAAATGGCTACGGGTGCCGGTTTAGGGTGTATAAACCTGAACCATGATGGGACCCTAATTCGCAGTCCCACCTAAATTACGGCTCGCACTGAACATCCTTATAGCTAGGCCGTGATAGAAACGGATGGTTGTACCAATCAGTGGTCTACATTTCTCCAATGCCTCGAAACAGCAAGCTACGTCCTGGACCCTAAATCCTCAATACAGGGGCCTTAATACTTGAAAATGGGCCTCGGGGTATACTAGGCTCTAATGTTCGAGATGGGGCTTGGGTATACGGTATACTCTCATGCAGTATAACAAGAAGATCGAAGGAATATGTTTTTCAGTTTTTCAGGCGTCCATGGTAAACCGTTACATGTCCGGCCTGCTCCAGCATCTTCGACACGCGGCGAGTGGCCTCCAATCCGTCCCGATCCCACGATTGAAGGCTGAGGGTAAAAGCAGTTGTGGTATAAGATGGAAGAACAACCAACAAACCTGCGGCTTGCATCAGCTTTCACTGCTTG
Organism: Symbiodinium sp. clade A Y106; assembly: GCA_003297005.1. NCBI lineage: Eukaryota > Dinophyceae > Suessiales > Symbiodiniaceae > Symbiodinium > Symbiodinium sp. clade A. Next base: position 14,098 of record BGNK01000732.1, read on the forward strand.
GGGGGTTCCCTTGTTCTGTCTGCTTCTCAAGTAACAAAGGGATCAGATCCACCCTGCCTGCGCCTTGCTTGCGAGGCTCGTGGAATCCTGCACCAAGGAAATAACCAGGCAGCAGCGAGAAAGCGGCTTTCGACCCTAGAGCTTTCAACCCTCTCTCTCTCTATATATATATATATTACACGCATATAGATATATGTGTTTTCATGCATGTATACACATAAATCATTACCTTTTTGTATTGAGGTTTATGGGACTACAGCGAGACAAGCCTGACCACGGTTTGGGCTTGCTTTGGACGGGGCTAGGGCTCTTAACCCACAACATAGAAGTCTGTGCACTTAGACTGGGGTTCCTGGCGCATCCCTACAAAACATTAGCTGTATACATACCAAGGAATAGCAGTACTGAGTACTCCGGTAGGTTAGGTGATAGGATTACAAAAACCACGAAGTTTTAAAGGTCGCCTACTCAGTACTTTACTTCGCGAGCTGAACCAACACTTTGCCTACAGCATGTTAAGCTCTCAGCCAACAGCCTCTGTCAACAAAAGAGGTGGAGCCTTGCTGAAGTCACTCTCCAACATCTTTCGCCTTAGCATGAATTTTGGGTAAACTTTAGGGCCTGGGGCTTCTAGACACAAGGTCTCAAAGGGCTTCATCGGGTTGCATAGAGGCTTATAGGGTTAGGGCTGAACGGGGCAAGAGCGCTCATTTTGTAGGAGTCTGACTTCCAGTGAAGGGTAAAGCCTAGCAAGACCGTGTTGCAGCTCAGGTGTGCTCAGCTTCCCTTAGACCTTGGCCTCCTCAAGTGAGCTGGAGCTTTCGGTGTCGCAAGCAAACCCCGCAAAGACACCTGGAAGCCACATGCTACCTAGGCCGTAAGGGTCACATGCCACTGTGAAACAATACTTGCCGTGGCCATAGCAGCCTCAATCCTTGCCACCATCTCGCTACTTCATCCGATCGGGGACCCAACGGAGGGCTCATAGCATGACTTCCCAAAGCTGTAAGTTTAAAACCCACAAACTCCACCAGGCTGAACTTGCAACAAGCGGCTGAAATAGGTAGGCCACGGACTTTGGGATGCTAAACCACCTTCAGGAAGCATGGTGGTAGGAGGGTTCTTCCATTTGGGGGGNGTTGGGGGTCCTTGTGTCGAGCCTCGTAGTCTTTTGTGCCTATGTTGCTCGGTGTCCCGTAGTCGGAAACCTCCATGCTGTTTCTTGCAGTTTTCGTTTTTGTTGTATTTCCCCTTTTTCGTCAGCCGATTCCAACCTCCAGAGGGCCATGCTGGCCGAGGGATTGGGATACCATCTGCCACTGATCCGAAGCGGGATGCCCACCGCTTTCAGGGTTTGGTGGTATTTTCCCAGATTTGTACCCTACCTTCTTAGCTTTCTAAGAAGGTTCAATCGCCTAATTAATCCCCAAAGCCCAAGCGACTCGGGGGATTTGTGCACAAAAGAAACGAGCCCAGATTGGGTGGGGAGGAAGAGAAAGCTGGCAAATATGGGAGTTTCCGAAAATAGGGGACCCTAATATAGAACCCTAAATAGTAGGATCCTTATTATAAGGACCCCAAAATACGGCACCCCTAATTTTCGGAAACTCCCACATCAGCTGAAGTGAAACTATGCCAACTTGACACCGAACAAAACAACACCTCCCAGTCCATTCCCTACATACCCAAGGACCATCATCCAAAACGCTATAGGAAACACTATCTGTAGCCTGTGGTCAAACACAAGCATACTGACGTGATGGTGCTAATCGTAACGGGTAATGGCAATACACAATTCAAAGCAGCAGCAGGTGCAACAACAATCGCACACGCCCACAAAGAGGAGCTATCAAATCAGTGAGCTCAAGAATACATATCAGCGTACATGTCGAGAGAGCGAATAAAAAGCACAGTCGAAGCAGTTACCTCTCCTGAATGCGACATTGCTTCTTGGCGTTGGCAAACTGCTTGTACGAAAAGAGACGGGGACTTCCGAAACTAAAATTAAAAGGATACCGGGGGTACCATACCCCGGAAAAAAACATTTTCAACCGAAGTTTTTAACCACATCCGAGCTCTATGCAGGCTCGCACCCCTTGCCGTAAAGTCCAAACCCTAAACACAGGCCTGAATAATTACTTAGTCGCTGTGTTGCTACCTTATAGTCCCTGTATGACAATACTGCAATTTACCTGTGCCTCAAAACGCTACCCGACCCTAAAACCTAAACCCAAAATCCCTAAATCACGCTCCAATTGAGGCCCGTATTTAAGGGATCACCTGGATAGATCGGTGAGGTCGACCCAGCTGGCTGCGCAAATCTGCTGTGCCTGCCGCCATCACACAAGACTCTAAAGACTGTATGGTTTAGGCGTTTAGGACTTTTGGGAGGGTTCACAGAGAAATAGTGCAAACCATCAACTCCTAAGCAATCCCAAACTCCAAACTGAAGGTCTCCTGCATCATAAAGTCCTAAACACTCAAGCCACTACAGGCTAAAGCTTACACTGGGAGAAGGGTTCTGCGGATCGGTGTTCACGAGTTGAGGGCGTGGGCTTTGCTCTTCAATTGTCAATAAGGGCTGTACTCGAGGCTTTTATGCTCGGACATAAGGCTATTGGGCACCGAAGCTGCGGATCTCGGGTTGCTACCCTACATGCACCTGACGGCTAAGGTTTGAGCCTGAAGACACAAAACATGCATCCAACCCAAACTACAAGAGCTGCATCATGAGCTCCAGAGCCCAAGCCCAAGACACCAGAGGCTCAGAGCCGCACACTACCAAACCTACATACACCTGAAGCTTGCAATGGGTTCTGATGAACTCCCTCGACGTAACAAGAAGGAAAGCTTGGAGTATTACACCATGCGAAGCGGTCGACATGCTCCTCACCTCGAAGGGCGCAAAATGCATGCAAATCCTAACTTGCCCTTGCAAATACCAGAACCACATGGAGTACGCATGCAGCCTGTTGCAGCGACAGTGGCAGGCGGCAGCCTTGCATGCTGTGACAAGGCTCAGGCAGGCCCTCTTTTGAGTTTCGCACTTCCAGGTGTAAGTTGTCTGCAGTAGCCGACGTAGGACGTGGGCTTCCTAAACCTTGATAAGGAGGAATAGATATGAAGCGTGAGGCTCTGGTGCTAGCATCTTTCATGTCGGAATTGGGTTGTGCAAGGATACTACGGTTGATGGACAAAATCTGCATTACCCATTATAAGGAATATACCACAACTCCCATAGTTTAGGGTCCTTAGGGTCATGCAGGATTTTGTCCATCAGCCGTATGGACGGCGTCAAAGGATGAGACGGGCTAATTGGGTTGCGGCTTCGACACAATGACGAGGCTTGGGCCTGACGGTAAGCGTTTGGGTTGAACTTATATCGGGGCCTTAATAATTAGAATATGGCCTTGTATAGGGCTTTGGGGTATCTTACGGTATTATACTACAAATAATCATTAATAAGGAACCCCCCCCAAAAAAAAATAGTATACGGAATCATGTAGGCCCCAATTGAGTGGATGCTTCGGGCGTGTGTGTGGGATGTCAAAGCGTTTCCGGCTGTGGAAAACCAGTGCCCACCCCAACCTGAACCATACAGAACTGGGTTTAGGGTTTAGGGTTTAGGCCCTAAACCCTAAACCCTAAACGGGATGTAGTTTTGGGGCTCTGAAAAAGTATTTATGAATAGGTACCTCTATAAGAACCATAAAGGAAATTAAAAAGTTTCCCAAATTGCCACCTAGAGAATGGGGCTTCGGATTTCGGATTCAGGGTTAAGGGAATGGTATGATGCACTACATTAGGAGATATTTAAGCATACAGACATACAGAATATTACACAGTGCGTAAGTACTCCGTAAGCCACACGCCCTGGAACCCCGAAATCCCGAAGCCCTAAGCACAAAGCCTAGACCCTAAACCCCCAAAGCCCAACCCTACAAATTAACACCCTAAGCCCTGAAGAAACACGAAAACCCCCTACAGAAAACACTACAAAACCCTAAACCCTGAACCCTAACCCTACAAAGCCCTAAACCCTAAACCCTGAACCCTGAACCCTAAACCCTAAACCCTAAGCCCTCTCCCTAAACCCCGGACCTTCGAAAAGAATCCGCGCCGATAGCCGGGCCAAGTCCCGGAAGAGCGGCTGCTGGCCTCCAGGCTTGTCGGTATGGGCTTTGGTTAACCCTAAACCCTAAACTCTAAGGGTTTAGGGTTTAGGGTTGAGGGGTTGAGGGTTTAGGTTTTTTTTGAGGGTTTTGGCTTAGGGTTTTAGGGTTTCGGGGTTGAGGGCTCAGGGTTCTGGGGCTTTGGGGTCTTTTGGCCAGGGTTCCCTGTTGGCGGTATCCGTACGTGTTCTATGATACGGGCCTTTGGGATTTAGTTTATGGGCCTGAACAATCACAACCGAGTTTTGGCTTATATTATTACCATACTTGCAATCAGGAGCCTACGGCAGTCTTACAACTTGAGGAGGTTTCATGGGCTTTCGGGTTTAGGCTCATCTTGGCGAGATTCGGCCTTTACGGGTGCGGCTCTGGGGTTTTAGGCGTTCGGCTTAGGGCTCAGGGCTGATACGGGCGTTGTTTTTATGTAAGGCATTTTTGATTTAGGGCTTTTCGTCTAGAGTTGCTTGCGTGGGGCATCGCCACCAGTGTTGCGAAGAATATCACCAACACTGTCAGGCTGATCGACAGAGTCTAGGGCAACGTAGCTCGAGAGTGCGTGTGGCTGGATACATGTCGATGATGCAGCTACAAAGGGCATGATGGCAACGAGAACAGCAAGTTACTTAAAATATGGCTTAGAGGACTTAGTGGAAATTTAAGAGTGCAGGCGGTGACAGTTAGGGACCGAGGCTTTAGGGTTTCGGTGTTTCAGCTGCAACAAGCATCTAACATGTGCGACCGAAGCCAACACCTCTTTGCTTTTCTTCTCGAATCCCACCCCAAAACCATGCTCAAATCCTGACCCACTCAAGCCTGAAGCACTAAACCCCTAAGCCCGCCCAAACCCTACACCCGAGATCCTGACCCTTTGGCAGCCCGTTTGGGAACCCTCATAGAAGCCCTTGTAGAAACGTTCGTTCACCGAAGGCTTAAGGGAGCATCCCACAGACTAAATTTGTTTCAGGCAGATGGTGCTTTGGTGGGCCTTCTGCCCTGATGGCAACATGTGTACGTGTGTGCACGTGTATGTATGTGCGCATGCACGTACTGCATGCATACCTGCATGAACGTGGCTACTTATGTTTGTATACGTGCATGTCTGTCTGTCTGCCTGTATGTATGTATGTATGTATATGTACGTAAGTCACCTAAGTATGCATGTATGTATGCACTCATGCATGCATGTGCAAATGTTTATCTGTCTGTCTCTCGCGCCGTCTCTCTTTCTGTCTGTCTCTTGACAGACTATGAGCCGTCTGTATGTAGCCGGTATGTACGCACGCATGCATGTACGTGTACTCATGTACATGCCTGCCTACATAGATAGGTCGGTAGGTAGGCAGGAGGGCAGGCAAGCAGGGTATGCAGGCAGGTCGGTATATATGCTGGGATATATACGTACACGCCGCAAGGTCTAAGTGGAAACGAATCATTGCATCTGGGCCGCCGCCACTCTTCCCATGTCCCTGCCAGGAGATGGTCGTGGAATGGGTGCCCCAGTCGTAGAGCCAAGTAGAGCCCAACGCATCCACCTTGCCATCAGCTTTCGTGGCTGAAGTTAGCGTCTACACGCCTCCGGTTTCCAGAACGTGTGGTTGTCAGGAAATTGGGGTTATGGGGTTAAGGATTGAAGGTGTGAGATTTTGCAAAGCTTGAGGGGCGAACAGATTTGAATCTGCGTTGTGCAGCGGCGAAGCCCCACGGCACTCCAAGCCCAAGATCCGATACCTTCGAACCATCAACCCTAGGAAGCCCTAAGCCTCAGTAGTTAGATCCGAGAAGCTAGCTACTATTTCCGAGAACCTCAAGACTATTCGTAGATTGGCAAAAACCATAAACCATCACAGCCAGAAATCCCAGAAGGATACTGGAGTATGAGCACCCACGAAATGCGAGGTTTACCTAGCCTCCCAACTGTCATTGCCTTCTTCGGCTGCGTTTAGGGTTCAGGAACAATGATAACCAGCAGCTACCTGGGAAAATATTGCAGTTCAGGATACCGGTGGTAGTGCAATCCAGACCGTGATCTACTGTAGCCGAGTGACAATCACGCTCCTGGTGGTCAAATTTCCATGAGCCATGCAACCTTGAAGCTTGGGCTATGCTTCAGGGTTTAACTTTAAGGTAGGAGGTTGGTTCAGCATCATTACTTTGCCAGTGCTCCAAATGTAAAGGTATGGAGAAGAAACACAAGATGATGATCCACTTTTCTAACTTCTGCTCTAAACCCTCAAAGCATAATACATGTGGTCCATTTCCGTACAATGGTACTTAACAGAAGGGCCTGATGCGGGCCTAGTAGTCCCATATTCAAACCCAGGGACTGTAAGGATGAGTTGACCCAAGATCGCTGAATCCTTTTTGCATCCAGCCTGCAAAGCCTCTGCTGGGAACTGAATGAGAGCCTAGAGCGCTGAATCCTAAACCCTTAAAGCTCTACACTTGACCGTCGGGCTTCCTGAAAACCCCAGACGATACAGTAGGTGTTGAGGACTCGAGGAAAGGACGACCCATAGAGGCCTTCACAACTGGAATTACGGCATTGGGTGTGCACTGATGTAGGAACCTGATTAAGAAACCCTACGATAATCCCACAAAAAATAGGATCCATAGAAGGAGCAGGAACCATAACAAAGATCCGGGGTTTCTTAATCAGGTTCCTACATTAACCAGGAACCCCGAAGGACTGCTATTACTATCCCAGAGGGTCCATATACACTACTATTATGGAAGCAGGCCCTAGAAGACCATCCCCAATATGGTTTTGGGGGCCTAATTCCATAATAGTAGTGTATATGGACCCTCTGGGTATTTACTTCGGTTTCAAGTTTAACCCCGACAAGCAGTGGGTTAGTTTTAGTAGATCCACCGACGAGAAACAGAGCGGGCGCCAGGCATCTTTGCCCCAGGACTTCTTCTCCTGAGAGTTTGGGGTTTAATATACGTAATTACGTAGTCCTTCATAATTAGAATAGGGTTGTGGGGTAGGTCATACGATAATTATGATAAGGAACCCCACCCTACCAAAAAAACAAATAGTGTAGGTAATTATAAAGGCTCCTACATGAGAGTCTTTAGGGGTTTTGGGTTTACCTGGGCCGTGAAAGGCGGGGTGAAGTCCTCCTGGGTTGGGTTTGGGGTCTTTAATGTTATGCTTTCTTTTGTGGGTTGGGGGGGGTCTTTTAGGATTTTGCGATTTAGGATTTGTAGGTTTTGGCGTTGATGTTTTTTGCGGTTTTAGGCTGCTTGTTTTAGGTGGCTTCAACTCCGCAACGTTCAGCGGGTGGGTTGGGTGTGGACTCTCACAGCTCGGACTCTCCAGCATAGACCGTAACTCATGAATAATTAGGGTTTTGGGGCACATTATACTATAATCATAATAAGGAACCCACCACAATAGTATTGGTAATTATCAAGGCCAATGTATTAGCCCATGAATCCATGAAGCAGAGCCCAAGCCCACATAGTACTACCAGGTCATCAGTCTCACATCACCGGCAGAGGGAAACAGTTCTATTGATTAGGGGTCGTGTTTACAAGGGTGCCGTACTATTTTGGGGACCTAAAAGGGCACCTTAATTTAGAGAACTCGCTACAGCTATCTTCTGTCGGTCACCGCGCAAGCATCCGTTTCGACCCACTCAACGCCGGCGGGACAAGACTAGGGAAAGGAAGGATGTGGTTGTCCAAGGTCGCCGGCAACCTGCTACAAAGAAGCCTCGAGAAAGCTTTGAGAACCTGAAATCTAACTTCTGGGCCCAGATCTCAAATCCGAGACTGAAACCACAAGCCCTCAAAGGACACTTTTTGCACACGCTTTTTCGAGACCCGTTATTGATTTATCGAAAAGGGAACACACCCCAACCGTTAAAACCTGGCCTAATTGAAAGGTTTCGGGATCTTAAGGGTTGAGGCGGCTTAAGCTTCCTTAGGAGTTGAATTTTCTGAGAGGTTCAAGCCCTCTCTAATACCCCGAAGGGCTTGCATTGAATTTAAAACCCTACCGTAGACCAAACAGGGTTCACGACTTCTTCTTGCAACCTAAATAAATGCAACAGGGCCCAATGTAGGCGGTCCGAATAAAGCCTAAGGTCATGTGATTTCCTTACATAGGTCCTTGGAAAGGTAGTTGTTTTGGCCTAGGTAAGCCAAAATCAACAAGTCCCAGCATCCAATCGGTTGCAGAGGGCTTTGATGGCATGCAGCTTCTCAGTCAGCTGGTTCCGGAATTCGTCCTCTGGGTTTAGGGTTTACGGCCTCTTACCATGGAAGAGTGGACTTCCTCGGCCTCTGTGGCTAAAGAGGAGAAGACAAGGCAGTATCGCGGAATAACAAGAGTTTCCCGCACCCCACTGTAATCAGCTGCCTGCAAAGGGGATTGCTAATTATGAGGTGCCTACATTGCATAGTCTGTTAACGAAGCTATCCCAGAATGGAACCTGGAAGCTTTTGTAGGTGCAGCATCAACCTACTGTGATGTCAACCACTACTACCTCTCCACGAACGATGCGAATACACGAACCCTCATCACTGCCTAGAGTAAACAATGTGCACCTCGACTTCAACTCGAAGAATTATGTTTATTGTTGGGAGAGTTACTTAGGTAACGCCACGCAAAAACCTCTAAAACTTAACGTTCAGAGGGTCTAAATACCCAAATAGTCAGGTCTTAAGCCCCCAGCGCTGGATTCTCTGCGGTTCAAACGAAGCACCTGACACCCCATTATTTGGGTACTTGGGCCCTTGCGGCAAACCTCAGCCAAATCCTCTGACCGCCCTGAACCGTAAACCCACAGCAACTCCGGTCCTCGATTCCGACGGTCTTGCACAACTCCGCGATCAGAGTGCCGGTGGCTGCAGCGATGTGACATGAGATTCTGCTCAGATAGGGTTGCCTTCGAGGTGCCTATTTTCCGCTCTTCATGTGTATGTGTCTATGCATGCATGCATGCATGCATGCATGTGTCGACGGGCCACGCGCCCATTACAAATTCTGCTTCGGAGGTAAAGGGGGTGCCTACAGAATGGCACAGAGCCCTAAACCCTACGGCCCCAAGACCTAAATTTCTACAGAAGCCTTCTTGAACCGTTAGAAACCCTCGAATCGCAAGAGAACCCTAAACCCTGAAGCCCTAAATCGGAGCTTCACCTTTGCTGCGCTTATGACATAAGACGAGAGTTGTCTTCCACCGAACCCAGACTTACTCTTACGTTACGTGTTTGAAGCAGGGCTGTAAAGCTTACCCTACTAATCCACCAAACAAGCCTAATGTTAATGTAGGAACCTGATGAAGAAACCCTGGGCCTACAACCCCAAAATAGTACGATTCATACAAGGAACCCTAATAAAGGCCCAAGGTTTCTTAATCAGGTTCCTACATTAAATTGTGGCGTCTTTGTTGAAGCACCGCAAGCCCTCTACAACCCTTTTATGCTTTAGGCTTCTCTACAAGTTACGGGGACTCCAAAATTTTCAGTTCAACCTTACAGGCTGAGAGTATCAAAAGTAGGCCTGGACATAAACCTACAGCCCTGCACCCCGATTCAGCCCTGAGGCACTAATCGGGGTGTGTTTTAAGGGCTACACCATCATCCTAAACCTCTCAAGCCGAAGTTCCTAAATTAAAATGCCCCGCTCATCACACTGCTCGAATTGTCAAAGCTTCAAACCCCACTGGATCAAACCCGACGTGGTAAAGAGGTGAGCTATCTTCCAGGACCCCCCAAGGGCGCTTGAATAGAGCCCTTATGGTACCTAATTGTGGCTATTTGGGGTATATTAGAGGGACATTTCCCAGAACCCCCTCCGTCCCCGCCCATACAGGTACTTGGGATCCGTTGAGGGAAAAGGAGCTGCACTGAACTTGGGCTTACTTCTCAACCAGGGACAATGAGCTTGAACTTCCCGAAAGTTTAAATAATCAGGGATAAGAAACCAACACATTCCAAGACAGTGTAAGAAATAACAAGGCTTGAACCCTAATGCCGGGCCTTTACTTTGAGCAACTATATTTCGGAATGCAGGAACCAAGCCGACTCCAAAACGCACAGCAAACGAGTGAACCTATACAGCCCTGAAGTACATCGTCAGCTCAACTCTCTAAAGCCTAAAGCCGGCAAGCCCGAAGAAGGAACAGTCCGAAACCTGGAAAACATTCAAACCTGATACCCTACTCGGCCTCTTAACCCATCTTAGCCCTAAGCCTTAACATTAGAATCCGCGGGCCTTTGTGGAAGATGTTGTACTTGGTGAAGCGTGGATCAGTCGACTCCATGATGCTCCTTACATCATAGCCAGTTTGAGCCCCTTCCTAACAGCTACCTATAGGCTCCATAGCAGTTCCTTTTTGTGATTCATATTCGGATCCTATAAGGTAATCCCAGAAAGGAACTACTATGGAGCCTATGGGTAACTGCTCAGATCCCAGACTATCACCCAAAAGAAACTCTAAAGGTACCCACAACCGTGAGATTGCATGACTCCTCCCTTGACTGAACTCTAAGGGAGCAACTCTAAAGGTTCCAACACCCCGAGAAAAACTCGACATATTAAGGTCCCAAAGGTCCTAGAATATCACCCCAAAGGAAACTCTAATTGCATATTCAGGTCCTAAAGGTACCAGCTGAGTCCCAAACACCTCAAAACGAGCAGATCAGGGCTACCAGGCGTTCGGGCTTAAGGTGCAGGCGTTGAGGGTAAGAGGGCTACTACGGGCTTAGAGGCCACGGTTTTAAAGGCCTCTGGTCTCAGGATTTCGGGTTTGGCGGTTGAGGGCTCTACCACTATGGGCTATTAGGCCCTAAAGATCCCTATTAGGACCCTATTAAGGGTAGATTAAGGTTCCCTTAAGGTCTAATAGCCCATAGTGGTAAACCAAGGAGTCTTCATGTCTACGACATTTTCTTTACCTAAACGTTTTCAGTCGTCAGGGGTTTAGGGTTTGGAGCTTAGGACAATTAACCCTTAGGACCCTGAACCGTAAGGCCATTGTCAGAAATTGCTTGCACATGATCGTTCAACAGAAAACCTAAGCTCCAACCCCAAACGAAGCGACGAAGTCTTCTTCTTGTTGTAAGCTTTGGCTTAACTCAAGTCTCCGGGCCTTCTTCTGGAAAACTGCCAGCCAAGTCTACGCAGTTGGTTCAACAAACCAGAATCGTCTCGCCAGCTTTTGAAGTTGTTGCGGTGTGTTTTCTCTGTCGCTGTCTCAGTTGTTTTGTTTCTCTCGCTATCTCTCTTGCGCGCCCGCGTGGATGGAACCAACCCTCGTTTGAACATCATGCGGCTTTCGCCGAGAACCCCAAAACGAAGGCTTTACTCGCTATGGCCTTTAAGCCTGACTGAATTCGGTCTGAGTGTCTTGGCCTTCTGCCAGCATATAGATAGGCTTCATGTATGATATGGCGAATGTTAGGCTGTATAGGATGATGACGGAGACTTTAGAATTAAGGGGGTTTAGGGCGTGAAAAGCATTCAGGGGTTAGGGTGTAGGGTTCAGGGTTCGCAAGACTCAAACGGAGCAATAAAGATGTCAACCCCTAGCGATAACACGGGAGACGGCGACAGTCATCTTTGAGTTCTCTAATGCCACAACGTATCAAAAACACAGGACATCAAACCCTGCCGTGGGATCTCAACATATGGGATCTAAAGAAGGCCTCCCCAAACTTAAGACACCCTGGTATCAACAATCATGACAGCTGTTAAGACATCCCCGGCCCAGAAGATCAGGGGAACCAAAGGACTCTACACAAACCTTTACCTTGCAAACCCCTGCGCGAACCTTCCTCACATCCGTAAACCCAAAGAACCCACCCGGAAGCCACTTCGAACCGACCCGCAACCTTACAAGTTGTTGAAAGCACTTCGGAGTTGCACTCGGATTGATAGTAACATGTGTGGATCGTTTTGGCTTTCTGTTAGGGAACAAGTAGCAGTGGGTCCTGATATTTTCCGGACAGCAATCTGCTCTCGTATAATACCAAAACATCCTAAGGAGCCCTGTGAAAGACCTATCTAAACCCTGAACCCTAAACCCATTTAAACGCTAAAACCCCTAAAGCAGACAGTACCCTAAACCCCAAACCCATTTAAACCCGAAACCCCTAAAGCAAACAGTACCGTAAACCCCAAACCCATTCAAACCCTAAACCACCCAATTAAACCCTAAACCCCTAAAGCAAACAGTACCGTAAACCCCAAACCCATTTAAACCCTAAACCCCTAAAGCATACCCTAAACCCCAAACCCATTTAAACCCTAAACCCCTAAAGCATACCCTAAACCCCAAACCCATTTAAACCCTAAGCCCCTAAAGCATACCCTAAACCCCAAACCCATTTAAACCCTAAACCCCTAAAGCATACCCTAAACCCCAAACCCATTTCAACCCTAAGCCCCTAAAGCATACCCTAAACCCCAAACTGCTTTAAACCCTAAACCCCTAAAGCATACCCTAAACCCCAAACCCATTTAAACCCTAAACCCCTAAAGCATACCCTAAACCCCAAACCCATTTAAACCCTAAACCCCTAAAGCATACCCTAAACCCCAAACCCATTTAAACCCTAAACCCCTAAAGCATACCCTTTTGAGCACGGACTTGCAGTGTATGCCGGCAGCCAAACTCCTAAGCAGAGCCTTCCGTGACCGCCTCAGGCGACCCCGGGGTTGCATGCACGAGCGGCTTGAAGAACGTAGTCAGAACACCAAGGAACGTCCACTACACTTCTGTACGGGATCTGCCTCGCTCTAGCGAAACCCTTTTTCCCAAACCCATTTAAACCCTAAACCCCTGAAGCATATCCAAATCACCCCAAACCCCCAGTCTGTGAACCAAGGGTCCCCAGGGTGTCGAGCTTGTAGGCCTCCACGATGTCGATACCTCGGTGACTCCAACATTCCTGGGATCCTACTATATTTTCAGGCATATTCCTGAATTAAGGGACAGTGAAGTTTCGAGGTCTGCCGGGAAAGCTCTCCGAGCCTATCCATAACTAAGATCCTGCTTAACCAAGAAGCTCTGACACATGATCTTTCCGCTCGTGTGACCCGAGACAGCTTCACAAAGACCCGACACTGCTACCGCATTCGTCCTGCCCGGGCCCTGCTTAAGGCACTAGGCAATGATGCTCTCTCGGTGGTCCTTGGGTGGTAAACCCTTGTACCTTTCGAAACATGAAACCCTGGAGAGTCTTCTTAAACTACATGCCTTAAACCAGAAACCGATGAACATCCCAAAACAGGCCAAGAAGCTTGCTCGTTGCGGGGAGGACATCAGCCTACCGAGCACACTCCCAGGTGCCACCAAGCTCGCCAGCAGGCCTCTAAGGGGATAGCTTTCTTTGAGGGTTTGCATGATACCTATCGTCTTCATTGTAGTTCCTGTTTGGGGTTACCTTACAGGATCCTGAATATACAATTGCTTTAACCCCCAAATAAGGAACTACAATGTATAGGTAGGGTTCCTTTAAAGGGATCTATATAGGGGTTTTGGGGTTCAGCTTTTTGAGGGTTTGTATGATAAGTCTGTCAGGCTCTTTCAGGTCAGGCAGGCTCAGTCGGGGTTTGGCGTAGTCGGGGTTGTTTAGGGTTTAGGGTTTAGAGTTTAGTAGGCTTGGGTCGCCGTGCTTAGATATCCAGGGAGAGTCATGAGGTCACAGATGGATTCTTAAGCTGTTTTAAAGTCTATATCTGGCTCAGTCAAGGGGGCATTAGGCTTTTTTGGGCATCGTAAGCAGCAAAACCCTAAAGCCCTAAACCCTAAAGCCCTAAACCCAACCCTAAACCCTAAGAGCTGTAGGGTTTTTCGGAAACAGCCCTGGGCTTTTATGGAGCTGGGGATCCTAGCACTTCGGCTGCCTGGCGTAACTTAGCATAGCTTGCCTTAGTAACTTAGGGGTTGAGTACCCCAGCCCAAAAAAAGGTGAACCTTTTGAAGTATGGTAGTACTGTTGATGGACAAAATCCTGCATGACCCTAACGACCCTAAACTATGGGAATTATGGTATATTCCTTATTATGAGTCATGCAGGATTTTGTCCATCAGCCGTATTATATGAACCCCAAAAGGTTAACGGTTACCTACTCTGCTGCTAGGCTGCTTCAAGGACAACAGGATGTCTGAGTACATAGCATACGACAGCACATATCTTCCTGCTATGTCTGCACACTGATCTCTAAACTCTAAACCCACAACAGCCTGGAAACAATAGACCCAACAACCAGGACCTCGAACTGTAAACGCCTTTGATGCCCTATTCCCCAAAACCCGAACCCTGGAACCTGCTTAAACAGTGCTCTTTACAGGTAGAGAAAGGTGTCCCGTTCTCCCGATAATCTAGATGAGCATCTTGTGTTTGGCCATTTGATTCGCATTCATGTCCCTGCTTGGCCCGTGAAAACACAGTGAAATCATAGACACACTGAACCAGACCCCTGCGAAGACACACAAGCAAAAACTGAGAGCATCTTCTATTGCGAGCCAGGCCGCTTTCCAAAGTGGGCGCCAGGGTGGCGGCGAGCGTCTGGGCCGCTTCGACGGATTGTTATCAAAGAAAGCTGTTTGGTGTTTAGGGACAAGGGTTCAAGGTTTTTGGCAAATTTACTGACTGGCCTCGAAAGCGGCGGTATCTGAGGTCAATACGAATCCCAGCCTGAGTTTCGTCAACTGTGTATTGTTGGGGTTCTTTCACTTTTCACTGAAAAAGGCTCTGATGTCGTGTCAAAGGTCTTCTTCGGGTCGAATGCTTATTGTAGCCTTAGTACTTTATTTTTGCAGGGCTGAGGGTTCGACAGAACAATGAACTCCTTCGTATGCAATCAGTCGGACCGCATGAACCCCAAGAGTATGCACAGGTGTAAAAACTCAACAGCCATGGCTGTCAGCTAAAGAAATACCCTGACAAACCCGAATCAACCCCCCTTTAAACTTTAAGTTACATCTCTGTGAGGGCTGAGGTCACCGACCATGTCGCTGCGCCCCGCAGCTGCTGCAAGAACTATGTCACGCAGGAGCACGAAAGGGACCTGCAGACGTACATAAATACGCACACTCCGGTAGGTAGGTAGATAGGTACTGGACCCTGAACCCGAAAAGAAGTCAAGTAGGTAGGTAGGTACCAAATGTAGGAATGTAATTACTAAACCCTGGACACGAAAAAAGTAGGTAGGAAGGTAGGTGCTAAACCCTCCTAAACCCTAAAGAAGTAGGTCGGTAGGTAGATAGGTACGAAGCCCTAAACCCTGAAACTAAGTAGGTAGATAGGTAGGTGGGTACTAAACCCTGAACCCCAAAAAAGTAGGAAGGTAAGTAGGTACTAAACCCTAAAAAAGGTAGGTAGGTAGGTCGGTAGATAGGTAGGTACGGTAAGTCGGTACTAAAACCTAAACCCCTAAAACCTAGGTAGGAGGTAGGTAGGTACTAAACCCCTAAAACAGAGGCAAAAGGTAGGTAGGTACTGAACCCTAAACCCTAAAAAAAGCAGGTAGGTAGGTAGATACTAAACCCTATAAACCCTAAACACTAAAACATTAATTTTCTGCCTCCAGCCTGGTTAGGACGAGCCTACGATGCAGGGGCTGTTGCTTGCTCACAGAATCTGTACCGTTTCTGAGGACAGCAGGTCGACTTTAGTCGGACTTCGTCGTCAGAGCTCTGCGCAAGGTCTCACCATCTGCTTCGCCTGGCCCTAAATCCTAAACCCAAAACCCTGCGCTGGCAAGGAAGAAGTTCTCGGGAGGCGTCCCAACCAAGTGAGCCCAACATCTGTCGGCAGTTTGGTCTCCTTTGCCACATCTCTTATGACCTTGGTCACGCTTTGAAGAAGCGCATCGTTGATCGCCTTCTTGAAGTCGACCTCAGGCTCTGCAAAGACTGCCTTCACGGCAGTTGTCTCACTCTCACCGATAAAGGTAGGTAATATAGGGGCCTTAATAATTAGAACATGGTTTTCTAGCTTTCTGGCCCATTATGCTATAATTGTAATAAAGATTAGGCTCCTATGTTATAGTATCCTTATCGTAACCCTAATAGGACCCCTTTAAAGGAACCCTATTCTAATATTTTTTCAATTATTCAGGCCCCTATACTAAATCGGGCACTAAATCCTTATAATAGCTCTCATAATAGCCCTTATAGTAGCCCTTATAGACCCCTTTAAAGGAACCCTATTCTAATAACTATTTAGGCTCCTATCCTAAAAAGGTAGGTAGGTAGCTAGGTAGGTGCCAAACCCTAAACCCCCAACAAGTAGGTAGGCAGGGAGTTCCCAAACCCTAAACACTAAACCTTTAAAAAAAAGTAGGTAGCTACTAAACCCTAAACCCCCAAAGTTAGGTAGGTAGAGAGTTCCTACACCCTAAACACTAGACCATTAAAAAAAAGGTAGGGAGCAGCAAACCCTAAACCCTAAACCCTAAACCCAAAACCCTAAACCTCCGAAAATTGGGGACTCAAAGCTCTGAGGGCCGAGCCTCGAGGCTCCTTCCCTCCGGGGCCCCAAAAAATCCCTTAATGAAGGCATACCTAGGGTTCCTTTAAAGGGAGCTAGAGGCTTCCTTTAAGGAATACCTAGGGTTCCTTTAAAGCGATCTATAGGCTTCCTTTAAGGGGATCCTATAAGGGATCTGTATGGTTTAGGTGTAGGGGACTCCAATATATCCCTTAATTCAGGAATGTACCTGAAAATCATACTTGGGATCCTAATAGGATTTATGGGAGTCTCTCGGGATACCCAAGAATGTAAACCCTTCTTTTTCCCAGCCGCCCAGCTGACAGAGTCAATGTACACCCTGAGGTCGAAGGCTTCAGTTTCAAGCTTCGGGGTTTAGGATTCTTAATAAGAGCCCTAAACCCGAAACTCCAACACTTAAGCCCCATACTCCTCTGGAGCCCTTCTAGACGCCTGAAGCAACACTAGCCCAGAAAAGGTGTAACCTTTTCAAACATGGTAGGATTGTTTACACCCCAAAAGGTTACAGGTTACCTACTCAGCTACGCACACCCCCTGAAGCCTAAGTTCTAGTTCTAGCTCCTTACCATGGCTACCTCGAGCTGTTGGCCCAGTGCCGCAGACAACACCTGCACCGCTTAATGGCATGGGAGAGGGTTGAGGGTAAAGGATGTAAAGTTTAGGAAGTTTAGGGTGATCTCTGAATGTTACCTTCTGAACCGAGCCCATTGCAACACAAGACCAAGGTCTTTTCGAGTTTAGTACTCCTATATTGCTGCAATGATGTCGTACTGTGCCAAACTCGGTTCCGTTGTCAACTTTACTAGCGAGGTGTCTGTACTCATGCGTTGCGGTCCGTTGTTGTATGGGGTCCTGCAAACACCGTTGTTACTGTAATGGTAGTGGACCCCTTTTAAACATAGGACCCATACTATTCTTTGGTACCATTCAAGAGGCACTGCAAAGGAAACCTTATTCAGAACAGGTTTCGAATGCCTTCGAAACCCACGGCACGCAATGGCTTTTCGTTTGGCCTTCCGAACCTGCTACACGCTCTCGTCCAAACAGCTTGAACCCGGTTTCAGCTGCAACCCAAACCGTGTAGAGGATCCAAATTATTGGAAAAAAGGCCCCATCCTAGTCCATAGGCAGTTGGGATACCTTTGTTGTTACCCCATCCTAGTCCATAGACAGTTGGGATACCTTTGTTGTTCCGCCATCCTAGTCCATAGACAGTTGGGATACCTTTGTTGTTACTTACATTCTCCGATCCTTTGAACAACCGGGGTACACGGACTGGATGAGGGAACCCGAGAGCCAACCAGGAGCCTCTGACCGGAACATGACAAGCGAGAGCCTACTCAAGCAGCGGTTTAGGGTTTAGGGGTTTAGGGTCTCAGGGTTCAAATGTTGGGGTTTATGGTTTTGGGTTTAGCTGGGCATAGGCAAACCCACTCACAAACCCTAAACCCTAAAGCCTTCTTCGAAAGGCACTTTCCCCAGGGCACCCCCTAAGGCTCCATAGTAGTTCCTTTTTGGGGTTCATATTTAGAATCCTATAAGGTAGTCCCAAACAGGAACTACTATGGAGCCTCTGGGTAAGCTGTACTCTCCAGCCCCAGGTCCACACAGCAAGTCTTGATTTTAAAGCCGACGCCAAACCCTGAAACACGAAGCCCACGCGATACTGTAGATCTTCAGGACATAAGCCTGTAGGCCCGTTTTTGTGAGTGCTTGGATTCTATGAGAACGTGAAACCGGCACCCGAAATGATGATCACCAAAGACCGGAAACACCGACTTTTTCACCCCCACAAGCCTGAACCTACCCATTTCGGAGTTTCTGAAAATAAGGGGTACCTTATTTTAGGGTCCTTAAAATAAGAGCCGGATCCTACTATTTTGGGTACGATATTCGGATCCCCTATTTTCGGAAACAACCATTTAGGAACCCCCACCAAAGGAGCCTCACAGAACCTGATCTTTGCAGAGCCCTACAACCCGAAGCTGAAATTCCGGATGCCCTTTTCCAAACCTGCCTCAGGAGGCTCCGTGCACGCCAAGGGGAGCTCCAGGGCAACTAAGGCCACATGCTTACCTTGGAAACTCATGTAGGAGCCTGCATGGTTGCCAATACTATTCCCGAGGGTTCCGTGTTACAAAGAAAAGGAAATACACCCCCCAAAACCCTGTTCTGATTATTATGAAATCCTGCGACCAAGCTGTTCTGTGAGCATTTCAAGGTATGGGCTGGCTGCTTCAGATTTCGCGTTTGCGTGAGTTCGGCTCAGGAGTAGGAGTAGGAGCAGGAGCAGCAGCAGCAGCAGGTGCAGCTCCAGAAGCACAGCAGCAGGCGGCTGCTGCATTGTAACTGCAACTCTTGTAAACTACATCGACTTATGTTCGACCCCGTCTTGCCGTCTAAACTTCTTGCACGTCTTGGCACAACCCGATACTACTCGGCTATGTTGACAGGTACAGTCAACCCGAGACATGCCATCACCTTCACATTATGTCCGAAGTTCTCATGCCTTATTCTATGTATGTATTCTTTTTCAGCATGGGCTTTGGCGGCAAGCTGGAATTTTACGCTCTTCATAAGACACCAGCAAACTTGAAACTCAACTCGTTCATTGCCTTCTGAGTTTAGGTGTCAGGCTCAGGGCCTTATGCATCCCTACACCCTAAATCCTATGACCCTGAACCCTATGCTCTAAACCCTAAACCCTATGACCCTAAACTCTATAGCTTGTGACCCAAGGTGCTGAGATCGAAGAAGTAGTTGCTGGACCCACCGATCTGAATGGCCAGATGGTTCCGTGGACCTCTGTAGGACTGTAGGAGTCTGGATTATCGGCAATACAGTTTCCTTATCATACTTATAAGCAATCCAAAATTTACCACCGTCCAAACCGTACTTTAAGTATTAAGGCCCAATTTCTGGCTCCGCTTCAGGAAGTTCGGCGTCATGGCTCAGGAATTGGAGTGAGCGCTTGGCGCTTTAGCGTGTAGGCTTCGGCTTTCAGGGTTTAGGTCCAGCTTCTGAGTTTCGGTTTCGTGCTGAGAGTTCACTTTGCCGTTGAAACTCTTGTACAAGTACCCCACAGGGAACCTGGCTCAGAAAATTAGCGTTGGCTGCCAATCATCTGCAATCCGAAAGCACAAACCCCAATTAGGAGAACTTGAAGCCATCGGTTTCGTCGAGAAACGACTTAGGTCGGGGAAATGGCGAAGCAAAACGACATGTTTAGTTGTTACTCTGAGGGTTAAGGGTGTTGCAGCTCTTCGAAACAGTCTTTAGAGGACTTCTCTGCTGCAGCTAGTTTAGCGGATTTGTAGCTGAAGCCCGAACCGAAACTTTGACCCTGCAGCCTTCGCCCACTATCCACGATGTAACCGGAACTCTATTCCCTGAAAGCCATACGGCCGTACTTTGAGGTGCTCCTTTGAGCCTAGGGGGAAACAGAAACCAAACCTGCAAACTCCTTACAGAATACCATTTATTGCACCACCAGATAGAACAGCTCTGGAACGCTTTGAAAACCATAACACAGCCTTTAAGAGACCCTTCTAGAACCTTGATGATGGAACCGTTTTGGAAATCTCAAGAAACCATTACAGAGCCCTTACGCCTTATACTTATAGCACTTCTGGAAAACCTTAAATCACCCGTAAGCATAGAACCGCAGGAAAGCCTTGAGGAATCTTGAGGAACCGTTATAGAACCCTTAAGCCTTATACTCATAGAACCTCTGGAAACCCTCAAGGATCCTTATCGAACCTCTGGAAACCCTTCTGGGACCCTTGTAGGAAGGAGCGCCTGAGGCGACACGGTTCACAGTCGTCAACGTCCGCCGCCTCAGCTCTGACGGGCTTAGGATTTGGGATATAGGGTGTGCGGTTAGGTTTTACCGTCACCCTGAATCACCTACCTTTTTAGGGTTCCTTATTATGATTTCCTTATATAATTTATATAGTTCTTAAAAAGGTAGGTTATTCCGGGTTTAGGTAGGGTTTAGGGTTTACAGTTTCGAACTTTCCCACGTCTAGCCTATAGGGTTATAGCGTTTAGGGTTTAGGACCACGAACGAAATTGTGTATGCACTGATGGGGCTCCTGGCAGCCAAGCAAGCACGTTATGCCCTAAACCCTAAACCGGTTCAAGGCCGAGTCGTTTAGGGCGTAGGAGATTAACTTGCCTTCAGTAGGGCTATCAACAGGGGAACTGCTATGAGCATACTGCACAGTGCACCCAGGCTAGCATGCCACTCTTGGTACCCACACTTCCAAGACTGCCAAAAACGATGGTCGTACTTCTTGTGCTTGCCTATTCCAGTGAGCAAATGCATAGAGCCTAAGCCCAAAAATCCCGAACCCCAACGCCACCCGTTGAGACTTCCCTGGGACTCCGAAACCTTTACCACTAGACCCTAAACCCTAAGCCTATAGGATCTTGGGTTCAGGGCCTTGGCCGAACAAACTCTGATTGATAGGTGCCGAAAGCGTGTGGAGCTCAGACTCAGGCCTTACTTTGGTGTGTTGGTGAGTCCCTGCGAAGTCACCTAGTTGTCCAGCCCATACCCCTAACCCAAGAAGCTTGAACTCCGTGCTATTGCCACTCACTAGATGAAATCGGCCCCAAGGTGAGCGTTCACATGAACTACTACGCTAAAAAATAGACTATGTTGTCGACCCTACGCATCCAAACCATGCGAAGACGTGTCCTGCTAGAGCAAACCGGCACTTTGAATCCCAAGTCTGGTTTTACATGCTAAGGGTACTTCAGTCTGCTAAATTCTAGGAATCCGGAACTGCAGCCTGGACGGCTACTTGGGAATAGGGTTTAGCGTCTAGGGGGACCTCATCTGCGCGAACGTACACAGCAGACATTCAAACTTGAGGGTTATCCCATGTGGAAATCTTGTGCCGAGGGTTCCGGCTGTTCAGGGCTAAGGGCAGAGCTGTGTTTCAATGCCCAGGCACAGTTCCTCTCCTGCCCGGGACTGCTCCGAAACCTGCAGAACCGGTCTGGTCTTGAGCTTCGAAAGACTGCAAGTACCGGCAGCGTCTCACCCAGCTGGTTTGAAAGCAGAGCTCCGCTTCGACTCTTGTTTCAGCTCGAGCTAGACCCTACCAGTACCCGGGTGCCCCTGCTAACCTGAAGCTGGAAACCTCAAGCCCCTAAAATCCAAACTCCGGGAAACAAAACATTTCCGGAGCAAAGGATTCAGGGGCAAGGTCTCTCTTAAATTCTAGAAAACCCGAAAAACTCTCCGTTCTTATTGACATTTTAAATTCGCAAAACCAAAAACTGTGACATCGAGGGTTTAGGGTTTAGGGTCAGATATCGGCTTCTCTCTCTCCCTCTGCCGCGCCATGCTCGAGGGCCTAGCTTAGGACTTTAACCCTTAAGCCCTAAAGCCCTTTTCAGCACGGGCTTTGGGTGTGTCGGCAAGCTTGAATCGTAAGCACAAGACACCAGCAAACTTGAAACTGAAAACCCTAAACCCCTGTAAACCCCTGAACCCTAGACCCCGAAATCCTAAACTCCTAAACCCTAAAGCCCAGCTAGGATTGCTTTCGCACCACTTGACGTTCAGCTGCCCAACTGGGAGCTCCAGCAAACAGACCTTCTGCTACTCCAGAGCCCGACACAAGATAGGGGGCTTAACGAACGGAACAGGCTTTTGGGGCAAAAACCATGTAGAATATCAGTAAGCAGCGCACACTTCGATATGAACCCCATGTTGTAGATGTTCATACTTATTACTACACGTCTAAGATATGTATATAAAAATATCTCAATTAACTACGGTAGCATGATCCATCGACAGGTTTAAACCCCCGAAGACCTCGTCGTCTGTGACGTCCCAGAGAACTTTCGCGACAACCAGCTGCGTCGTCTTCAGCGTCTCTCCTTCTGGGCTGTAGTTTCGGGGCCCTGAAAAGGATTTATGAATCGGTACCTCTGTAGGAACCATAAGGGAACTTTAAAAGTTCCCCAGAGTGCCACCTGGCCTTTTTTGTGGAATAGGGGTTTCGGCGCTCACACTTGGACAATTCAGGCGAGGCATGTGGTTCGTGGTCTGTTGAGTAAAGCAATCTAGTGCGAATGTTGCACAACACTATCAACAACTCTAGAAATAATTGCAGAATGTTTGATCCATTCCCCTCCCAGAATCCAATCGACTGTAAGCAAGGAGGCTAAATGCCTAGGAGCTTGGATTCTGAGGACTACAATCGGCAGATCACAGTCACATGGGGTATCAGGTAAGCATCCGGGACTACTCGGTTCATACCAGCCGGGACTGGCGGAGAGTACCGACAAATGTACTGTGGTCTGTTTGTGGAAGTCCACAAGAACTTCCACTGAAGACCAAAGGTCCTTTCTCAGGGTTATAATTACAAGGTTTAAGGGGTAAGGTTCAGGGCACTGGGCGTAAAGACAGATATACCTAAAATATAAACGGTTGGGACGGGCTGCCCCAGGCTACGAAGGGACCTGAATAATACTACAGCACATCCTAACTCCCTGCCCGTCTTGGGTAGGATATCTCCAGGTTTCGCTACTTCACTGCATGCTTTATGTTCACACTCAATGTACTTCTGATTACATGCATGCAGTGGCATTACCAATTGAGCGACTCTTCAGCCAATTATGAATTACCCCTGCTCTTTGCATATTGCTGTACAGCAAATAGGGGTCTAGGGTTTAGAGATATGTGTGGCTGCTCGGTGTAAGGCTTCAATGAAGTCTTTTTGCCGTTTTGCCCCTTGATTCCCAGGACTTGCCATTTCAACAGATCTCCCAAACAAGCCCTAAAGCATCAAGCACGCTGTTTGAAGATTTCACGCAGCTTGCAATGTTGAAAGAAGCTAGGTTGGGGCCAAGCTGCTGTAGACCGCAACCACGAGTACCACGGGCCGGCCACTGTCCTGACTGCAGAAAACTCTCATGTAAGAGGCTTTCATGCGGCTCCGACAACAAAGTAGGATCGGGTAGATGAAAGTAAACTGGGTGGCTTACGTGTGATCTACTGCTTCAGCTTCTTATATATCTCGAACCTCTAGGGATCTAGATCTTCGTCGCAAAGCCCGACTCATCGGCTTCCACCTTCAGGCAGATTCAGATTGTGGTGTATTTGGTCCCTTGTTCATCTTCGGCAAATGCTCATCAAACAGGCCACGGAAGCCAAAGTGAACAGGTGATAGGTCGGAAGGAGAAGCTGAATCGACACTCGAATGTGACCATCAATAGTGAGGAATGCCAGAGACCAAAAGGAAAGGCTGTCAAACGGTGACTGTAGCGATGAAGCCAATATGTGATGATGATGATGGTGATGGTGGTGATGCTGATGACAGGGTTGTGGCCATAATGATTGTGTTGGTGATCGGGGTTGCAGTGGTCGCGGATGATGTTCAGCCTGGAGGCCAGTTTCATCTCGGCATTCAGCAAGCCATATTAAACCAAACCCTGCCATGAACCCTATAAATAAACAGTCGGAGCTTGCATCTAAACTCGCACGGAATGCGGAAACCACTAGAAAACCTGCAAAACCCTTAAGTCTAAAGCCCCAAATCGCGGCACACACTGGCACCCAGCGTCATAGGGGCAGTGCAAGCATCGAAGAATAGCCCTTTGCCCCTCCTGTCCGCAGAGACTGGCATGTCGTTGCTTCTGAAAAGTCTTCTGGGGGTGCCATATTCCACTAAACCCCAAAATTTCAAAACCTAAACCCTGACCCTTAACCCTAAACTCCTTATTCCGGGGTCCTTCTACTTCGCTTGTCTTTTGCAGCTCCCAGTCTCGGGCTGGGTTTCGGGATTTTAGGGATTTCTACTCATTGAATGAAGGCCTTTGTCGGAGAGGGGGTGGGGATGCCCACGGGCTCTTTTCGTCCTGCCGGTTGAAGGCCTAATTAGGCTGGATGAAGGCCTTAGGATGTAGGGTTTGGCATTTAAGGCGCTTGGGGACCTATATAAGGGTCTTATTCAGCAGACTAGGCATGAATAACTAGAGTAACTAGAAGGGTGCTGGGGCTGTTTCCCTCATGTAGTGAGTGCATTGGGGCCTAAGGCAGAATTTCAGGCTCAAGCCCCACCACAAGAACTTCCGTGTGCAACAAACAACGTGGAAGGGAAGTCGCCAGCCTTACGACATGGAAACTCAAAGTTGTGTTCGGTTTGGAGTTCAGCCTTTATAGGGTTCAGGAAAGTTTAATCCCAACAAGCGGAAATATTAGGACAAAGGGCAGAGCAACTAGGGTTATAATTCGGGTCACTGCACCAATACTTGCTTAGAGCTTTGATCAATGCACGAACAGCCCTGGCGCACTTATAACTACGCAGGCCCCGGAACCTGCCAGCAGACTTCCTCCCCCCTAAACCGAACCCGACTTTTCGAACCCTGCTGAAACCTCAAACGTTACCTGAAAGAAGTCAGGAGTTCAATGCTCGTGTCCGCATGATGACAACCAAAACGTGCAGGCACTAACGTCCAAAAGAGATGTATGCACTCACCCAAATCCCTGATACAATCTCCGTAATTTTGAAGCCTTAGCCCAGAGCCCAGAGTCCTTAACACTCTCGAAACCCTAGACCCGAAACCCCGAAAAAGCGACATGTGGGGTACCTCATGCAGTCGCAGGGCTTGCTCGAGCATCTGATAGATATCCTCCTGTTAAAGCGGCTTCTTCGTAAAAGGCCGTTGATTCACGGTTGTCAGGGGTTGCC
Organism: Symbiodinium sp. clade A Y106; assembly: GCA_003297005.1. Lineage (NCBI taxonomy): Eukaryota > Dinophyceae > Suessiales > Symbiodiniaceae > Symbiodinium > Symbiodinium sp. clade A. Next base: position 39,455 of record BGNK01000732.1, read on the forward strand.
TGCGCCTCTGCAAGTACCTACCTACGTTTGCATCGGGCCATTGGGTTGAGGCTTTTCGTCCGGAATTTCGTGTTTGGCGCGATTGGGCTTAGCCTGCGAAGCCTTTGAAAAGGAGGCAGTTGCATCCGATCTGGCGTCTGTATAGGGTTTTGTATAGGGCTGAGGGTACAGGGTTTGCGGTGTGCTGAAGCATTTGGTTCTCAAGATGACAAAGCCGAAAACCCTAGCACTCTAAGTGAAGACACCCCATCACCAAGAGAAGTTGCCGTGAACCTGCAAGTGTTCTGACTTTCTGACGACGTCAGGATGGACGTTCGGGAAAAGCAACTGTCCAGTGGCTTGGGGGGTGTAGAAACATGCGACCACGATCCGCACAACCCACAGCCAATGGTCGCTGCGCTAGTTATGTCACCATGATGCCCCTCACCGGAACTTGCACAATAATCCACGACTTTCACTTAAATTGATATCGGCTCTTTCCGAGACAGTGTTGAAACCTGAATCCAGACAGCCGCAATCCTTTCTGCAAAAACCCTGAAACTTTTCAGGTCACCTTTCGTGGGCATGGGACTACAGACTTCTAGGGGCTTCTATGGTCAAGGGTCATATTGTCCTTATCTCATTAACCCTCAACCCTCTGAAACCCTATAAACCCTATATTAACCCTACACACCCTAAACTAAACCCTATAAACCCTATAAGCCCTCAACCGTGATCTTTTGGCTCCCCCAAAGGGCCTGCCGCTCGTGTGTTTCCAGGCCGCTCAAGTCGGGTGGGATGCTCCTCCGGAGTCTAGTTCATGGTCGGGATAGGATTAAGCATTTAAATTTGTATTCCTTATTGGCTTTAAGTACCCATAAAAATTCAAAATGTTACCCAACTATGACAAAGGAGTAGTCTTTCAGGTTTGGGAGTAGGCTCTCAGGTTTTAGGGTTTAGGAAGTTTAGGGTTTGGGGTTTGGGTTCAGGCTTTCAGGTTTAGGTTTAGGGATTAGGAAGGTTAGGGTTTGGGGCTTGGGTTCAGGCTTTCAGGTTTGGGTTTAGGGTTTAGGAAGTTTAGGGTTTGGGGTTTGGGCTCAGGCTTTCAGGTTTGGGTTTAGGGTTTAGGAAGTTTAGGGTTTGGGGTTTGGGCTCAGGCTTTCAGGTTTGGGTTTAGGGCGTTTTTCCCTGGGGTTTAGGGTTGGGGGCTTTATGGAGTTTATAGAGGTCGAAGGTTTGGGTTTAGGGTTTACGCTCTCGCAACTCGGACTCCGCCAGGCGAGGTCAATCGGTTTTGGGCTTGTGGGGTTTCGGCGCTCACTCTCGGACAATCCAGAGTTTGCATGGGGTTATGGAGTTTTTAGAGCAGAGCTAGGCAGCCAGGGCTTAGGGTTTGTAGGTGCAGAAGGTTTAGGCTTTCAGGTTTGGTGTTTCGAGGGCTAAGTGGCTCGGCTACTTGCTTTGGATATCGACAATCTCTTGCAACCCGCGTGTAATGTCGGCTGCTCATCTTGATACCACGGAAGTTGCAGCATGTAGCTCGAACTGCCTTGAAGGCACGGTGACGGCATCCCGAGCACCAAACGACCTGCAAGCCAAAGCCCACCCGAAACATAAACCGCTAACCCCCGGTTCCAAGCCCCTAAACCCACAACATTCAACCCACCGAACAAATCCCAAAAGCCAATCTTCTAGTCTCCCGAGTGAACCGTCTGTCAGCAGCAAACTGTCAGCACTGACGCTGCGCCCTTGCACCCAGCTCCATGCTTTCTGATGAAGGGTATCCCCTAAACCCCACATGCCAAACACGGTGTCGGGGCTTCTTGCTTTGCGTGGTTGTGGCGCAGGCTGGTCCTATATGATCAGTGACATATGATTGGGTAGATTGTAGGTGCTCGGTCTAAGTGTATATCAGCGCCGTTACCCTCATCCTAACAGAGTGCAGGCAGGGGCATCGATACCAGGAATGTCCTGATCGGATTGCCACAGAGTTGGCTGCGACCTTGGGTGACTGGCAAGGTACACCGTTTATCGACACACACCCTAAACCCTAACCATTCCCTGGAAAGTCTGCCCCGAATACTTGCGGGAGACGGTAGGATATTGGCAATGCAGGTAAAAACTATATCGCTACTTCTTTTTTCCGGGCCTAATGGTTGCTTTACCCCCCACTACCGGAAGGGGTTGATTACGATACTCAGAAATGCTCAAATAGAACAGGATCTTGACCTCCTTCCCAAGCGCCAGGCTGATGTCATTCCCTGCACTTTACAGCGAAGGAGATAGGGGACGCCCGGAGCCCCGAATCTTTGAGGCATTCGGGTCTACGAGCAACTTATAACTGACTGGCAAAGGAAAACCCTAAAGCCTAAACCCAAAAGACCTAGACCCCAAAAGCCTTAAACCACTAAACCCCAAAGGCCGAAGCAGTGAAGGCTTCTTTTCGGGTGCAACGGCCTTCCGGGTTTATAGTTTGACTGGGGCTCCAAACAGCCCAGAGTAGGTACTATTTGTTTACTTGGACCGGGAGCCAAAGGGACTGGAAGCCTCCGGGTAAGCGGAAACGAAAGCTCCAAACAATCTGGTGAGAGCAGTGATGGCCGCAGGCCCCAAACCCGTAAACATAGCCGAAGTGACGCCAACTCCAAAGCTCTTCTACACGGTTCTCGGCCGGCGCCTGCGCAATTTTCCAAGAGCAACATGAATATTATGTGTGTATATATATAAATATGCACACACGAGGCAGATGCTACATAGGAAAGAAATAAGTACATAAGCAATGAAATAACGGTTCGCAGATATGACCAAGTGTGTCTTGTGTGTATACAAACACGCACATGCATCTACACATACGTATATAACTATATATATATATATTTGCTTGCTTGCTTGCCTGCTTGCCTGCTTGCTTGCTTGGTTGGGCGGTTGCTTGGTTGCTTGACTGAGTGACTGGCTAACTGCCTTACCGACTGGCTGATTGTGTGCATATATATATATATGTATATACACACACACCCAATAACTATTTCTACAACTACTGATTGAGGCTGTTCGGCACGGTGCTGTAGGGTTTTAATCAAATCACATGAACAGGAGCCTCACACCGGACGTACTCCGGCTCATGGTAGCTCTTCATGGTCAGAAGTATGACTACAAGCTCCTGCATTGGAGCCATCAGGGCTTATAAGTGTACCGGACTCTTTTGACACCTCATCCCAGCAGCGACCCAAAGCTTAACTCCACCTAAACCGTAAATCTAATCCCTCATGCTGTTTCTCTCACTCCTAGAGCAACCTCCAGAAGTTAACTGTCTTTGATGGGCCGCAGCACATCCCCCTGCATCAAAACTTAACTGGGATTGAGGAGTTGGGCTTGGTATTTAGCAGATGATCTAGAAATTGGGGTTCCTACCAATCCTACTGGAACCCTTAACCCTCGAAGAATTAAAGGAACCCTTAAACGAAACCCGTAACTGGAATCCGCAAAGCTTAGAAAGGGACACCTTGAATTGGAGGAACCTTACACAGTTCTCCGTCGGAGCCCCAGGAGCCTTCTGCGTTCGCACGATGGGCCGACCGAAATTCAAGGGCAAGGGCATGTTCAAGTTGAAAAAAACCTGGGATGACTCATCCGGGGGCCTTTGAGGTTAATCAAGTTGCAGAAAACACCGTTTTCTTCACTTAGTTGCTGAGCTCATAAGCCCCGAAAAGTTTACACTTTCAGGTTATAGTGGGTAATATTATCCCGAAAAGTGTAAAGTGTATCCACTCAGCTACTAAGTTCACTAATCCTTAAACCCTAGCTCATCTGGGGCTTCAGAGGTTTGCGCTCAAAATCAGAGTGGCTAGCCTGCCCTGGCTCCTTGGAAAGAAGTCGTGGGGCTTCAATCGGAAGTTCCTAACAATAGTAGTAACAATCATATAGTAATAAAAACATAACAATAGTTCACTAGTAGTAGCAATCATATAGTAATAATAATAATAAGAATAACAATAAAGAATAGTTGGCTATCTTCAACCACGGGCTCGAGGATAAAGCGATAGCTGATCCTGTCGGCTCTAGTTTTGTTGGGCTGGGCGTTTTTGCTGAGGTTGAATATCGCAACTGCACGCTCGGGTATTAAAAGGAGAGTGCCGCGCACCCCAGATCCCGAAACAATCCCACCACATCACCGAGCGAAGACGAAAAGGGGTGTTGCACGCATCCAAACACCCATGGGCTTGCCATCAGAAGCCCTCAGCATGACTTCAATACTTGCGACAACCCTAAACCCTGGACCTAAACCCTAAACCCTACCTTAACCCTACGTAACCTACCTTTTTAAGGACTTATATAAGGAAATCATAATAAGGAGCCCTAAAAAGGTAGGTTCCGTAGGGTCCAGGTAAACTCTAGACGGTCCAGGCTAGACGATAAAGCCTAACATCAGTCATGCCTGACCCGAGCCTGACACTCCGAACCCCCCGAGCGATTCTAGGGGCCTTGAGAATTAGAATAGGGTTTCAGGGTATATTCTACCAAAAATTATAACAAGGAGCCCCCCAAAAACCTAAAGGCCCCTATAGTAGGATAAGTCCTCGAGGGCTTTTCGGGGCCAGGAGGCACTGAAGAAAGCGAAGATGTTCGTAATTCCTGTTGCCGTTCGGCTGGGTTTCTGGCTTACCTCAACTCTCCTCTGAGCCTAGAGCCCCAAAATCCTGAAGGATCTCGAAGTCGTAGAATTCGAACCAAGACAGGGGTTTAGGGTTTAGGGGTTTAGGGAACTTTCGGGATAAATATCAAGTCGAAGGCCAGCTGGGGGCTAGATCTTCTTTCTGCAGCCAAAGCTTCGAAGCTTCAAGTTCAGGAGATGCGGCCTAAGGCTGGCCTAAGCCGTTTCTAGAACCCTCAAAGGAATCCTTACAGGAACCCTTAAGACTTAAGAATCCCTTAAAGGGAACCCTTATACGAAACCTTCTGGAAATCGCACACAGAAAGCCTGCTTCAACCCTTAAACCCCTCCTGGGTAGGTCTCGGAAGGTTGACAGAACTCTTTCTCATAGTCCACCCGGATGATGCCAACTTTGCCTCAGGGAGCAGCGGCGTAGGGCGTCGGGTTTGATCCCAAAGCACCTACCTTTTTCAAGACCTATATAAGGAAGTCACAATCAGGAGCCCGAAAAGAGGTAAGGTTTTATAATAGGGAGTTCAGGAAGGGGTTTCGGTCGAGAGCTCCGAAGGTCAGCTTTTGATAAGAAACAGGCGTTTCATACACTGGGGTTTAGGATAATTTAGGGTCTTACGACATATACCTTAAGTGGAATAGGTTTAAGTTTAAGGCTTCGGGGAAATGTTTCCCATCAACTTTGACTTGCAGGAGGGTCGGGTGTAAGGCTCAGGATGCCTACTTGGAGGATCATGGGACTTAGTAAGTCAGGTTATAAGTACCTTAACTGGGCTTATAAGTGGTTGTAAGTATAGTTACCTTACTTATAACCCCAGTTACTAAGTCCCATGATCCTTTAAGTAGATCCTACGCGGAAGATCTACGCGGTACGAAAATCCCTTTCTATCACTGCGCTTCCTAAAACATCTGTGCAAAGTCAGGCGCGCCTCGGCTCAAATCCCTCGTCGGGGCTAACTTACCTTCAAGCGTCCAAAGGATCCAATAATTAGGTACTGGGGTTTAGGATAGTAGTTATATAGGTTATTATTTTGGAGAGTATATGATAATTGGGTACTTGGACCCTTAGGGTTACCTTCAAGCCCAAACCCCACCATTCCCGAACCAAGATATATCCGTGTGCGCTGAATCAGTACCGTCGAAACTTCTGAAGCTTAAGGCATTTAACGAAAACCCTGAACCTTGAACCCTTGCTTCGAATGCTGGAAAATCTCAAGCCTAAGCCCTGAATCCTGAAAGGCACAAAGCTCTGAACCCAAGCCCCCAAACTATAAATACAATAAGGAACCGCCAAGATAGTATTGGCAATTATTTCGGCCCCTTTTTTACGATCCTTCTCTTTGGGGAACTGGCCTGCGATCTCTCCGGAGTCCATGTCCTGCGCTGGGCTGTGGTTTTAAAGTACATGGTCAGACAGCTACACTATATTGACTATTATTATTGTTATCATTACACTCCTATTATTTTAAATTATTGAAACCGCCTGGGGTGTCGGGGTTTTCGGAATTAAGGCTACTGTTAGGGTCCAGGTTTAGCTGTCAAGTTTTTAGACTTCGCAGGTGTAGAGCTTATAAGCACCAGTAACCCCACTAAACCCTACGCCATTTTTGCTCCAAAAACTCCAAACACTGCATGGGCAGGGCTTCTTCAGAGCACTGGGCTAAAGAATTTCAAGAAGGGTTCCGCACTCATCCCTGAGCCCAATCCGGTCCGGATCTTGCAGCCTGACAGTAATAACCTAAATATCCCAGTTCCCCAAAAACCCTACAGCCCAAAAGCCCTGAATCCTTCAACCTTAAACCGCCACACTCGACTTCCCCCCCCCACCCACCCACCCTAAGCCCTAAACCCTTAGCGCCCTAAACCCCAAAAGCTCCAGAAAGCGCCCAAGGAAGGAAGAGACGACCTGCTCATAGGGCTGATCCACCATGCCTTCAATGGTTTAGGGACTACCTTAACCCTGAAGAACCTACCTTTTTAGGGTTCCTTATTATGATTTCCTTATATAAGTCCTTAAAAAGGTAGGTTCTTCAGGGTTAAGGTAGGGTTTAGGAGCTTTGGGTTTATCCACCATGCCTGCCCATGGCTTAATGTCCGGGCCTTAATAATTGGAATAAGCTTTTGGGGCCCATTATACTATAATTATAATAAGGAACCCCCCTAAACCCTAAACCCCAAAATAGTACAAGTAATAATTTAGGCCCCTATATTAAGAGCTTTGGGTTTCGGTTTAGGGGATAGGGTATAGGGATGCCTTCCATGGCTTAGGGGGCTCTTGGTAGGATCTTTAGGGTTTTTAGTTTAGGGGTTTTAGGCTTTAGGGTTGAAGAGTTTAGGGATTTTTTCCCTATAGTTTAGGGTTTAGGGAAGAGTTTAGGGATTTAGGGCTTATGGTTTAGGGGTGCCTTCATTGGCTTACGTTATAGAGCTTATGGTTGCCAATCGTTGCTGTGGTAAGAGGCTCGGATTTATGGTTCTAGTGTTTGGGGCCAGGGTTTCGGGCTTGGAGTTTAGGGTTTCCAGGGTTTAGGGTTCAGGGTTTCCAGGGTTTAAGGGGTTCAGGTTTTGCGGTTTTGGGTGGTTGGAAGGCTCTCGTTCTTCTGGCCTCGAGTGACTCTAGTGGCTTCCCGGGCTTTGTTGGGTGAGAACCGGGCTACATGCACATCTCTATGGACAGCATACGCAAGGTCTCAAGAATGAAGGTGGTCATCTCATTATCAACCCTAGGCCCTAGGCCCTAAACATTGGCTCAGCCATGATAAAGGGGCCTTGAAAGCTGGGATGGGATTTTGGGGTATACAGGAACTATGGGGAGAGAACTACCGCAAACTACAGTCAGCAACAAGAAATAGAAACCCTAAACCCTAAAACCCCAAACCCTAATCCCAAAACCTAAAACCCTAGGGGGCTCTCTTGAATCCCTCCGAGCATAAACTGGCAGCCCGCGACCGGGGCCGCGACGCCCGAAATCCTAAACCCCCAAAACCGGCGAGGGTCTAGGGAAGTTTAGAGCTTACGCTCTCGCAACTCGCACTCTGTCAGACGAGGTCTCTCGGTTCGCGCTGAAGTTTAGGGGGACTATACTTCCTTCAATAAGCCTTATTAAGTCCTTAGTATAGGTATTAATGCCCCCTACCCCCCTCCCCCCTAAGGGTCCCCATGAGTTTAGGGTTTGGGGTGTAGGCTGTCATTCGTTGATGTTCGAGGTCCGGCTTCGGGATTTGAACTTCCAGGTCGACCCGTAGACGGGGAACAAATCAATGCAAAACTCATAATCCTCGAGGGTTCATGTGCCCAAATAATATATACTTTGGCCTTAGAGTAGTCCCTATATTGGTACTTTGGGGCCTAAGTACATGGACCCTGTGGGAATGCTTTGCAACCTTACCCGAGCCGCAGAAGGTTTAGAGTTTCTGGGGTTTGTCAACACAGGTTCCTCTTGAACGTGAATCTCATACTGGAGCTGCAGAAGCACAAGAGAGACAACAGAAAAACCCTGAACCCACGCCGTCAGAATTTGTGCGAGATGCTGCCACAATGGTAGTATAACACTGATAAAAGTGGGCTGCTTAGGAAGCTCGACATTGACAGGTAACAGAAGCAAAGGCATGTGAATCCGTCTTTGCCGCCAATGGCTTGCAAATCCCTACAAAACCCTTGGAAATCCCTGAACAAACATTTGTACAGTAACAGCAAACGTATCAGGCCCTTATAACGCCGTGCGGCGGTCGCAAACCGGAAGCGCCGGGGTCCGTTTCACGGAGCCGGGTGCTCGCGCATGGGTGTTCACCAAGGTGTACTCGACATCCTCGCGGGCGCTGGAGAGTGCCCTTTAAGGCTACTATATAGGTCGACAAGCGTGGGCAAGGTTCACTATAAAGGATTTTTCCCTCAGGATTAGGGGAAAAGGGTTGCTATAGAACTTAGTATAAGCCTTTCTATACGTAAGGGTCGTGTTGCTCTGTTTTTGCATAATTTGGTAATGGGTGTAGGATGGAAGTCGTGCAGCTTATGTGTTTTTTTTGGAGGGGGGGTGTATGGTCTGATCGGATTCTTTTTGCCACCCGCATCGTTATTAGCTACTCGGGTTTTCGGCTCATAGGGTATCAGGACTTGAGGTCGTGCAGTTTCGAGCTCGTGGCTTTGGGCTTTCAGCACTTCGGAGTTCAGCTAGGACCTGCGCTCTCGTCAGCTAGGACTAAGGATCTAGGGTTCAGGACCTGATCCACAGTTTCGTAGTTCAGCAGCCCTAAACCCTAAACCCTACATGCTGAGCTCTACCTTTGCAGTGCCCACGTTCATACCCACAGGGCGCATCGTCCAGAGCAGACCCGCCAGGTGCCTTGATATAGGGGCCTTAATAACTAGAATAGGGTTTGGGGTAGATTATACTATAATATTAATATTATACTATCCTAAGGAACCCCCAAAATAGTATAGGTAATTATTTGGGTCCCTATATCAACGGCCTCTCGGCTTCAGATTTCAATTTGTCGCGGTCGTGACAATGGGAATTATAAAGGTGGCGCAGTGCAACAGCTGCGGAAGGTCACTCAGCAAATTTTCATCAGCAGCCAGAACAAAACTTCCATCAGCATCAGCAGAAATGTTTTCATCATGATCGTCAGTGTATAGTCGTCGTGGCACTCGTCATGGTCAACGTCATCCTTGTTGCATGAATCACATCGCAACTCTCTCAGACACGAACAATATCAACAAAAATAAGAAGAGGAACCCTACCGCGGAGGAGGACAGGCCCAAGGAGTCCTTGGAGCCTAGCTGCCAGCGAAGATAAGCCTTGCAGGTCGCAAACTTCTTGCGTTGGGATTTCACCAACCCCGCGGTTCGGAGCTGTAGTTTTTTTTTTTAAGCGCCTCTTTTCCAGCCAGCAGGTACGTTTGCTCACCGAAAATGCCCATAGGGAAGGCGAAGATAGAGCTGTAGGGTTTACGGTGTAGGGTTTAAAGACTGCACTTCGCACCCTTGCTTTGCTTTGAGAGTGTAAGACCGCATGTTTCGGACAATGCAATCTTAATTTAGGCAGTTACTCGGTGCTCGGGGGTCCGTTCTGCTGATGGTGTTGACACAGAGATGGGTTCAGCATGACCTGCTAGGGTACAAGACCAGTTCTCTTAGCCGGGGGTTCTCACTGGCGTCCCTGCTGTAGCTCCTTCTAGGGTCCAAGACTGTGAGGTTAAAGGCGACCCAAAGTTACAACAGGATTCCTGAGCTGAAATTTTAAAAAAGATTCGCTCAACGGCTCAATCGAGATGGTACCGGTTTGGGGCCGACAAAACACCATACACACCGTAGTGGTAGTGGCACTGGCAGAAGCACTCTTTGTCGAAGTTGCAGCAGCAGGAACCGGATGTTTTTTTCCCAACCCTCTGCAACGCCCGCACCCGGCAGGTCAGGGTGCGGCAGGATAATTATTACCATTACGTTTACTATTGGTACTATTATAGCTATTTTGTCCTAGTTCTGGTCCTGGTCCTTGTGTTGTCTTGTCGCGCGCGGTCAGGGTCGAGGTGGTGGTCGAGGTCGTGGTCGCGGTCGTTGTCGTTGCTGTTGTGGTAGCTGCTGCTGCTGCTGCTTTCTGTTGGGGTCGCGGGGTTGTGATTGGTGTGGTTCTTGTTGTTGTTGTTGCTGTTGCTGGTGTCGTTGTTGTTGATGTTGTTGCTGCTGTTGCCGTTGCTGTGACCTCCCACGTGCCCTCTATCCCTCTTCCCTTCCCTTCCCTTCCCTTCCCGATCCTTCCCTATCCTTCCCTTCCCTCTCCCTCACCATTTGCTGGCTCGCTCGCGCGTTCTTCCGCTCTCTCTCTGGATCTTTCTGTCTATCTCTCTCTCTGTCAACGGCTTTAGCCCCTGACCCCAAGACCTTTCGTGCATCTGCGGCACCCTGTGGCTGAGGAGGCACAGGTCGTACTCCTCCTCCTTCTCCTCGTCGTCCTGGCCGCACAATGTCTCCGGCTTTCCATTTAAAAAGAAACTTTGGCAGGTGGGGGTTTAGGGCTTCGGATTGTAGGTAGTGCCAACATGTTTCTGAGGTTGGTTTTGATGGACTACAGATAGACGGCTAATAGGCTACGGGTTTGAGCCCGAGATTCGTGATCATGCAGCTCTTGATGTTTGGAGCGCAGGGATGTGCAAGGCTTCGGTTGTTGAAATCCTACCGCATGAACCCTTGTCGCTGCCATGGGTCTCATACAATTGCACAATCACAACTTGAAACACCCGCTAGCAGAGCTTCAGGTGTCGCATGTGGTGGTCTGTGTTTGTAGATGCATTCTAGAGGCCCAACAAACATATGTTCGAAAACCTGATCCTGCTGTAGTAAGCAGTTACCAAACAGGAAGATCCTCCAATTGGAAGAAAATCCGCCTGAAAGCGTGCTAGAGGCTTGAGGGCTTAGGTTTACGGTAGCTGAGCCTTTCAGGCCTTAGAATGAGAGCGAATCACACTGCAGAAATCACGAATCTCCTTGACTCCCCCAGCCTCTGAACCGCCCATGAAAAGCGCCCTGAAACATGTAAGAATGTAAGATAATGCAAGCCTAGCCCTAAACCCGAGACAATTGTCACCCCCTTGAGTATCACAATCATCTTCTTGATGCTCATCATGCTCATCACCAGCATCCCCGAACATGTCGTGGTCAACTGCACCAGCCTGAGTATTATTATGCACTGTGCACATTCCATGAAAATATCTTCCTTACGATCGAAAACACCATCACAGACATGTTCGAGAAAGACAAAGGGATCCTGTTTATGATGTTTATGAGCCGGCGTTGGGCAAACATGGGTTCATAGGTTCCCAGCCAGATTTCAGCAACACGCGGCAAGGAGTGATTTGAAAGCCGTGATCTGCTTGCGGATCTCGTTCAACAGCTACCCTTTTTTCAGCTTCTCCAAAGAAGTGGGGATGATATTACTTTAAGCCCCAAAAAAGTTGGAAACCGGATTAAGGCCAAATAGTGCTGTGATTCCTTTTACATTGCTCTTAAGGATTGAGGCCATTTGGTTTCCGACTTTTAGGCTTCTACTGTAGTGCTCACGCAGTGATCCCGAAGCTGGGTATCCCGAGCATCTCAAAACGGAGCTGCCTCTCCACATCATCGGCCTCGTGAGGTAAGCATGATGCTCGGCCAGCAACTTGCATGCCCATATCTCAGACGGCAGGAGGGACGGCAGGGTTATAGCGCTTTGTTCAGCCATGCAGTCGAGCCGTCTCTGAGGACTACGAGGGGGCACCGTTCCCAAGTCTTCAAACATCTCTAGTCTGTGTAACCCGTATATCAAACCCTTGTATAAACCATCAAGGAGCTCTTAACTATGAAGTTATCAACATGGTGAAGCTGTATGATACTCGACTCTTAAGCCCTGAAAGTAGTGTAACTGGGATGCAGTTTTGGGGCCCTGAAAAGTATTTATGAATAGGTACCTCTATAAGAACCATAAAGGAAATTAAAAAGTTTCCCAAATTGCCACCTAGGTAATTACTGGATAGTATCATAGAAGTCCTCGTCGTCAGAGCTGGTCTCGTCAGACTCCTGGGGCTTCCTCGGTCAAAGAAACCCTAGGAGGACCTTAACCCTACGTAACCTACCTTTTTAAGGACTTACCTATAGTCTCCATTGTAGTTCCTTTTTTTGGTTTAACCAAATATATAATTAGGATCCTATAAGGTAACCCCAAAAAGGAACTACAATGGAGACTATAGGTATAAAAGGAAATCATAATAAGGAGCCCTAAAAAGGTAGGTTCCGTAGGGGCCAGGGATGATATGGCTTTGGGACCGTCAGGGTGTGGGGGATGTTTATAGGGTCTACCTTTTTAAGGACTTGTATAAGGAAATCATAATAAGGAACCCTAAAAAGGTAGGTTCTTCAGGGTTAAGGCAGGGTCGTAGGATAGTTTTAAGGCATTTCTATTTCAGGGTTTGGGGCCTTCGTTTTGAAGTTGGGCTTCGGGGCTTTGGGCTGGCAGGCCTAATGGCGTTTACGGGACCAACCCCGATTTGGGGTGGCCAGGTCATGTGGGGTACACTACTTAACAACGCCTAGGGTACATATAAGGTCTCGATATGACTCCTGACTCCCCTGTGGAACCATGTCTGTCTGGAGGAAGGCCCCAGTATGTAGAATGACAGTAGCTGGTTGTAGCCCACCCAAGGGGAAGCACACTTTAGCCAGCAGATGTTGTAGCCGGGGGTGTGGAGAATCTTAAGCCTTACGCTCAAAGGGGTTCCTTCTTGTTCAGAATCCATCTGAAAATTGCCTCCTGTGGGGTCTACAGATTTCGGGATCTTGCGGCGTGTAGGCGTGTCGGAATTTGGTTTAGAGGTTTGGGGGTCCTTAGTTACAATGCCCCACTCCCACGACACCGTGAAAGTAGTCATGCTACCTCAACCGTCAGCCCCAGGCAATTTCAACCCTAAACCTTAGACCGTGGCTCTAAACCCTAAACCCTAGACATCCCTCTGTTCCTTCTTCTTCGTTTACCCAAGAAATTTGAACGCAAAGGTTCCTTCTACCCAGGCAGAAGACCCTTTTCCCATCACATTGCATTACCTTCGGTTCTGTTCTATTCCTCGATTTCCCTAAATCCTAGTAGCCGGAAGACCTCAATATGTTCTACTCTAATCTATTTTCCCAAAAGCCGAAACTATCCATTCCATACTTAGTCCAGAACTCAAAGTTAACCTCTGGGAACGTATGTATTGCAGTACCCCCCCCCCCCCACTCCTCCCAAAAAAACAAAAAATAAGAAAAATGGCTGCCTCCCCCCTACTAGGATTTAACAACACCCTAAACAGGCCCTAAACCCTAAACCGAAGACCTTGGCGCGCCGAGGCTCAAGACCAAGGATGCGGCGCCCGATTGGATGAAGTCGTATAGGCTTTGGACTCCCGGAGGCACCCCCCTGGGAGTTAGGATTTTTTTTTTTTAACGTCCCTTTTTCGTCTCGCAGATCCGAGAAGCGGATTATCCGCTGGGCGTAATTAGGATTTAGGAGTTTAGGGTGCAGGGTTTTAGGGTTGAAGGTGGGGTTGCGGTTGGTATCGTAGTTTAGGTTCGGTGGGTTTTTGGTGGTGGAAGGGTATGCCGGGTATGCTTTGAGGGGTTTACAGGGCTTTTGCAAGGGATACGTATGGGCTGTTTTATGGGATAGGGGGCGATGAGAGCTCACAAAGCTTCAAACTAGACGTCAGGGATGTCAACTGTAGGGTGTAGTGTTTAGAATCTGGGGCGTGGGCTCTAAGGCTTAAGTTTAAGGGTTGGGTTGCAGGGTATGCAGGATCCACAGCTTGGGGTTTGATTTAAGACTTCGATTTGGATTGAAGCTAGGTGGACGCTTCGGACCTGGATCTGGGTTTGAGCATTTTAGGGTTTAGGGGTTTAGGGGTTTAGTATATATATATATATATGTATATTATATATATATATATGATATGTGTGTGTGTTTACGAAATTGTGTCAGCTCTTTGCTTGTGATTGGTTCTCTTGCCGGGAGTGGTGGGCTTTGATTCCGTTGGCTTTCCGAGTGCCTAGAGGATGCCAGGCTGTTGTTGGCATTAGGCGTTCCGAATAAACTAGCCCTAGAAACGTGAGGGGGGGCTCCTTAGCTGGTAGGGGTATCCTCTTCATGGGTTTAGGGTCGATGTCTTCTCTTGTGTGTTATGAAACTCCTATGTAAAGACAAGGACAAGGGAATCCACGATCACAAGCCCCAGATCGCAGCTGCTATAATATAAGATACCTAGGTAACTGGATTGAAAATGCCCTTGTCTTTATTGCTCAATATCTCCGTCGCCTATAACTCTACACACAAAACTGCAATGACGGCCTGATGACCTGATGCTTTTAAACTCAAAGCCTGAGGCCCTACAGAAACAAAACCCTGAACGAAGGAGAGCCTGGTAGGCTGGCTTTGACCCAGATCCACCGCGTGATCGGTGAGCCTGAGGTGAGTCCATGGCCGGGGGTGTAGAGTTCTGGGATTTGAGCTCGCGCGTTCGGATTCGGTAGATGATCGAGGTTGTTGGTACGCAGTCGGAAAAGTACTGACTCCTGCAGCACCAACGATGCCTCAAGCGAACATACCTCCTCAAAGCCAAGCAAACCACTAGCAACCTTTATCAGAGCCACAACTACTCAGCTACTCCAAAGACGTTGCAGTGCCTATGTGGCGAAGACCCGGTTCCTAATAAACCCACAGTCGAACCAAGATAGGGGCCTTAATAATTAGAATATGGCTTCGAGAACTAGTCTAGTATAGTCCATGTTCCCCCAAGCAATAGAATAGGTAATTCTTGAAGCAAACATACCAAGTAGCCTACTAACCCAACTCACCTTGGATTTGAGCACGGCTCAGAATCCACAGATCTACGGTACTCACTGCTGTCCCGCTGCGGTTGAAAAGAGAAGAGGCGCTAAAAGGTAAATCCTGAACTTAGAGTAAACCCCATTAAAGCCAAACAGTGCTGGGATCCCCTATACATTACTCTTAAGGATTGAGGCGATTTGGATTCCAACTTGTGGCTTCTACTGTAAACCCTCAACCCGAAAGCCTGATTAGATTTGTCGGCTTCTCAGTATGAGCCTCATGTAGGGGCCGGCCTACCGAAAACCCCAGATGCTAAACTCCCCCGGAGCTCTTTGTCTCAGATCCGGCACTTTAGGAGGAAGCTTTGTACTGCGAACGTCTGCGGCTCACTTCTCAGCCTGCCGACGACGAAGAGGACACATCCTAAGTCATACTCATGGGCAAACGGTCCATTGTAGACCTCCAGCAAAGACGGGCTGTAGCAGCAATGGCACACGAATGCAGTGACCTTCTCCACCTCTTGCTTGAAGACTTCTGGATGTGTTCCTGCTTTATCATTGTCCTCTAGCCAGACATCAAGGGCTTGCAGCACGTTCTCCGCGGACAATGGCACATTTTTCATCTTGCGGTGAGACAGCGCCCACTTAGTTCGCGGGAACTGCATGTAGGTGTCGAAGGCATGCCACCGATAAAAGATGCTCTGACGCTCCCAAGATGTTCCAACGATGCTACGCAGAAAGTCCTCCGCCTCAATCATGGGTGGCTCCCGGTGCAGAAAAGCCACAGACTCCCCAGTCACCATAGCCTCGTCCGGGACTTCTTCAGTTCCATCAGTAATCACGTGCAGGGAAGCAGGAATTCCAAGGCGGGGCTCCAGGCGCTGTTTCACTTGAGCAACAGTGTATGGGGCTGGTACTTTGATTTGCCAGGCGGTGCCAGACAGCATTTCGACGGTCAAAAGCTTCTCTTCACCGCCCTCCTCAGTCCAAATATTGGAGCCTTGATGGCTGAGTTCTTGGCATCGTCTATGAAGTGCACATCGCTGGATATCTTCGTCTGCGTGTCTTTGGTGTCTATGGTGCTGTCGCGCATGTGCTGCCAGTGTGGTGCAGCCTTTGCCCAGTTGGTCAGGGTGTCCCAGATGTAGTCCCGGGTGATGTGACCTTCGGGGATCAGACTGCTTGCTGCTGCGGTCTCGTCCATGGCTCTGAGCTCGGCTCTGCCATAGGCTTCTAAAAGACTCCAAAAATTTTAAGAGTTCATGGCTTGTAGCGTCTTCTGGGGTTAAGGGCCACTGCCATACATGCCGGGCCTGCTGCGGAAAGTTTTGTGGGTTTTGGGTTTCAGGTTGGGATTGGGTTGGACGATTCCGGACCTGGGGTTTGGGAGTATACTATACTATAGTTTATTAATTAAAGAACCCCCCCCAACATAGTATTGGTACTATTTGAGGACCCTATATTATGCAGTCAAAAACCAAATCTCTTCAAGGACAGGCACCTAAGGAAGACATCCGCACTTCTCGGAAACTCGCACTACAGGCATGTGCCTAGATCGGACCGAAGGAACACATGCTTCCAAAACGCAGACTCCCGGGAGGATCTAGAAAGTAGATCCCCTAATTTGGGGCCCTATTCTACTAAGGGTGCTTTATAGGAACCCCCATTAAGGGATCTACTTTTCGGATCCTCCCGAAAATCTGGGAAACGCAGATCTACTAAAATCGAAGAAGGACCAGCTTTCGTCAACCTGGAGCCTCCCTAGACCACGGATTGCGAGCCTAGAAACTCGAAGTCCCTAGATCCCTATGCCTAGAGCGTCCGTATACCAAACAAACACTAGGCTTTAGGCAGGTTTAGGGTTTAGGGTTTAAGGGTTTAGGGCTTTGGATTCCACATACTATCCTCCGAATGGTTTGCGATACCCCAGGCACTGGGGTCACCTTTCTGTGCCATCGGAGCCTTTGGGTAAAGCCTTTGCTTACACTCTATAGGCCCTCTTCTGGACGGAGAAACTGAGCACACCGAGAGTCATGCTCGAGTTTGGGTCAAGCTTTGATCAAAAGTTGTTCTAGCGCTTAGGGCTTTGACTACGAAAGGCGCGATATATGAAAGAGAATACGGTTTGGGTGATATTCTGGTATAACCATACTCAGGGACCCTTAGGCTAAAAATACTACGGTTGATGGACAAAATCCTGCATTACCCATTATAAGGAATATACCATAATTCCCATAGTTTAGGGTCCTTAGGGTCATGCAGGATTTTGTCCATCAGCAGTAGTGGGCGGCACTTCACAGACTTTGAGACTCGCGGCCCTCAAACTCCAACCTCCGCCGCGGTACGGGCACGGTTAAGGTTTGTGGTGCAGGGTTTTTTGTTGCCTAGGGTTCAGGTTTTCGTTCCGAGATAATGAACCCTAGTGCCCTTTCCGGTGTAGATAAACGAGTCGATGACATCCTCATGGAGGTCGGATGGTTCACCTAACGTTTCCCGAGATGAGTGAGTACACAATGCTCCCCTCAGCTTGAGGCCCTAACGCCGCTAAGCCGCCGTAAACCCCAAGGATCACATGGATAGAAAAATCCCGGGCTCGGCGATTGCAAAAAGACCCTCTAGGGGGGATTCCGGAAAACCTCAGTTGCAAGATTTCTATGTCTCTGAGAGTTTTTGAAGCCCCTGAATCCTAGACTCCCCAACCCGACATCCCTAAACCTCAAGCCCTGAAACCCTGAAACCTAAGCTCTACAACAGCCTCTAAACATCAAGCACTGTCTCATTCCAGCGAGGCTGCAACTTCACAAGCTCGTTTGCTCTTCTCGGCCTGACAGCATCTCGGGGCTCGGGCTTGGAGTGCAGGGATCTGCCTTCTGGGCTGGGGAACAAAACTTACTTTAGACTATGGAAATTTATCTTAAACCACCATAACCTACTTTTTCGTAGGTTCGTTTATACACCCGAATATGGAAGTTGCGGGGACTCTACAAAAAACAAGTCTTGGTAGATCCAAGGTAGAATATTGGTATCGTGTGAGATACGACTCTGCGCAATTAAAGCTCAAGTCCTGATGGATTACGTAAGCACTCAATAAAAGGTTTTGCCAGATTCAGCAAAGACACGAAACCAAGAATACACACATAATAAAACTTCCCCCAAGCCCTAAACCCCAAACCTTCCCAGGAAGACAACATGAAATGGGGGATTCCGGGATAACTCTTCTCAAGCCGTCCAACAGGCTGTACCGTCGAGGTGCTTGTCCTTATAGCATTCCGGGTTTACGGTCTGGGGGTTTTGGGTTTTAAGATTTAGGGCTAGCGTTCGGGGTTTGGGTCTTGGATTAAGGGTACGTGCCTGAGGTGTAGGAAGTTGAGTTCAGTGTTTCCTATTGCACTAAGAATTTGCGCTGTCGAACCCTGTCACTGTGGCGCAAAACTCGAAAGTCTTACGGTTTATTTCGAACAAGGTGAAACATGAAAAAAAGGCGGTAACAAGATTCACGGCACCAGGGTACTCCGTGTATACACATCAGGCGCATGGTGCCACGCTGGTTCACATGGCCTGACGACGGTGTAGTCTGGGCCGCGGGTGACAGCTATGCTCCGCCGCATGGATAGAAAACATCGACAGGACGTGCTGCAACCCTGAAACCCAACGCAGGAAGTGGGCTAAGAAACCCTTATTCTCATATCCTGAACAATACCTGGACCCTCAGCAAGAAGCCTCTGATTACCATGATTACGCTTTCAAGCGCTCCAGAGCGCTCAGTGTACTGACTACTGTACAGTACAACTCTTAGTGAAGTGCTGCTAGAATACTGCTACTGCTTGCAGATGCTTCGCAGCCTGAGTAGATAGCAGGCATGACACGTATCTAGGTCAAAGGCTATGACGATTTATGTCCAGGGGCGGCAAGAGGCGACCGGTATTCGGTCCCCCTAGATCTGTACATGAGACCCTGTGGCTGCATCACACAAGCAAAAAAGTTCAGTCTGCAGTCGGCCAAATGAGGTTTGAGCAGTTTAGGGTTTAGGGCTTCACGTTGCGAAGGTCAGAGGTACCTTCATCGCAGTATGCGCTAGTAAGATTGTTCATCGCCGGATCTTTCGCATACCTCAACGGGTGTCGGCGAGCCTATAGACCCCGACTTGGGACCCATGATCCATCCTGAACCCATGCCTTCTAAAACCCTAAATCCCAAAACCCTGCATCCCAAACAGTATACCCCTAAATCCTTAAGTGTTAGAGTTCAGGCTTTTCGGGTTTAGGGTATCATAACCCCTAGACCTTTAAAGTTGCAAACCCTAGAAGCCTGAACCTTAGATCTCCTGAGCCAGCCGAATGTCCACATACCCCAATGGCTCGGCTACGGTCTAGGGTTAAGGGTGTTTAGGGTTTGGGGTGTTTAGGGTTTAGGGTTTACGGTTTAGGGTTGCAGGGGTCGTAGAGCTGGACTGGAGTGACAAATGAACCGCTGAAGGCTCGAATCGGTTAGGGTTGAGAGTTGAAGCAGCATTGTAGCTCAAACTCTACACGACTGTGGCTATTCTGTGTGTTCGGATTTCCCGAATAGGAACCATTGACCTAGCGCAAAAACACAAAGATTATAGCAATGCCTCTTATGACCGTCTTCGGCGATAGCCTAAGACCGAAAATCCAAAGCCTGCATCCCTGAACCCTTTGAAAGTTACACTCTCGCCTCCGACCCGAGAAACTCGTATGATACCCAGAAGAAGTGGGTTTAGGGTTCCTTGGTGATCTGATCTTTCCTCATGCTGCCGTAGGGCAACACAGGGCAGAAGGGTTTGTGGCTTGGGCCTCGCGGGTATTCAAGGTCTCGGGTCTGATGGGCAGAGAGAAGCCCTGTACCCCTGAACCCTTTTCTGGGTTTTTGTTAGGGGATTTAACTCTAAGCCCCGAATCGTTTCAGCCAAGCTCCAGACGCCAAACCCTGAACCTCGTAGCAAACCCGTTACGGTTTAGAGTTTAGGGTTTAGGGGTTAACCTAAAATTCCTAACCCCGGAACCCTCACCCCCGAACCTTGAACCCTTAACCCTGACCATAAACCCCCAACATCCCTGCACCTTCAACCCTAAATCCCAAACCCTGAAACCTTAAGGCCCTTAACGCTACATCCCCAAACGTAAACCCTTACATCCCAAACCATAAACCCGAAACCACCATAAATCCCTCAACCCTGAAACTGCCAGGTCGGAGGATTCGCGTTTAGAACCTCCCCTTTACCATGACTAAATCTTAAAAGTGCTGAATTATGACTGAATCGCAAGAGTGCTGAATTTTGGACCCTTATAATAGATCCATCAAAGGAGTGGTAAAGAAACCACGTTTTGACTAGTCAGGCCCCTATACTAAAACCCATGATTTGAGAATCCTTTCAGATCCCTTAAGAAAACCCTTTCTTGTAGCCCCTATACGATATTTGCAAGCCCTAAGCCCTGAACCCTACCTGTGGCCCACAAACCCTGCCTCTAAAAGGAACCCTGGACCCTACCTGTGGCCCAAAAACACACCTTTTGAAGTATATACAGAAGCCACAAGAATGAACTCTGAGAAGGTAGGTTCTTTCGGCCTATGAACTCTAAACCCGATGTAAGCCGTAGACCCTATAGTTCCTTATGATGATTATGGTATAGTATACCCGGAAACCCCCATTCTAATTGTTAAGGCCCCTCTACTAGACCCTGAGCCCTAAAAATGTGCTGGAAAACCTGAGTGGACCACCAGCAGCTCTAGGAATGACTCAACCTGCTCACCGGGGTTTCGGGCTTCAGGGCTCAGGGTTCTACAGAGGACCCTTGAAGGGTTCTATAAGGGTTCCGAGAGGGAGTAGTGGTTTCGGGTTTAGGGTCCTATAAAGTTTGAGGTTCAGGGTAGTGAGGCGTGAGGGCTCTAAAATTTAATGCTTGGGGTTTAGGGCTTGACGGTTTCAAAGGGTTCTGCAAGTCCATAGGTGTTAGAATCTTGATCAAGCACTCGCTCAAAACAAACCTCAGCGGCATCTCATGAAAGCCAACCGCTCGCAATGCAGACGCTCGATTTCGCAAGCTGAGCAGGCAAAACTCCCACTTGTGGCGTGGAATCTATGAAAGCTGATGCAACTAAAGGCTGCCCTGGAAAATGCTTCCCCGCTCTTATTTGCTGTGCCACAAGAACAGGCAGTCCATTTTCCGGAGCCTCTATGTATCGAAACCCCTTATAGACGCCAGTCGCACTGACTTTCGCTAAAATTATTCCCCATGTCGACGCTTGAGTTTTATGGAATGCATCGACCTTCCCTGGCAACAGTAGGTATTGATGCGTTTCTATGGGGTGTCTCGAGGATGTTACATGGGCTTGGGGCTTCGGGGTTTACCTGTAGTCCACGAGGGATACAGAGAAGCCAGAAAGTTGGAACATCATTATCCTCATGCTTTTAAAGTAAAGTATAGGGAATCCCAGCATGAATCATCCTAAATCCATGTTCCAACTTTCTGGGGTTCACTATAGTGACAGTTGAACCAAGGTCATTGTAGATTCCTATGGTACCACGCTATCGACGCATGTATGTATGTCTGCATGCATGTATGTAGCTCTCGCGCTCTCTCTACCTCTCTCTCTCTATATATATATACACATCAGTACTTTCTATCTCTCTCTCTCTCTACATATATACATATATGTATATATCATTACTCCCTCTCTCTCTATATATATATATATTGGCATGTTCTATGTAGTATGCATGTATGCCATGTATGCATGCATGTATGTATGATTATGTATGTGGATGTGTACATATGGTTTAGCAGGCCGTCCGACCGCTCCAGGAGGTGGGATCGAAAATCCAAAAACCCTAATCCGAATCCCTGAAACCGACACCCCGTGCACTGAAGCCCAAAACTCAATAATGTAGGAACCTGATTAAGAAACCATGGGCCTTTATTAGGGTTCCTTATATGAATCCTACTATTTTGGGGTTATAGGCCCAGGGTTTCTCAATCAGGTTCCTACATTACCCCGAACCCCGAAATCTTACGCCCCGAAACCCCTTCGGCCCCAAAACCCTTATGCCCCGAAACGGCCCGGGGCCCCCCCTGTCAAAGGAAACAGCAACACTAACAGCCACCTTCGCGCTGATGGAGCCAACCTGGGTAGCTCCAGATTCAGCCAGCTCGACCTCAGCGGACCCGGGAGTCCCGCAAATAGCAGTTGTTTATACCGGCATTCTCGGATTTGTTCGGGATTTTCTGGGCCGTGAAGCCCCTTCTATAGGGTTTTGTACAGGGTCGACAGGTTGAGATGTATAAGGGTCTTCTAGGGTTCTGGTAGGGTGACCTACGGGTGTTGTAAGGGCTTCCAAAGGTTTTATGAGGGTCTTGAAGGCTTTATAACGGGTTATAGGGTTTAAGCTTTTTTTCAGCCCGGATTATCTGATTAAACACAATCCTCCTCCCCAAAACAAAGATCACAGTAGGGATTCAATTCTGAGCCCCTTCCAAAAAGGCGGATTGTTAAATTTGTGCCGTCGAATTGCTTGTCCAGTTCTAAGCCCAAAGCTTTTCGAAACCCAATAGGTGTGGGGCTCTTGTCGGGCTCAGTTTTACGGATGAGGGCACTGGTTTAGGGCTAAGGGGTTAACGGCGACGGCTGAAGCGTCAGCACATGAATATATGAACTGAAACCCCAGTAGGAAAGATCGTACGACGTCCCCCCCACCGTCACAGTGACCCAACTCAACACCGAACACTAAACCCTTCCATCAGATTTTTGTCTCGGATATTCCTTCAAAGCCACGGCGTGAACTCGTCGACTCCTCTAATTCGGATCCTCATGGGCTTTGGGTTCATCGTAAGTCAGGGGCCTGTGTCAATAAGGAAAACTGTAGATCCTTGTTAGGATTCCTTTCCTTAATATGTCATACCAAAACGTACCTCAAAACCCCAGGTGAATTAGCATAGAGTCAGGGTTCCTTAGTATGGCCATACTGTAAGATACCCGGTAAACCATCTTCAACCTAGTCTGTTCAACTATATGGGAGTTTCCGAAAATAGGGACGGCAATATAGTACCCTAAATAGTAGGATCCTTATTATAAGGACCCCGAAATAAGGCACCCCTAATGCTCGGAAACTCCCATGTCCCCTCGGTCCCAACCGTTCGCCTCAACCGCCACGCCGGAGGCAGGCCTAGACCTAACCCCTAAAAGTCCATAATGTAGAGGCCCTAATCATTAGAATAGGGTTTTGGAGGATATTATTTTGCTATACTTGTAACAAGGAACACCCCAAAATAGTATAGGTAATTATTGAGGCCCCTTTTTTAAACCCTAAAAGTCCATAGCCGGGTGCCCGACTGCCAGCTCACCGGTGATGCCCACGAGGAGATGATGCTTCTGAGGATGGCAAAAGCAACAGTATTTTGTACTACGGTTGATGATATAAATCCTGCTCTACCCCTAATATCGACTCCGGACTATACCATGATTCCCATAGTTTAGGGTCCTTAAGGTAAGGCAGGATTTATATCATCAATCGTAGGGTTTGGGGTTTCTGCTGTTTTATGAGAACATCTGGAAGCCCTATAGACTACTAGACCCTGAACCCGCAAGACGCTGAACCTTGGACCCCCCTGGACATCCGAAATCTCCGCCGGCTAGAGGTTTAGGGTTCTGGGGTTTAGGGTGTGGGGTTTCTGGAGGTTTAGGGTTCTGGGGCCTTAATGAGTAGAATAGGGTTTTGGACGGGACTATAGCACACTGTATGATGTGGAGCTCAACTTCCATCGAACCTTCCACTTTGCACCCCTGCAGTAAGATTGACGAGCTGTCCTGTGGGGATGCCCTAGATCAAACCCTGCCCTCACATGCACTGGTTACAAACACCGACTCCGACAAAAACTGGTCAAGACTTTTCAAGAGCACATTTTGTAAAGCCGCCTTGAGCCAGCGCTTCACTCCACGCCAAACCCTCTCAAGTTGTGACATTTGAGGTCGGTCAACAAAGTGTTTTATTGAATAATTATTTATGGTTTCAATATGGTTTGCCATTTATGAAGCTGGAAAGTCGCCCCCGGCAGACTATCACCCCACTTTGATTTCACTATGCTTTCACTATGATTTTTTTACTACGATTTCACTATGGCTCTTTTAACTCCTAATTTAGTCATTTTGGAGTTTTTAAACAAGATTTAATGAAGACACCAATACGTCTGGAACAATTCAGAGCACAATTTGTTTTGATGGTATCGTCACATTCTTTGCCATTGCACTACAAATTGATTGGCTTTTTGAGCTGTTCTGAAAACCCAAAAATTATCATAATTTTTTCATAAGAAAAGTCATAGTTTCGATCACATTGTTTCATAGTAAAACCATAGTTACAAACATGGTAAAATCATAGTAGAATCATGTTCAATCTATGTCATAAATTTTTCATAAATGCAAATCATATCCGCAACATAAATGGAACATAAAAATAATTATTTAACATGATAATTTTTGACCACTTCTAACGTCGCAACTCTCAAGCCCACGTTCTTCGACGGCCAGTCAGCGCGACTCTCATCAGCCCAGTCGCCACGACACTCATCAGTCTTTCTGTCGGCTGCCGCTCGGACCACTCGTGCTTGGGTCCCTCGGCCCTTGGCCCGTCTGGGGAGGGTCAGGCTGCTCGCTTACAAGAGCAATTGAGCCATTGGCCCCTTGAGGGAGAGCGCGTGCCCAGCTGCCGAAGACCCGGTGTAGCGGAGGAACCAGTCAGGCCCTCTGGAGACGAGCCAGGTTTGTTTTGAACACCAGAGGAACCGCCACGAGCTTTGCTCGGTCATGAAAATTAGCCTCCTTGGTAAGTATATATATATATATGTATATATATCGTAAAACGACCCCTCGCAGCCACAGTGTGATCATTGAGGCCTCTACAGTAACAGAGTCTGCGTCCCCAAGCATCCATGCCAACCCCCTTCACCCAATCCCACGGTCCGAACCCAGCAAGAGAGAAGAGCATACTCTACAAAAGCCCTTCTGGAAGCCTGGAAACAGGTTACTGTTTACCCTAAACCCTAAACCCCTTTTCAGCACGGGCTTTGGGTGTGTGCAGGCAAGCTGGAGTCTTGAGGTCTTCACAAGACACCAGCAACACTTGAAACTCAACTCATTCATGGCATTTAAATTTAGGTGTGAGGCTCAGGGTCGATACAACCAGCCATGCGCAGATTTCGTTCATGTCGTCTTTGTTCCCCGAACCCCTAAACCCTAAAACCATAAAGAACCACAACCACCTCACGCTTCAAATCGAGGCAGCTCCCTGCAACAACCCTGCAAGGCCCTCCAGGGCTCTCTCCAAACCACAACCCAACCCAGACCCCAAAATGTAGTACCCTTTTTGTTGGTTGCCTTAGTTTCTTATTTTGGGATCCTAACCGTAAAATACGCCATCCAATAAAGGGTACTACATTGCAGGGTCTAGGTGCACCCAAAGCCCAAAACCCCCAAACCCCTAGGCGTAACCTTCCTTTCAAAAAGCAGTATTGTAGCAACCTTGATAAAGAATAGGGTTTACGGGTGTGCTATAATCCTACAAGCACTATAAGAGATGCGGTGACTGACTATCACTAACCTTGTTTGACTTCTGCAACCCTCCTAAAGTTAAACTTTTAGCCCCCTTATTATGGTTCATATACAAACCCCAAAAGTTAAAGTCCTAAGAGCCAACCAGAAGAACGCCAAGTAACTATTCCGGCACGCCACACCATACAGGTGTGAAAACACCAACTTTTGAGGCTCTGGCCGGGCCAAATCCTTCTTCATCGTACTCCTCGATGCCCAAGTGACGAGGGCATTTGGGGTTCGAGGTTTGGGATTTTGGAGATGCAGCCGCTTACCAGACATTGTTGAAGGGCTTTGTTGGTAAGGGTTTCAGAGGGTTTGGTTTGTCAGCTTTGTTTTGGGAGGTAAACGGCGCTTTCTTACATCCAACTACGATTGGAGTGGAAAAGCACGTGGTACCAGCAAACCCTGAAGAGTATCATTTCTGATTGTCCAGCCCTACATCAACCGACAATGCCTTGTTGCTCGGGTTCAGGATTTCGTCGCTGGCAGGGGGGGCGGGGAACGGGGCTTGATTCTTCTGGGGAGCCTTCTTCCTTCCTTCTTGACGAGTACCAACTAATTTTGAAGATTGCTGTGGCGTAAGGCTCATTTGCTAGGGCATCCTGAGATGAGGCAGTCGTGAGAAATGGGAGTAGGCCAGCTCGCGATGTGGGTGTGGTTGTACAAAGAACTCAAAAGCACAATGTGCCCGTGACCGCGACCACAAGCAGGCAAAAATATATATAGGGGCCTCAATAATTAGAATAAGGCTTTGGGGTATACTATACTATAAATATAATAAGGCACCCCCCAAAATACTATTGGTAATTGTTTAGGCCCCTGTATTAAAAGGCCCCAACAACTTGAAGACTTCGCATCTGAACCTGGTACTGCCAGTCACATGGCCATCAACTTCGTCAACGCCACAAAAGGTCGCTAAAGGCCAAGAAACCCGAAACCTAACCATTAGGGTCTTGAGTCTAAGCCTCTAATCGGCATGTTTAACACCTTACGCGTTTCGTAGACGCCCTTCACCTGAACCCCAAAAGTATGTAAAATAATGGCCCTTTATAGGTGTTGGGCCATTATTTTACCTACTTTTGGGGGGTTTAGGCACTCCGATGCAGAATGCAGGATCAAGGCACTGAGTCTCTAACACCTTCCAGTCCCAAATCCTAGACCCTGCACGCACTGGGAGGCTTCGCCGGTGGCGCATCCTCGGAGTCTGCCCACTGCCCAGCGGTCCTAGGCATACCGCCAAGTTCGAAAATCACTGGTGTAGGGTTTAAGTTTTCAAATTCGACTCTCACGGCAGCGACAGGGCTTTGGATGGGCTTAGGGTGCAGAGTTTCGTTTCGTAGGGCTGATGTGCACCATATGTGTTTTGCGGCTCCTATCCAGCTTTGTTTGGAGCATTGCTTTGCCGCAAGTTGCTACACTCTCAGGTTTTGGGACTTCCCACAAGGATCAATATGCCTCCTCTGTTGCCCAATTCCTTGGCAAGCTCGGTCCTTCGCGAGCTTGCCGGTTTCCATCCAGCAGGGAACTTATAAAACGTCTGGGAGTTTTTGCTACAAGTTGCTCGCCATCTCGGTTTTTGGGCTTTACCACAAGGATAATTAGGTAGGATTCTGCTCCCCTGGGCTTCGGCATGCGCTGAAAGCACATTATGCACCGGCATCGTCATCATCAGCATCAACATCGTGGAAATCGAGAACCATAAAAAAGAGATGTTGGCTACGGTTACTGCTCCTGACACCGCTGCCCGCTTCTACTGCTACGACGGCTACGATTACGCGCAAAGCCGACCCTATGCCCACATCAGGCCCTTTGCCAGCATCACCCTGCTGCCCTGCCTGCCTGCAGCAGCAGCTGCTGCTGCAGGATTAGCAGCAGCAGTCGTAGCAGCAGTGGTCGCAGCAGTCGTCGTCGTCGTAGTAGTAGCAGTAGTTGCAGCAGTAGCAGTGGCAGTGGCAGTGGCAGGAGCAGTAGTAACATAGTAGCATGTCGAAACTTGAGTAGGAAGTCTAAGTCGGGTCGGCTGGCCACCCAGAACACCAAATTCGCAAATCCTGCTACAAGCTTTCGGTGCAGACGCTCAGAGCTCCAAGTATATAGTTTGGGTTTTAGGAGTGAGGATTCCAACAAACAAACTTCCAGGTAGCACATCGTTCGAGACCTCAGTACAGGGCTTCAGAAGTTAAGTTGACAAGAAAAACCATAGCCCATGTACGCCCCTAAAGCCCAAACCCTAAACCATAGCGCATGTTAAGTCTTTCGACAACGTTCTGAACTGGCAAGGCCTGGGAAGCTCGTGGCTCAGGGGGGCCAGAACTCTCAATCTCCAAACACGCGTCGTATTCTAGCATACTGTAGTTTATGATACTTTAGTATATTACAGTATATATCTAGAATATTTTGGTATATTCCAGCCCATAATCAACCTCTTTTTCGATTGACCGCCGCATGGTTCAGCGACTCGGGCATTTGCCGCGCAAGCTCACAGCTTGCCATTCCTTGGATGCCCGAGTGCCATGGCTACAGGGAGGATCACATCCAACACATCTGCCAACAAATTTGAAGTTCAAATTGCTCTGGGGGCCTGTGTGTGGCCACATCATCTAGCGCATCGCACTGCGCTCGCTGAGAGAGAGATTGCAGTCCTTCATGTGCTTTTGGGGTGGAAGGTTACGAATTCGGAGCTTACACTGACATCGGTACACATGGGTCTCGGCTCTGGCAGGAACATTCTGGAACGAAATCCACAAACAGCTGATCTACGGCTGCTTCGATCTTCGAACGTCTCCTACATCCATCCAAACAAGCTTGGATGCTCCCAAACTTATATACTTCTACGGTTGATGATATAGATCCTGCATTACCTTAAGGACCTTAAACTATGGGAAGTATTGTATAGTCCTTATTATGGGTAATGCAGGATTTATATCATCAACCGTAGGGCGATCGAATCCCCTCACCGGGCCTCGCCCCCCCATACGTCGTCTCTGGGCCCTGATGTAGAGACTATTATAGGGGCATTAATATATTATTTTGGGGGATTCCTTGTTATAATTATGGTATTATGGGCCCCAAAACCCTATTTGAATTATTAAGGCCCCTACGTTACTCTTCACCTGCTCTCTTCTAGGGCTTTACAGTGGCAATAGTGATGGTTCCTCTAAACCCTAAACCAGCTTCAGCTCGTGGCACTTGCTTTGCAGAACTAGCATCCTCCATTCTAGACCGAAGTCTAATCTTAAGCCCTTTAAAACCTTAAACCCCAAACCCCAAAACTCTGCCTTCCCTCTCCAACTCCTCTCTCTCTCTCTCACAGGTGCTCGAAGCGTCAGACCTGTTGATCGGAAGCCGAGTTTCACGGCTCCAACCGCTGTACTGTACGACAAAGAAGCAAAGAAGAGATAGGAATGATTGCCAAATAGTGCAAAAATTGCAGAGGAAAGGTGAGTTCTCACTCCTAAACCCCAATTCCCAAAACAACCTTGCGTTTTATCAGGATTCTAGCTGCGCATGGTGCAGGGACTTCCGTTTTTGTCCCACCCTGAAGCCCCAAATTCCCTAAACCCAGCAAACTCAGGGGTCTAGGGGTTACCCTACGGGGTTGCGCTAAACCCTACACCCAGAAAACTCTAGACCAAAGTCCATGGCAGGAAGCTGTCACTGCATGTCTCCGCCGTTCTTCTGCTTCTTGCGCTGGAGAAGTTCAGAGAGGCCTGCCGTGTGCCCTAAATCCTTAACCCCGAAGTTGCTAATGTAGGGGCCTGAATACTTAAAATTGGGTTCATTTCAAAAGGGTCTACTGAAGATTACTATAAGGGGTATTATGGGGGTCTGCCATAGGGGCCTTCAGTTGACGTATAGATTACACTGTCATGATAAGAAGGAACCCCAAAACAGTATTGGTATTTATTTAGGCCCCTATGTTAAAGGGTGAACAAAGTGTTCAGGGCTTGGCCCTTACCTCTGTGCTAACGACCAACCCCTGAATCCCAACTGTTGGATTGGCAATGAGAAACCTCGAATGTAGTTGATCTACGTGCTTCCAAAGATAGCTATAATATAACTGTTGCGCAATGTTGGCAGGCCTCATCTTGCTTCGAAAACTCCGGATTGACCCTAAACTGTGAAGCCTAGTGAAGGCTTTCGGCTCTTGTTCGCGAATGCTCTCACAACATATCCACCAGTCTGATTCCAACAAAACAAATTCCGAAACACTTGGCCCGGCACCTCACCCGTTAATCCACAACTTTCGGCCATTGGCGCATCTGCCAGCCATCGACATCCCAAAACTAACACTAATCCACACAAACATAGAACTACATCAAAGCAGAAAGACTTACATCCGACTGCCAACACCCTCCCCCAGAGCCGCCGCCTATCGGAGACTCGCCTCCTTTTTCGCGGGGAGGCCGGGGGGAGGTGTTAGTTTAGGGTTGTCAGGTCGGCTCGATGCCAGTTCTCCGTTGAAATTCGGTAGGCATATGGGATCTTCAGACCATAAAACGACCCTAGTGCAGAACCCTATGGCAGGATGCTTCTGATAAAGAGCCCGGCATTTGAACCCTAAAGCCTTAAATTCGAAGCACCAGTGTAGGGTACGTAGCTGGACATGACAAGCTTTAGGTTTTAGGGGTTAGTCAAAACCATCATCATCATCAGCAGCAGCATCACCATCACCATCATCATCTTCATCATCATCATCCCTGACATCCGTGTATTCACGGTCCACACTATGACGCCCCTTCTGTTTTCTGGAACTTCAAGGCAACGGAGGGCAATAGCAGCAGAAGACCGCTACGACAAAAGCCTCGAGTCCGACCACTGACACCAGATCCTTCCTTTCAACGGACCCTTAGAAGTTGAGTGCATGGCTTGCGCCAGTGTACAGGAAGCACGGAATGACCTAAAATGTGTCTAACATAATATACCTTAATAAGATAAGATATAAGAGAGACTATAAAGGTACCATGGTATAGTAGCAAAGTACAGCCCTTAGGACCCCTAGCCCCTCAGTGGCTGCGCAGGGCTCTGCGCCTTGCTGCGCTTGCGATTCCCTGAGCGGTGTAAGGGTTTTTGAGGGCGTGAGGTTTGGAGTTTAGGGGTTTAGGGTTTAGGGGTCTAGAGGGTTGAGGGGTCTACCTAGACCCCCCAACTACCCTCTAATATACCCCAGATACCCACTGTTAAGGACCATAAGGCCTCTATTAAAGGGCCCTTGGGGGGTCCTGGTAGGGCTTGGGGTTTAGGCATTGCGGGGTTGAAGGTTTAGGCTACGGCCTGGGGTTTAAGGTGAAGCAAGCCAACAAGCCTTTCTGCAGATGCCTTAGTTACTGGCCCAAGCAATTTTCAGGGAGCCGCTTTCAACTGGCATCCGTGAACTCTTTGGGGGGGGTTTAGGTTTAGGGTCCTGAAAACCAAAACCGCAAACCGTGAACCCTAAAGCCGCCAGCGAACCCGAAAGCGTAAAACCTAAACAGGGTTCTTGCTACGGGATTCAGTTTAAGTTGCTATAATAAAGAAACCATATTACTTGCTACAAATCCCTATTGTGCTACCTTCAAATAAACCCCTTTACAAGACCCGGCCCCAAACCCTTATAAACCTTAAGCCCTTATAGAACCCTTAGAGGAACCCTAAATTATGGTAACTTAGATAAAATCCCGTAAGAAGCACCCAGTAAACCGGCTACTGTACGGGTTTTGAGCAGCAACTTTACAGCCCTCGTGGCACCACACTGAAAACACAGGTTTACGTGTTTCGGGTTTGAGGGTTTTGGGGTTAGGGTTTAGAGGCTTAGGGGTTTAGGGTTTAAGGGTTTAGAGGGTTAGGGTTTAACTATCAATTTGTGACTTTAGGGTTTAGGGAATGGCTCTTTCCATGTACAGTGTGTGTGTGCGCGCTGAGAACGAGCGCGAGGGCTACAACTGAAACCTTTGTCAAGAACCCCCTGCGTGTGGCACTAAAGACCACCTTTTCGAGGAACGATATGCAGAAACCATATTCAGGAACCCTGAACTAAAGACAAGGACATGCAGCACATACCTTGACAAATTAGACTACGTAGCATCTTTTGGAGCTTCGAAGACAAAAGGCCCGAAACCCTAACCCAAAAGCTCTAAACATCTTTAACCCTTTCGAACGAGGTCTCTGTGAAGTGCCTCCATCTTGAAACCCTAGACCTTAAACCCTACACCCTAAATCCTAAACTCAGGAGACTGAAGAGGTTAGCCGAGGGGCGTTTCTGACAGTTCCAGAGTCCAGAGGTCGAGCTCCCAGCGGCCTTAGATGGAATACGTTGCATATATTGTATATTCTAACGTATTACCGCAGATTTCAATAGTAATATTGCAGGTTCGGCAAAATATAACTTGCAGGTAGTTTCATCGTATTTGAAAGCTTTCGGATTCCGGGCATTTTTGAAGCCTTAGGGCTTCAGGGTATTGTGTATGTTGCAGCTTGCACGCGTTAGGGTTTAGAGAAGCTTGACGGTGTAGGGATGGGGGGGAAAAGGGATAGTTTAGGATTTGGGCATGTAGGAGTGTTCATAGTGTCGGGTGGTAGGAGCGAAGCTGAGTGCTTTGGACCCCAAACCTTAAGCCCCAAACTCCAGACCGCAAGGCTGTGGAGTCCAGGTTTATGCTACTTGTTAGTCGAAACTTCTGGGGATAGTTGGGTGCTTGTTAAGCGATTTTATTTATGATGCCATGATAAAGAAACCATGGACCCCTATTATGGTAACTTGAGTCTAGAGTTCCTTAACCAGAACCCAGATAAGGGGTTTGAGGTTTAGGTGCTCCCGGGTTACATGGGTTTTGTCCCTCCTACGTTGCAAGGACGAGGCCCGCATTGCAGGGTAATGGGGTTTAGGGTCTAGGGTTTATGGATTTCTGTATATGCAATGGGTAAGTGTCGAAGTGCTTAGGTGTTGGCATGTACAAAAAGCACTAGGCAACCACAGATATCGTTACACGCCGTAGACAAGTAAGCCAAAGAATCCACAGTACATAATCAAAGATCATGTGAAGAGTGATCTGTGATAGATGTAGGGCTACACACACCTGCACCTACATGATAAATCTCAAGCGCAGGCCCCCGGCAAAGTCACAAACGCCAAGCCCGAAACCCGAGGCCAGGATTTACATAGGGTTTGGGAACTCTCTTAGGATTTGGGGTGTATGGATACAAGGGTTAATACCTAGACGCTCCATAGTAATTCTTTTTTGAACTTATAAAGTAATCCCGAAAAGAACTACTCTGGAGCCTATAGGTATATGGTCTAGTAGGAGGCCGGCGACCTGCCAAGCAGTCTTTGTTGCCCCTGGGAGCGGGAGGATAATATAGGGGCCTTGATAATTAGAATGGAGTTTGGGGTATATTAGACCATAACTATAATAAGGAACCCGCCCGTATAGGTAATCATTAAGGCATCTATATTACTTAGTTGCTGAGTTCAAAAGCCCCAAAAAGTTTACACTTTCAGTTTTATAGTGGGTAGTATTACCCAAAAAGCGTAAAGTGTATCCACTCAGCTACTAAGTATCTGCCTTTTCCTCGTTTCTTTGCATTCTGGGAGACCTTCAGGGCAGCAGCATCCTCTGCTGGACGCTTCTCATCCAGCTCGGTACTAATATAAAAATATAGGGGCCTTAATAATTAGAATAGGGTTTCCTTTAAGGGGTTCCTTTAAAGGGGTCTATAGGGGATCTATAAGGGTACTATAGTATAGACGCCTTAATAATTAGAATAGGGTCTTGGGGCCCTTTATACTATAACTATAATAAGGAACCCCCAAAATAGTATTGGTAATTATTTAGGCCCCCATAGTAACTTTGCCACTGCTCCATGTCTCTCGGCTTGCCATTGTCTCAATCTCCCAATCTTCAGTGTCAACCGCAGTCATGCCACTCGTCACAAGCCACAATGATGACATTGCTCTGGAGCATCTCCGGTGCACCGCGGACGGTGATGGCAGAACCCCCGTAAATGTCTATCAGGCCAAGAGCTGAGAGGCAACATCACACATCCATGCATCATGCACGTTTGCACTGTGATCTGAACGACCAAGGTTTGCATTCCCATCCTGACGGCTGCGGTGATCCCTGAATCACCATTTCCTGCGCACGTACTTTCAAGATGCTGGCAGTTCTTCTACGAGCTTTCTTTTTGCTGTTATCCTCTTTCAAATTGTATGGAGACTCATGGTG
Organism: Symbiodinium sp. clade A Y106; assembly: GCA_003297005.1. Lineage (NCBI taxonomy): Eukaryota > Dinophyceae > Suessiales > Symbiodiniaceae > Symbiodinium > Symbiodinium sp. clade A. The sequence goes on from BGNK01000732.1 coordinate 73,229, forward strand.
CGTGTAAAGGACATGTGTGGGAATTGATAAATAACGATCGCAAGATAGGACACGGTTCTTGCTAGTGTTATTGGTAGGTCGGGTTCTGTTCATGCCCATTGTTGCTACATGGAAGCCACGTTAACCTGAAGACCAAGATCTTGGAATTGCACTTTTTAGCCTTGAACCGTAAATCCTAAGGCCCTAACCCTAAACCTTATGGCCCCTACTTGATCATTACTTTCCTTGCCAAGCTGCCATTGCCGAACTGCTGCTGGAATGGCTTCTGCAGGGAAGGCTTGTAGGCGCATATAGAGGCTTTAGTAGCTGGAATTGGGTTTTGGGGTCTATTCTAGTATACCTACAGGAAGGAACTCTAAGGAACATAAGTATCATTAGAGTTAAATCGTCAGGCCCCGCATAATGCCCAAGCTGCCACACATGATGGGCAGCTCCTACAATCACCAGGGCACTGAGAAATTTTCAGCATAGTTGTAAGTACCTTCGCCTTAGGATTTAGGGTTCAGCGAAAATTTAGGGCTTTAGGGTTTACATAGGGTCGAGGGATAGAACTCTAGTTACCTAACTATCACCCTACTTACTGGTTACATACTGATTGCTCTGACTCGTTGAGTAAGCCACCGGGCCCAACCGAGGTCGATCAAAGTCCCAAATCCCAAACCAGCCCCGGAATCAACAAAAGCAACCCAACAGTTCCAGAGAGGGTGCCTAAAAAGGTTCAGGATTGAGCGTATAACACCATCCGGGTTTAGGCCTTCTGTAAATATTCGTGTGGTAGACCCAGAACCCCGAAACGGAAACCAATCAAGCCTGAACCCAATCCCCGAAATCTTTAAGTTCGTATTTTGGTATATTGTCATTACTATCATTGTCATACCACTCTTAATACTTATCATTACTGTTCTTGTCGTTTAAGCCCGCTCAGCATCAATGGCCTGGGGCACCCTGGGGTAGCTGGACTGCTTGAGCAGCTCTTCGAAATGCTCTCGGCCTCACAGTTGGGGTTTAGGGTTTAGGGTTTAGGCTTTTCGTGTAGTATTGCACCGTACTCCTGCGTGTGTTGACTGTGGCTGCGCAGCCCGGCTCAAACTCTTAGTTGCTGAGTTCATAAGCCCCCAAAACGTGTACACTTTTAGTTTTATAGTGGGTAGTATTATCCCAAAAAGTGTAAAGTGTATCCACTCAGCTACTAAGATACAGTGCTACTATGTGGCTGTACAGGCTTGGGCTCACGGTTAGGAGTTTGGGTTTCGGGTTTGGGGTTTAAAATATAAAATGTTGTGTTTTTTTGTGTCTTTGAACGGCTTTTTTTCCTGCTCGCAAGAGTACGAAAAGCGGGTTCCCGCTGGGCGTGTGGTACAGCTGCTTTGTCAGCAATTTTGTGGTTTAGAGTCGAGGGTCCTGGCCTTGGGTCTTCGGGTTTGGGGCCTTGCAAATCAGCTACACTCCGTGACTACAACGTCAACTGTAGATTGCACCGACAGAGTCGGACTGGAATGCTGTACATAGTAATGTATGTTCTTTACAACGATGTAAAACATACATGACTATATATCAGGAGCTTAACACCTCAAGTCTGCAGTTGCGGGGAGCTAGCTGGGCCAAGCAGCTGGAGAAGTGGTCCAGCATCTGGTCGATGGAGGAGAAGTCCTCATGGGATTGAGCTCTACATGGCCTCGCTAGAGAAAGAGATATTTCCTGCACCCTAAGCCCTTCAACTCTTTGCGAAAGACGACAGCAAGCCGCCCGACAAGGCAATCTCGCAGCATCCTTAAGGGCAGTGTCGTCCGGTTTGGAATTGTAGCCCATTGCCTTTCAAGAACCGATGGGGTTAGGGTTTAGGGGTGTAGGCTTGTACCTTAAACCCCTAAACAGTGTACGACCTGCGAAGTCGCAACAGCCAAGCACGACTGGAGCTCGGCTTAGAATTCCCAGCCTGCTGCACTTCACATTGTTCCGCGAACTAAAACCCCGAATCCTCACACCGAGACCAGAGACGCGAAACCCCAAATCAGCAATCCTAAGCCCGAAACTTCGGAGCCGATAGCTAAAGCAACAAACTGAAAGATCGAACGCTTAAAAACTGGAAGCCCCAACACCCTAAACCCTAAACGGCACAGAACCTTCTAAGCCTTCTAAGAGCAAATGGTAGACAACCACCAGGTCACCCTGGCTAACCCCAGCAGAACAGAAACTTATGACAAGCAGATGGCACCAAGAAAAAAAGATAAGATCGAACAACGGGTGTCTGGCCTATGACTTGCACCCCACGACACGACTTTTGGCTGCACCGACGGTTCTTACATTCTTACGGTAGGATCCATGCTATTCAGCAGCGGTGTCAGGAGATACTCAGTCGCATCATGCTTCTTCTATGGGTGGCCCGCCAAAAATTCTTATTCTTGGCAATGCATACCGGAGCCAAACCCAAAACCCAAAAGAAGGAGCAACTTAGACCGAGAGACTCTGTCGGCCCTATTAGCCTAAAGGGTCCTAGGTACTGTCATGGGGTACACTTCCGCGAATCAGAAAAAGTAATTCCTAATATAGAGAAACTCATATTATACTATACAGGTACTTAGGACCCTTTGGGCAATTAGAAGGCCTCGAAATCAAAGTACACGCGAGTCCTCCACTCCGCACATCACGCACTCGAGCTCATCTGATGCCAATGCCATTAGGGACCTTGTAGATTGGGGCGTTTTGAGGCTTCACGATTTAAGGGTTTTACAAGGGTACCTGCAAGAGACATTCTACAGGGTTTACGCTCTCACAACTCGAAGGGTTTAGGGATTTTAAGGGGGTTCTTTTGAAGCTCTGCTTTTGGGGTTTTAGTTCAAGCAGATTGGAACTTGTTGTTGCGATCCCGACGCGACAATGCCAAACCAAGCCATGTCCACTCAACTCAAAGGTCAGTATTCAAAACAGCTACCTAGCACAGCAATAACAACAACGGTGCTGCTGACATGATAAACATCACTTTCCGCTCATGCTTCTGCTGCCGATGCTTCGGCCATCGCCCTCGTTTCCTGTGTTGCGGTTACTGGGTTACTGTTCCTTCTGGTGCGGCTGGTGGCGGCGGTGATGGTGCTGCTGCTGTTGCTGCTACTGATACGGCGGGTACTGGATGACTGCTATGGTTGTAAAACTACTGATAGTCATCACTACTGTGTACGACGATGCTGACACGAAGGTGCTACTGCTAAGTAGTAGAAGTAGTAGAAGTAGCAGAAGTAGTAGTAGTAGTAGCAGCAGTAGTAGTAGTAGTAGTAAAAGTACTACTACTACTACTACTACTACTACTACTACTACTACTACTTGCTCTTCTTCAACTACGAGTACTAGTACTAGTACTGGCACAAGGACTAGTGCTAGTACTAGTAGTAGTAGTAGTAGTAGTAGTAGAAGTAGTAGTTGTAGTAGTAGTAGTAGTAGTAGTAGTAGTAGCAGAAGTAGAAGTAGTAGTAGCAGTAGTCGTAGTAGTAAGTAGTGGTAGTAGCAGCTGCAGCTTGAGGAGTAGCAGCAGCAGTAGCAGGAGCACGAGCAGTACCAGCAGCAGCAGGAGGAGCAGTGGCAGTGGCCGTGGAGGCGGCAGTGGCAATGGCAGTGGCAGCGGCAGTGGCACTGGCACTAGCAGTACCAGTAGCAGTAGTAGTAGTAGTTGTTGTTGTAGTTGTAGTAGCAGTACGACGACGACTACTACTAACTACTACCACTACCACTACCACTACCACTACCACTACTCCTACTCCTACTCCTACTCCTACTCCTACTCCTACTCCTACTACTACTACTACTACTACTACTCCTACTCCTACTCCTACTCCTACTACTACTACTACTACTACTACTACTGGTGGTAACAGTAGTAATAGCAGCAGCTGCCTGGGCCACATACTAGGCCCTCAAGTGCACACAGTTCCGTTGGTCATGAAACCATCTTTCAGCAAAGGCTACCTACTGCAGCCTTCAAGTTGGTGCACCGAAGACAAGGTTCTCGCGAACGAGCTGAATTTTATTTTTAGCTATTATTGAATGAGGATCTATAGCAATAACGGGCTTCCTTCTTTTGGATTGCACTTAGGTAAAGTGAAAATAAAACCTAGAAAGCAAACCACATTGGAGAAAACCAGTCTGGTCCAAGCGGCAGGGAGCGCTTTGTTTCCTGCCAAGGGGTCAGAGTTCATTGAAAGTGTGCCATAAAAAGTTACAAGAAAGGTTACTACAAGGGTCTCATAAAGCTTGCTTACTACAAGGGTTCTATACAGGCTCTATGATAAAGGGGCTTTAGTACTTGAATTAGGAAATGATTAAGGCCCAAAGCCTGGGGAGGCCCTTCTTGGGGTGGCGCGAGCTTCCTTTGGGCCTTGGCTGTTTCTGGACTTACAAGCGTCTGCATGTAGGGGTATGAGTCCAACTGCTCATGAAGCAGGGCCCGTTTACATCGTGTCCACAATCCACAATCGGGAGAAAAGACAACACAGAACACAGTTGAGCAAAGAGACCAAGCCCCCGTGAGTGCCCCGGCACACTTGTATTTTGTCCTGTTTGAAGAATGTCGAAGGCACATTGAGGGTTTGGGTTCAAGCTAGGGTCTTCGTAATTTAGCAGTTCAGGCTCCAGCCGAGGGTTTAAGCGGAGGCCGAAGAAATACATTGTTGCACTGCTTTGCATTGTTTAGTCCTTTAATTTCTTTGGGGGGGGGAGGGGTGGCAATTAGGGTTTTGAGGGAACTTCACCCGAAACTCTGAACCCCCCCCCCAACCCTGCTAAGTGGGTCGAGATACCCGAAAAACCTCAGCACAAAATGTATGAACCACTCAAAACGAAGGCGCCATTTCTGCCGAGACTTGGAGATTTCGGCGGTTTCCTTGGGTTCACTAAAGCGTCGCAGGCTTACCACTATGGGCTATTAGGCCCTAAAGATCCCTATTAGGACCCTATTAAGGGTAGATTAAGGTACCCTTAAGGTCTAATAGCCCATAGTGGTATCCCTTTTGCCCTGAAGCCTTCACCCTAAACTCTCAGAGCTTCGGATGACGGGGGCAGGTCGAATGTTGCAAACCCCTCTTTCAACTCGAAAGATCACGGATTTTTTTTTTTGAACCCTCGTGTCTTTTCGACCTGCAGGTCTTACGACTACCGGTACGGTTGAGGGAGTGGGACCACGGTTTAGGGTTTAGGGTTTAGGGACCGATTTATTCAGGGTTCCGGGCTAATTGAAGGGCTCCAAGACACCACCCAAAACACTTAGTTTACTAACACCCCGTAAAAAACAAGCATATGAAACCTCCATACCTCCAAGATACCCAAACCCGTCACAAGAACCCCATATAACTCACCTCAAAACAAACCAGTGGGACGGTTGTAAACCCAAAAAGCTCCAACATCCGCAGACCCCCTGAGAATCCTCCTTGATGAGAACCTTCACCAAAGAAACCCCCATATCCTGGCCAAAGCCCCTGAATTGTTGAGGCCTAAACTTGCCAAAACCCCCAAACAACTGTAAACGGCAGAACTCCACAAACCGGAAAAGTGTTCAACCCCACGTCCTCTCTGTTCCTGGACACGCAGTTTTTCCACATCCAGTACATGAACTCGAGCTGTTCCTCCGGAGCGTACCCTCAAGGTTTTATGTATCCGTGCTTGTTGGGGAGGTATAAAAAGAAATATATATATATATATATAGCACAGGTTGTGATCCTAAAGTACCTGTATAGGGGCCCCTGTTGAGGCTGAAGTCAAACATATACCACATAGGTACATGGACGGCAAGGGAACCTTACCTGCAAGCTACCAGGATCTTCTCTCCCTTTGGTAGAGTCTGCATTGGATTCCTCTTACAGCTACTTTCCCCCAGCCATGGAGCCTAGACTTAGACGGGCCCCCCAAACCCAAACCCCTAAACCCTGTGCGCACCCTGAACCCCAATTAAAGGATCAGTTTATCACAGTCCGCTTGGATGCCTCGACCTTGACCTTTACGCTCACTTGTCGGGTAATGTCTCGTTCACCTTCTTTCCTGCGAACTACAGCAGAGGGATGTAGAGAGTATTGGTATATACTCGTCCTTTGAGAATATTCTTGCCGTCCGAAGCCAGCAGTTCAGCATACATGCGTTGGGGCTGATTACAACCTGCTTGTTCCGACAGTTGTCGCAAAGTATGCTTGCCATGTCTTCCGATGCTGAATCTTTGTACCGGATGGGCTTTCAGGCGACAATCAACCCTAAACCCTAACCTTAAACCCTAAACTATGAAAGTCCTGCACGATGGATACCGGAAGCTCGCGGTGGGGGACTCAGAACAGTTGGGGGTTCAGCTCTTGGATGGCGAATCTCTTCTAGCAACCCTTCTAGTAATCCCTTGTAGTAGCCCTTTTAGTAACCCTTGGCGTGGACTTTGTAACAACCCTTATGGCAACCATCATCGTCACCCTTAAAAGTAAAGTACTGCAGCTTCTGGGATGGCCCACCTCTGAAGGCATGGTCTTTGCCTCTGCTCAGTGCTTGTGCAACGTGAGGGTTGAGGGTTTGGCACTGAGGGCTTTAGGGGTTTAGGGGTTTGTTAGCATGATCATGTTGGATCTCCAGTGCACACAGGCCTGGGAGGGATTTGCGGTCTAAGGCGCAGGGAAGCAGCATAATTAGATCGGACACTTCATTTGAAGTGTTAGGTGATATGGGTAGTTGTCCAAATTAGGGTCCCGTTTACGATCCTCTTTATAAGGGTGCCATACTGTTTTGGGGATCTCAAAAGGGACCTTAATTTAGAGAACTACCCATATCTTGATCCGTCAGGCTCAGAAGGTTCTGCAGTTGTGCTTCAGCGGGTCCCCAAGACACATGAAAGTGACACAGCGTTTAGCCATTGTGGAGCCAATATTGAAGATCTTTGCACGGTTATGGTACACTGCTTATCATAGGAGTGTTGGGCTCCGTGGCTGTGAAGTGCTCTAAGGCTCTGGACATGCTCTTAGTGTTCTTGCCGCCGGCCCAGTAGCTGCAGGAGCGGTGGCTGCATGTCGCGCTGCACCTGTGGACATTGGGTCGGGCAAGGCTGCAGTACCAGGGGAAAGAGTGTTTAGGCTTCTGGTCTCTTCGGCCGGCAGCCGATTGAATCTTAATATAGCATTCAGGTCTGTAACAGCACGGGATGCACTGCCGTTGCGTCACTGCTGTTCCAATCCCAGCCGTCAGTTGTTTTGTCCTACATGCGCGTCATGAAAATCAAATATCTATTGAAGAATCCTTGGGTGCTCATGGTCGACAGATCTTTGCAAACTCCATGGACGCAGCTTATTTTCATCCCAAGGTACTTTCAAAACTCACTCTCGGTTTCCTGTACCAGCTCAAGCCCATATAAAAGAGGCTAAGGTTTATACATACGCAAGCTCCCTAATGTACGGTCCTGAATCATGAGACAAGGATGTTCGGGAACAGTATAGTATTCTGATGGGGACAGTAAGGGGATGCTATTTGCAATTATTCCGACCCCTATACTATTCCTTCTGTCGGCGGCCTTGGTCGAAGCCGTTAGCAGGCTCCTCGCAGGGACTGTTGTCTGTTACAACCTCTGGCATTCCGACAATAAACTACGACTTACATCCACACACACGCGAATGAAATCTATGAACCGGTTGTAAGTAAGGCAACAGAACAGAGTATTAGTCAGCACCCTTATGTGTCATCAGACCGATAGAAACAATGAAGAGAACTATATGCCGCAAGCAGTATATACAAACATCTGTAACTGTGTTAATTGCAAAATACTAGCAATAGTCGTGGTACTAAGGTAGCAACAAGTGTATGTATGCATACATATATATATATATGTGTACATGTATACATGTTAGGCGCATGCAGAAGACCAGCGAAGACTCAAAGAAGTTACGTGCAATACCCAAATCTCACAAATGTAGCAGTCAGCTGGGAAGGATGGTCACCGAGTGCATACGTGGACTCAGCCTGCTAGTCTCGTCAGTTGATCTGGGCCAATCCAAGGCTTCATTATTCAAGCAATATGAAGCTTCAGATTGCCTGCATCCTCTGCTCGATTTTCCACTCATGTCAAGATGGACCATATCTACCTAGCAGCAGATGTAAAAGCATAGGTGCCAGTGCTCCATGTTAATGTTCCTCTCATCGCAGAGAACGCTTAACCCAATAAACCCCTAAACCCGAAAGCCTAAACCCGGTTTTCACTTGAAGCGTCAGCAACCTTGCACCCCTTCACTCCAGCCTCGACGGCTGGTTTAGTGTTCAGGGCATTGAAACGATCCCACATCCAGACTTGACGTTAACTTGAGGGCCATGTGGCTGTCAAACGGGTTCCGGTTTCCTCTGCAGTAACTTCTAAGGCCAGTATACATACTATATAGGAACATGGACCGAAGGTGACGCAACCTGAATCATACATTGATGAAACTCCGTTCGAATTCCGACCTGCGAGCACAGTGTACGGATTTGGAAGTTTGAACCTGTTCAGGATTCTTAGTAGGGACCCGGTTGTCCTTCGGATTATGAACCCAGGGGCTTCTTAATCAGCCTCACAGTGTGGACCAAGAGTATAAACCTTGTGGGTGGCTAGTTAATCTTTAGGGATTTGTGGGGTTAGTCGGGTTTAGGGTTTGGTATGCTTGAGGCTTCGTAGGGTTTAGGTATCTATTTCTTGCTTTCCGCCGTAGCTGGAAGCCTGCGCCGGAGTTCCAAAGACAGGCGCCTCCTGATGACCTTGGAGCCGTTCAGACCCTCGGTCACTGTTTAAAGCTACATTATACTTTAAGGGTTTAGGGTTTAGCATTTTAGGGTCTGGGCTTTAGGTTGCTACTACAGTTATGGGAATGGTATTGTCACAGGCTGTAAAGCTACAGTATTCAAGCATATGCAGCTCCACACATCAGGTGTCGTACTTGCTGGCAAATTTCTTTTTTATGGGATCGTAACAAGATGAGTTACCATGTCCATGTACCCAAATAGTATATAACTTGGCCCCAGAAGTACCTATGTAGGGACTACTTTACGGCCAATGAATATAATTTTTAGGCTTTAGGTACATGGACCTCCAGGGTTGTGCCAACATGTTCCGGAACTGCTTCGGAGGGGCTAGCTGGTTGGGGGGTTCGGAGTCGCAGGAAGGAAACGTGCTCCAGCATTCTTTGTGAGGAGCCAGGAGACAAACATATAGATCCTGAATATGAAGATCCTCTATTCAGTGTTAGAAGGGCCTCGATTTTTCCGGAGCATTGCACCTTGTGTTGTACGGTTGCGCATATTACTACCCACCCACCTTCATTCCCTGAGTTCGAAGCCTGCCAGACCCCTAGGCCTCAACACGCAGGTTTCGGGCTTAGAACAGACCGAACCCTAAACCCTGTTGGGCTTAGGCTTCAGGGCTGCTGTATGCCCGAAGTCTTGAACTAGGCAGCCTCAGATATGCAGGACGTTGGGTTGAGCGGGAGCGACACTCTTTCTTGGGCTGTTCTGTATCGGGGTTTTCTTGAAAGCATACTCTCTCCTCTATGAGCTAGTTTCACCCGCCGACTCAAGACCACGCGCCACGCCTGGATTGTCCGAGTGTGAGTTCCGAAACCCTGCAGTGACCTAGGCTCGACCCAACAACCCCCACCAGAAGGCCGGACACCTAACACTATCTTTGCTTCCCTTCGTTAAAAGCCCTGCCTCAAACCCAAACTCTAAAGCCCCAAACTCTGAATCCCAAATCCTAAACCCCAACCCGCCGGCACCCTAAAGCGACTCCAAACACTCACCAAACATCAAAAACACGAGAGCCTACACCCTAGACCCTACACAGTGGATCAAGGGACTGTTATTCAGTCAAGTTACAACTCGGGCAACTGCACATCTAACTTATATCTGTACGTATACTTCTATCCGCATGCATAAACATAGTGGCAAATCCCCTGATCCGTTAAGTACGCATAAGCTGCACCCTCCTCATCTTCAGGATCGCACCTGCTGCAGCTTCCGGCGGCTGCCAAGCCCCTGGTGCCACTTCAGGAAAAGACTCCTTCCAGGGATCAGGTTAAGGTTTAGGGTTTTTTGAGCTCCTGCATGGCAGTCCCCAGAGTTTGGGGTTCAGGGTTTAGGGTTTGGGGATCTGTGTCCGAAGTAAAACCTCGTTGTTTGGGCCCATATTCTCGAGTTGATTGAATGCTCTGGGTTCAAGTCTTACGTTTTGAGGTGCAGGCCGCTTAGCTCATTAGGATTTCTCTGCTTTTCCTAGCTACTGGACAGTATGGAGACGTCGTTGCTGCAATCGACTCGCAGAGTATGGGGGCCGTACTGATTCGAACAAGACTTTCAGCAGGACTACAATGAGGAACCCCAAGGAAGGCAGGATCGAGGTGCTACGTCTTCGTCTCAAACACAGGTATGCAGAAATGGCTAAGAACAGGAAAAGCATGGCTAACGCGAATGCAATCAGATCATACCAGTCAGATCATACCAGCAATCGGCATACTACCCGAACGGAGAACATTTACCGGACCATGCCCCCGAGCTTTCCTCCAAACTCTGAAGCTTGGGTATGTGCAGTCCTTTTAAGTTTTAGATTTTGGAGATACAGTGTATTGGGCTTAAGGAGTGTCTCTTCATTACGTCAGCTTCAAGAACTTGAAACACGTTTCCTGGCTATTGGGTTTTGAAGTTTCTGAATATGATTATTGAGTTTTGAGTTTCTGAATGTACAGTACAGTTGGACCTTAATCATTAAAGATGTGACATGCAATAAGACAATATAGGCCAATAAAGAGCGCTAAGGAACAATGTGGCTAATCATTCCGGCTCTTTTTTGCACTAGTCCTTTAGTCGGAAGCTCTTGAAGAGGGTGCCTTCGCCGATTTTTGGTTCCTTTCAGAGGCACCTCCATGACAGACCTATTTCTTCACAGCTTCGATATACAGCCATAAACCTTTAAGTCCTGCCCACCCCCCCCACCCCACACCAGTTCTTTGAGGAAGTGCCAATACACAAAGAGGTATTTACAATACGAACCAATAAACAAATCACTTCCAAATAACTACACGAATACATTTAGGACTTGGCAAAAGATGGAACATGAGTATAGCCATCGATATGACTTATAAATACATGTAAACAAACAAACAAGGGCTGGTGTCATGCTAGTGTGCCAGCAACACTGTTATAAACAAGAGGGTCGCAGGTACTGCTGCAGTATGTGGTTATTCTGCCAACAACAGACAGGAGTCACAAGGACTAGGGCACCGGCTTAGGTTCTGGATACCCGAGGGTCTGAAGACAAAACACGAGAGAGTATGACAGCGACACATGTATATGCTTGGATTGCAGAATTACCTTGAATTTTGTGCCAGCCCCTCTAAAAGACTGACGCAATCAAACAAAACCTTGAGCAAGACTCGAAATCTTCCAATGGCTGAGCAAACCTCTCAGCCTTATAATCCTGAAATCCCCACCCCACAACCGGCATTCTTGCACCTGGTGGCCAGGTTGGAACGGAGGCGCCTTGGCAGCAGACGAGCGACGGAAGGTTATAATATAAGCTTACGATTTACGGGTTTTATCGGGCTTGCGGTCTAGTGCATTAAGGCTTCAGGGTTTGGGGTTTAGGGATTACAGTTTTAGGATGTTAAGCGGTCGGTCTACACAGGGGTTTTGGGCATTGAGACTTAGGGTCTTCAAGCCTGCGAGGTTTAAGGGTTTCGACGCTCATTCTCGCACGAGGCAAGGCTCCACATAGTCCGCAGTATCTCTACTGAAGAATGCAGAGGCGATACCATTTGAATCTGAGATAAACAAAAGAACAAACATCAATGCATGTTTGTAACAAGCGGTCCATAATCTAGATCATGATGCCGAAATGGTATCCATCAGATCTGGTCGTTGGGTCTTTGCCCTCTGTTTCAAAACCTACTGTTGCACCAAGCCGAACATGATACAGTCCAATAAAGGGCAGTACCATTCTCATCTGCACAAAGTACCGAACCAGCGTCAACTCTGCTTGCTCACTTGCAGTGCTCAAATTCACAACCTAAAATCCTAAATTCATAAATTCAGTCAGCACAGAGGCTTCTGTTGGCAAAATGCCACGAGCTTGCAGTGTCAGTCACGTGCAAGCGATGCCAGAATTTCAAATTCATGAACTCACCAGACTTGCATACAGAAAGATCACAAGTCTCTGAATTCATGAGTTCAGGCCAAGTAGATGGCAGGCAGCAGCTTGACTTTGTAGTCTTCCAACGCTGCAGGGAGCTCAGTTTCTGACCATGCCGGCCAGTCTTACGAACATCATCCTTGCCCATCATTTCCCAGCACACAAATTCGTGAATTCACAAACTCACCCAACCGTTCCAGGGCAGTTTTGACTTCACAAGTTCCATGCACTTGGCCATATCACCATGCGCATTTGTTCACAACGTGTTGGCCCCTTGCCCAGTTCCAATACAGCCTCACTTCCTCCAAGCCGTCTGTTGAGTCCCTGCAGAACTGTCTGATCGAGCATCGCACAGCGCATTTCTTGGGAATACCGCTCCAACTCTGCCAGCCGCCATAGAGGCCATGAAAGGCGAGCACTTGCTGCATTGTCCCCTCGGACACGCTCAAAGGCCGAACTGGTTCTGCAGCCAGCTCCCCGGCTGCGACCTGAAAATCGCGCTCAAAACCTGTCGTGCGCACACACAGATCGGGCGGAACTCGTGCAAAAGGCAGGCCAACTTGTAGCCGAGCCAGCGCAGAGGCTGGCACATGGTCGCCCGGTGTCTCTGCGGTGAACCTGTGTGGTCGAGGTAGAAACCGCGCACGCCGAGCGCCTCGGGCGTGATCGTGTCCAGCAGCACAGCTGGCTCGGACTGCGACGGCTCTAAAGGGGCAGCAAGCGCGTAGGACTTGCCTACAAGCTGGGTAGCGACGCGTCGTTCGACGGCCGCCATCCCGTAGCTGAGTCCCGTAGCTGATACCAATTGCTCAGCTGAGAATCGTCCGAAGACGAGGCGGAGTCATGCGCCGTCTTTGCACCGGGCCACGGCCCGTGCTTTCGAGATGTGCTTTCAAGGTTCGACCCTTGATTCGCAGCGCCTCTTAGGTTTAAGGGTTTAGGGTTTATGGGCCAGGGTTTTGGGCGCGCAGACAAAATCCAACCGTTAGTCTTCACGTTGTGCTCAATCTCAAATACCGCTGAGAGTTGTTAAAAGGTCTACAGGCTTCGATGGAATCAGCTTACCCGCTATAGGTCCCAGACCTGAGCTATGCACGTGCTCACCCTCTCGGAGCGACGACCACCAACACCGCTTGTTGATTTTCATCCCTCGACCTGGAAAGGATCTTGAGTCCATCGACCTGGCCCAGAGTATCTAGTTACATATACAAGTAGTCACATAGGTTTATACCTATAGGTAATTATAACCGTGGGACAGATCAGCAAGAAAAGCACGCTCCGACAGACGAGGGCACCAGCCTGTTGAACCAGCATGCGTGTGCATGACACCATGCGTTTCATAACCTTAAGCTCATGGCTTCTTGACCAAGGCTCCCATCAACCTTTTTCACCCCGAACAACATATTGGCTTGGGCCGTGCCGGTTGGCAGTTGTGAAAGATTTCGTTCATCCACTGACTGCAGCCCTAACGATAATTAAACAGTAAACTCCCGACCCTGCGCCCTACATCCCGTCTTCGTTGGAGTTTTTGAAACAGGTTCAGGCACTAGGGGTTTTGGGTTGATGGTGTAGGGGTTCAGAGATTGCTTCTGAACTGCCACAGAGATGCCTCCAGGTTCCAATAGTGTGCCGGATATCCCGGGTAAGCCTTGCGCGGTGGAAGCAGTTGATTGGTATTGTCGCGGCTCCTAGCAGTTTAGGACTTGATGCTTCTCGGTAGTGATTTTGGGCTGGAGGCCCCTAAACCCTAAACTCTGAACGCCAACCCGGACATACTAAAACCATACACCCCTATCACAAAAACGGAAACCCGTAAATCCAGAACAAGAAACCCTAAGAACACAGGGTCCTGAGCCCGAGGGTCCTCAAAACCAATCCCCGACAACACCCTAGGTTCCAGGGGATTGAACTGAAAGCGGCGATGCTGGTTGACGCCTTGTGGGGGCTGGGCAAGCTGGGTTCCTTTGAAGATGCTTTTAAGTTTCCATAATACGGGTCTATGGCAATGCCAGGGTTTCCTCGTTATGGTAACTTAAAACTAAGTTCCTTATCCCTAGAACCCGTAAAAGGAGCCCTAAATAGTCGTAACCTAACACTCTAACTTTCTTAAACACCCTAAACCCTAAACAAAGCCCAGTGAGGAGGGGAGCCCAGGAGTTGAGATGAACAAGGCTCACAGGGCTCAACAGGGCGGTTTTTGGTTTCGGGTTAGGGTTATATGTCAGTATATGGTGTGCATTAAGGAACCTGTAGGAATAGTGTTTAGGGCTCAAGGGGCTTAGGGAGTATGGGGTTTAGACTAAGTTCAAGGGTTACTAAGGCAATTCTTGCTCGACGAGTGTGCTTTAAATGTAATTGCGTGCTCGCTCACATTGTTCGTGAAAGTACAACTAACATGCAATGTGGCGATTGCTGCGGACACTTCAGTGCGAAGATGGGCATGAACCATGGAGAAGCAAATCAATGATCCTGGCTAAGCACACAACGCATGAGGGCAAAGGGTCAAGATGGGTCAAGGCTTTCAAGTCAACTTGCGGCTGATTGCATACGAAATCATGGAGAACCTCAGCCATGCCTTTCTGGGCCGATCACAAGAGCCGGGGAACAACGACGAGAGGGTTGCGTGGAGAACGACGTGTCCTCGTTGAACAACAAGACCCACGAGCCAGCGGCCAAACATCCCTAAGGCACCAAGCCCGAGCCAGGATACCCTGGCTAATTAGTGTAACCCTTGAGTTGCGTGTGCAAATGTAGCACCTCGAGTTAGACAGTCCATCCTAACCCCAAAGCAAGATGTCGGCAGGTTTTTCCATCTAAACCCGCCCAACCGCCTAAAGCTCAACAAAAATGCTGAATCCGCAACCTCCAAAGCCCTATAAACCACGAAACCCTAAACCCTGTACACCACGAAACCCTCAACAGTCCAAAGGAAACTATCAACTCTAGCGGCATCCAACCAAGGCACTCCCATAGTCTCCCCGTGCTGTGGCGGAGCCTGGGCTACAAATCCAGCGTCCGGGATATTCCGAGTTTAGAATCTTGGGCCTCAGGATGTGCGGTTTAGGGTTTCGGGAGAAAAGGTTTTAAGTTTGGGGGGTCAGAAACACAGTTCCTGCTTCGGTACTGACGATGTTCGAGCTGATGCTTGACCCATTGGCGATAAGCAAAGCTCCTTTGCGACCCTCCGAGGCACCCTCAGAAGAGAGGGCCGCACGCAGCAATCAGGGTCACTCTTGGGTTCAGTGTTGCGAGACTGCGGTATATACTCTCCTAGACTTCAGAAGCAAACCCTTAAACCGCAAACCTTTTTTCAGCACGGACTGCGGCGCCAACCTTAGTGCCTAAACCTTGAGCCCTGGTCTGAGGAGGGACTGCCGTGCACATGCCCTCATGCCCTACAACCTTAATGAGGGGCCTTAGAATTAGAATAGGGTTTTGGGGCCCTTTTAACAATAACTACAGTAAAGAACCCCCAGTTCAGGCCTCTAAACTAAACTCGTTCTGCGACCTCACTGGCCTCGAGACCTAAGTACGCCTGAACACTAAACCACTTTCAACCCCACTCATAGCGCCTGCAGCCTTCAAAAGAAATCCCAAGCATGAGGCCAAAGCACACCTTTTAGCCTCTTAGCGATTTGGCGGGGGTGCTTAACATTAAGTATTTCCTATGAAGGGTATTGGGGTCGCAACTGTAAATGCCTCGAAAGCATGGGGCATCTATTAGTCAGGTGTCTAGCACTCTGAAATAAAAAACCAAGAATAAGAAACTGCATACAAACCTTATTAAATCCATGGAGAGAGCCTCTCCTGCAAAAGAACCTTGAAAAGACTTAAAACGAGTCTAAAGATGCTTCTTGAGAGACGCTGAGAAAGGCTCTTCAACGAAGCTCCAAACCCTATAACGGCCCGATAAAGCTAATAAGATAACGCGCGATAAGGCCCTGATCCAGCAGGACCAAGGCACCGAGGTAGGGCCGAGCCCGAAGTTAGGCGTGGCCGCTGGATGATGCTGGGCCTTTGAGGATTTAGGGCTATAGGGTTTGAGGCTTAGCTTTTGGGGTTCAACGCAGCGGCTCTGGTTCAGGTTTCGGCGATCGCAATGCTTAGGTTTTGGTCAATGACAGTTGGGTGGTTTGGACAACCGGGGGGATTTCGGTTCAGCGTCTTTGCTCATAGCTGTGACGAGTGTTGACCATGAGGATGAAGATGAAGAACATGCAGAAGAAGACGATTATGAGGTTGTCGGAAACGACAGTGCTTAGTCGATGCAGCAAGCCGCAGTGGTGATGTTGCTGACGATGGTGTTGAAAATGATGTTGGTCACGATGATGATGCTGCTCCTGCATCATGATGAGGATGACGGTGCTGATGATGACGATGATAATGAAGAGGAGAGCGACGACGATGACCCGGATGGGTCCTGGTGACGATAGTTGTGACACCAAGGATGATGGTGCCACAAAGCCATGACAGCATAAACCTGGAAGCAAACAGTGGTGATCATGGTGTTCCTACTGATGGCAATGTGTACTACAGCTGTCAGTGCGCTTTGTAACACCGACCCGTTCTTGAACCGCAGCTTCTGGTCCAACAGTCTGAGAGCGAAGGATAGCTTTTCAATGTAAAGCCACCTCGGCTCGTAAAACAGCAAGCCACTAAACTTGAACCCTCCGCCTAAGCTCGCTGACCCGAACTCCTGAATGACAACCCTTACATCCCAAACCCTGCTGCCCTCAACCCTGGCCCCGGATATCGTTCGATCTTGTCAACGAAGGCTTGCTGATCTAATGCTCTGGTCTGTGGCTTTACTAGCCTTACTTTACATGGACGATGCAAGTTGTGAACCTCGGCCACACACTGGCAATCTAAAGTGAAAATCATAGGACATCCCTCGGACGATGAGTTCACATCCCCGGATGACTCGAACGACCTGGTTTCGGGAGCTCGAATTGACGAGCGCCCGACCTGCACCGGCATTTGAGCAGGAATCTGCGATGGGGCTGGCGCCGGTGCGAAGGCCTCCGGCGCAAGACGTTCAGTTTGGGTTTAGGGTTTGGGGCTGACAGCTTAGATTTCAACCCTAAACCCTTGCATAAACTCTAAACCCTAACTCTGAACCCTAAACCCCTTACTAAACCGAAATATGAACTCTAAAGCCCAGGCGCTGAACTCTAAACCCTGAAGTGTCCAACTCTAAATCCTGAAATAGAAACCCCCAAAACTCTGAGTACTCTCCAACCAAGCCCGGCCAATGAGCCCTCAAACCTAACATGTAAAGCATGAGCTTTTGCTGAAAAGGTCAGGTAAGGGTTTAGGTTTTGTCTGGAGTAGTTTCGGATTTTAAGGCTGTGAGGATTCAAGAAAGGACGTGTAATCTTGGTGTATTTGCAACTAGGTTACTTGATAAGCGAATATGTAAAGAACTACAGATGCTTATAGCCACACTGGCTCAGCCCCCTCATGCTCCAGGTGTGGGTGTAGGAACCCATAAACGGGCCCATGAAGAATCCCTATATGACCCTCGCCTCAAAGGACTATTTCAATTCCTGCGTAATCAAAAAGTTGCCCCCCCACGCCCCCCCCCCTCCCAAGCCCTCAACCACCAAAACTCTTGAGCGCTCTCTCTCTCTCTCTCTCGCTCACTCCCAGGCACTCGAAACGTCAAGCCAGGTTTGAAGGGCTGCACCCTAAACCCCTGAACCGTAGAGAAACCGTTTTCGGAATCGCCTAAGACGAAAAGCTTCAAACTCAGCTGCCTGGATAACTCGAATATTTTTACTTGTAGAAACCTCAAGCAACCTCAAACCAAACTATTCGAGAAACACGAGCACAAACACCAAAATCGGTTCCAAGAGCAGCCGAGACACCGCTGGATATCCGGCAGTCGGATATTCTGCAGTCGCCTCCGCTGCCCCAAAAAGGCGGGGTTCTGGGTTACCCAAGAAATCTGCAGGACGGCTGGAAGGGTTGGTTTTGTAAGGAGGTTCAGTTTCAGGTCGATAAGGATGCTGGGTGCTGTAGGGTTTGAGGCTTGCAGGCTTTTAGAAGGGAGGTTAATATGAGGCTTATGAAATGATACGGGTTTAGCAGGTTTAAGGCTTCTCGGGGGCTGCTTCTTGGGGGTTTCGAAGGTTTTTTCGTGACGACAAGACCCAATGGTTCCTACTAGTAGATTGGTTTAACGGATCTGTATGGTGTTTATTCGGGCTTAGGGTTTACGGTTTAGGGGTTTAGGGTTTAGGGTTTTCGGGTTTAAGGTTTAGGGTTTCGGGGTCTTAGGGCTGGGGAGGGCTTCGGGACCGCGAGCACAGGGACCTCGGGTGCTGCCAGCGGAATGTGATTCGGAGTGTGGGTTTGGGACTACCGTGAACCCCAAAAGTATGTAGAAAAATGGCCGTTTACAGGTGTTGGGTCATTATTTTACCTACTTTTGGGGGTTTAGGACGCTGCCCAAAGTGACAAATACCATTAATAGCCGAAAAAAGCTCAACCAAACCCTGTACACCTTCTAAGCCCCATTCAAAAGCCAGAGAAGCACCTTCAAGCAGCACAAACTCTGAGCCCCCACAGGGACCGTTTTAGGAATACCCGAACAAAGCATTCAAAACCTTAAAGCGCCCGTTATCTTAACCCTAAAACTGAACTCCAATGCAAGCCCCAAAAAGCCCTTATTATAGAAGCCTCATAGAGCTTTGAAGCACTACATAACATAAGCACCAAAACCCTTCTGAGGAGCCGAGACACCGCTGGATTTCCGGCAGTCGGATACTCTGGGGGCACCTTCGGGCTGTAGACGCCAGTTTTACGGGGTGAGCGTCTGCGGGTATGAGTGTCTGAGTGGCTGAATCTAGGGAGGCTTCTTGGACTGAGGGGTTGCCCCGGCCCCCCCCGTACCCAATAATGCCAAGATTTTCCTGAGGTATCTGAGCACTGAGCAGCCTCGGCAGTCCAAAATCAAAGCCCGAAGACAGGCCTCAAGTATATTGGTGTTGAGGGGGGTGCTCAATACCTAAACCACCAAAAGTAGGCAAAATAATGGCCCAACACCTGTAAACGGCCATTTTTCTACATACTTTTGGGGTTCAGGCAATGCCAAGATTTTCCTGAGGTATCCACTGAGCAGACTCGGCAGGCCAAACCCAAGGCCTCAATTATAATGTAGGAACCTGATTAAGAAACCTTGGGCCTTTATTAGGGTTCCTTATATGAATCCTGCTATTCTGGGGTTCTAGGCCCAGGGTTTCTTAATCAGGTTCCTACATTATCAGGCTTGGAGGTACCCAATAATAGATGAGGGGGTGGGCCCACACGGATCAGATCCTGACATTATTCTTAAATCAGAACTCTTATGAACCCTTGGACGACTCAGGGGTTGGGGCCTTGGGACTGATGGGGTGCCAATAATTTTCAAAATCAGAACTCCTATGAGTTCTTGGAATTAGGGGTTATAGGGCCTGGGACTGAGCCTTGGCGTGTCTCAGTGTCTGAGCATCTGGGCGTCTGAGTTTCTTAGTCCTGAGTGTCTCGGTGGATGAGTAGCTAAGAGTGTAGTGCCTGAGTGTCTGAGTATCTGATATCAATATGGGGCCGCGCCCGCGACGACAATCAGAACCTTCCCTGCCCAAAAATTGGAGGGGTTCAAGTTTCAGGGGTTCTGTAGGGTTCAGAGTTTAGGATCTATGAGTTCTGGGGGTTGTAGGGTTTGCGACTTGAGAACTTGAGGGTGTAAAGAAGGTGCTTATGGGATCACAAGGGTTTTTAGAAGGTTCAGGGTTTCCAGAGCTTCTGTCACTCGGGTTTGGAGGATTCTACAGGATATCGAGTGGGTCGAAGCAAATTGTAGGGCTTGCCTAATACTAAGGCGTTTCGGGGCTCCCTTGGATCAAGACGATGCGGCCAAAAATGAACAAACACCACCAAAACAAACTAGAATAAACTACGCCAGTGGTTAGCCTCAACTTAACCCAAGCCCGTAGACTTATGCTAACTTAAATGCCAAATTTCTGGGGAGGAGCCGAGACGCCGCTTGGTTTCCGGCAGTCGGATACGGCTGCTGGCTGCTAGCTGCTGGCGTGGGATACTCGGGGGGCACCTCCACCGACAAAGTTCAGGGTTTCTAGAAAGTTCTGACAAGGGGGTTGCGAGGGTTCTGTAGAGTTCTGAGCTTATTATAAGGGCGCTGGCAGGTTTCTCTCAAGGGGCTTTTAGAGACCTTCCTGCTTCTACGAGTTGTTTAAAAAAATGTTCTTCGTCCATATGGATTGATAATAGGGCTTTGTCGGGTTTTAGCATTACTGTAGGGTTCCTGCAAAGTTTCTAGCACGGGTTTCCAAGTCAGGGTTCTTTACGGTCAAAGGGTCTTAGCGGTTTGGGGTTCGGGTTTGGAGAATTCGGGAGTTCGGGCTTCACGAAATTAGGGGTCCTTTCTTCATAATGAGGAACACAGATATTAAAACCAATGACGAGTTGGCACATGGTCTTGCAACCGGGCTTATACCGTTTAGAAGCGGCTGATGCCTTTTTGGGGTGACTGTGGATGTTAAGGCGGATTTCAAAGGTTCCAGGTTTCGGGCTTCAGTGTTTCAGGGCTTCGGTGCCTAAAGGGTCTGGGTTGGACGGTTTTATACTGCACGCGGTCATTGACCCTGTTTTTTTTTCCCTCCTACCTAGCAAGGACGAGCCCGCATTGACCCTGTTTAGGGTTTAGGGTTTAGGGTTGCTCTTGCAAGATTTCGGGTGTTGCCGCGCAGCGCTCGGGCATAGGAGTCGGCAAGGGGCGCGAGGACCCAAAAAGAGCCCTTAACGAATCCTTATGAAAGAACCCTCAACCGCCTGCTTATACAGTATTCCTGATAAGGGTCTTGAGCTTACGCCCTTTCCAGGCTCCAAACAAAACAGCCCCAAAGTGAGCATCATGATCGCCAGCGCCGAACCGACAAAGAACAAACATGAACAAACGATAACATGCAACACCAAACCTTTGCGATAGCAAAAAACGTGTAAACAAACCCTTCTTAAGCTATGCCATGAGCCCTAGAAAACACACCATACAAAGCCGCAAAAACGATGATCCCCCAAACTAAGCTCTACAAACTCTTAAAAACCTGTCAGCCATACAAGCCCCACAACTTCCTTCAGAACCTCCCCGCCCTAAAGCTTATAGAACCCTCATAGGTCCCGAAACTTACAGAAACATTACAATTAAACCCACAACCCTTCGTAGGAGCCGCGCCGCCGCTGGGTTTCCCGAAGCGGGAAACGCAGGGAGCGCCTCCGCTGCCCACGAAAGGAAGGGTCTTAGGGTTTCCGAACGAGTTCTAGCGGGGGGGGTCGCGAGGGTTCTATAAAGTTTTGAGCTTCAGGTTTCGAGGGCTTTCAGTGGTGTGGGGATTTGAAGCTGTAACAGGGCTTCTAGAAGGTTTAGGGCTTGTAAGGGTTCTTTACAAAAGGGTTGCTTTGTACGGCTTTCGAGTTTATGAGCGTGACTATAAGCTTCAATGAGGACTGTACAATAGGTTTCAACTTGTGCCGAGTTCGGATACGGAGGCATATGAAATGTTCTTGGGTCGGGGGTACAGTGTTGGTCTCGAAGGGACCGAAGCCCTTGTCGGGGGGGGGGGAGGCTTTGGGGTTTCGGGCTTAGGGTTTCGGGGCTTAGAGTGTAGGATGTATAGGGATTGAAGGCAGGAATTTCGGGCTTTAGCGCTCAAGGGCTTGGGCATGGGGCATAAAGGAACCTTAGGCAATACTTATGAAAGAACCCGCAAGGACTATGGAATCCACTTTTCCAAGACAACCTCCATCAAACATCCAAAAAAGGCAAGGTCTATAGATTTTGCCAAGTATGTATTTTCAAACGTACTGTCGGGCTTATACGGACTTAGGGTTTCGGGATTGGGTATCTTCCTTATTTAAAAATAAACCCTAAACCCTAAACCGTATTTAACGTCTCTGGGTCTCTCCTCGCCATGCCTGCTGCAAGTGCTGACCCTCCAGTGCCAATGCTCTCTCCATCATTGATGGAGCGGTGCCTTGGCTCCCTAAACCCGGTATGAGCGATGTTACGGTCAAGGAGTCAAGGGCTTACGATTCTCAAGATGTCAACACGGTTATACTTAAGATACTTAGATTAATGATTACTTTAGTGTCCCAGGAGAAGTGGCAGCTTCATAAAGAAAGGGACCACAGTATACCTGCAACAAAAGGATGGCGAATCTAAAAATCCCCGCACAGGGAGCACCCAAACCACTAAGCCTAAACCCAAATGCCGGAGGCAAGCGGCCACGACAGGCAGCGATTTCGCCACTGATGTGGTTGAACCGAATAATTCCGCCTGGTGGCACTATGGTCCTGACATAAACCCCTGAGCTGATAAACCCGAGTATACTAAACATTAATCATGAACGCTATGCTGCGGCTTCGGGCATGGATTTCAGTGCAAAACGCAGTGTGGCTCAGGGGTGGGCTTCGCGTGCTGGTCACTGCGCACAGCTTTCGTAAAACTGTGCGCATAAAACTGCTCAATTTCAAAAACACCTACAAACACTAACCGGCTGCTAAACAGGGAGGAGCAGCTTACGGCTTACATTTTAAATTACTACTTAGTACTTACTACTCAGTACTGCTTACTACGAAATATTGCTACCTACTGCTTACTACCTACTACAGCTACTGTTCACTCCTGACCCTGCATACCCCTACGCCTACGCCTACTCCTCTCCTACTCCTACTCCTGCTCCTACTTCTACCTCTACGACATCTGCGACGACGACTACTCTACTGCTACTATTGCTGCTGCTGCTACTACTACTACTACTAGTGCTACTACTACTACTGCTACTACTACTACTACTACCACTACTACTACTACTACTACTACTACTTCTACCTCCTACCCGCTACCCGCTGCAGCAGGTACCTACTACTACGGCTACTACTACTACTACTACTACTACTGCTACTGCTACGACTACTACGACTACTACTTCTACTACTACTACCACTAACTCGTACTACTAACTCCTACTACTAACTCCCACTACTAACTACCACTGCTAACTACCACTACAACTACCACTACCACTACCACTGCGACTGCGACTGCGACTGCGACTGCGACTGCTACTGCTACTGCTACTGCTACTGCTACTGCTACTGCTGCTACTACTACTACTGCTACTACTGCTGCTGCTACTACTACTACTACTACGACGACAACTACTACGACTACTACTACTACTAACCGCTACTACTAGCTAGTACTACTAACTACTACGACTACTACCTACTACTACTACTGCTACTACTACTACTACTAATACTAATACTAATACTAATACTACAACTACCACTACTACTACTACTACTACTACTAACCACTACTGCTAACTGCTACTACTAGCTACTACTGCTACCTACTACTCCACTACTACGAGTTACTACTAGCCACCACTAACTGCTACTTCATACTAACTACTGACTACTAACACCTAACTACTAACGACTAACTTTAGCTAGTAACTACTAATTACTAGCAAATAACTACCACCAACCACCAACCACCAACCGCCAACCGCCAACTGCCAACTGCCAACTGCCAACTGCCAACTACCAACTGCAATTGCCAACTACCAACTACGCTGCGACTGCGACTGCGACTGCGGCTGCGGCTGCGGCTGCGGCTGCGGCTGC
>BGNK01000732.1:97075-120999 GCA_003297005.1 Symbiodinium sp. clade A Y106
GCAGCTGCGGCTGCGACTGCGACTGCGACTGCGACTGCGACTGCTGCGACGATCGTCGCTGGCCTGGGACAGTCCACGTCTGGTAGCATTCTTTTGAGATGTCGATGATCCTCTTGCCCGCCACCAGTTCTCAGAATCCAGAGATCAGGATCGAGAACTAAGAAATGCACTCTTTGCGCTCCCGGGTTCTGTAGGCATGCTCTAAAGCCGCAAGGGTTCGGGGAACATGAGCTCATTCGAGGTTTAGGGCTTTCGGGTTCGAGGGTTCAGGCTTTCAAGGTGCACAGGTTAGGGTTTGGAGGCGTTGTTTGGCTGCGGGGTTTGGAGCTTTCGGCCCGAGGGTTGGAAGTTTAGGCCTTGACGGCTCAGGGGGTATGGAAAAATAGGCAGATGCCATGGCCATGCAGCCAAATATGCGCATCGGCATGTTCAATCAGAGACGAGGACCAGCCAGCTAATACCCGAATTGAGCATGAACCAGAAGCCATAACTTAAACCCTGAATGCATCTTAGGGCTCGGGTTTTATGGAGTTTCCTTCTCATTCCTGACGGAATACAAATCCCACCGATGTGCAATGAATGACGAAGTACACCCTTGAAACAGTGCTACCAATCTCCGCAACCTCAAGGATTGCATGCCCAGGCTCTAGCGTTGCACAAGGCCTGGTAGTGCCTTAAGCCATGGGTGAGGTACTGAGAGGAAGAACGATTGGACTACAATGTAGGGCACAAAGCCTGAGCCACAGACAATTAACTGAACAAGCTTATTTCTGCTGGGGGCGGCTCGTAGAAGGAAGTGGCCCAAGGTTCGGCAAATTGTGTTCCTCGTCCAGCTCGCGCAACTGAAACGCTTGTAAGTCAGTATTATTTCTATTTGGGCTGAAAAACCAAAATGCCGTTTAGAAGGTCAACTCGCCGTTCAGGTCATGCCACCTCCCACTGCACCGACGAACGGTCAGTACATGCAACACATAGCAGTTTTTATCTTCTCGAGTATTCCCCCCAAGTAGAGGTGCTCGTTTCCCTATCGTTCAAGTGTAAAGTACGGAGGCACCAACACACAGCCCGGAAGCTGTAGGCCCTAAAAGCGCACAACGCTGGAAAACTACCTGGGTGGTTATCAAAATTATGCGGTCCCCTTTTGGGTCCTTAATATAAGACGGCACCTCTTATTTAGGGTACCCAAAAAGGTACCCCAATTTTGACAACCACCCACCTTTCTTTCAAAGGGCTTGAGGAGGGCTCAGGCTCGGGTTCTAGGTGGGGATAAGGTTTCGGGTAGGGCTAGGTTTTCTTGACCCTAAGCCCTTTTGAACGAGGTCTCTCTGAAGTGCCTCCAAGTTGCCTAAACCCTAAACCCTAAAAAAAAATCATGTACCTGTGCTAGAATGCTTTGGCCCTTTTAGTTCCTAGGAAGGCATTTTAAGGCCAAAGTATGTACTATCTCGGCACATGGACCCCTATACCCTAAACTACCGTCATTGCCGGTAGCCTAAGAGGAAATTGAACCCTCAATGCAACGACCTCCAAGAGAAGCGCAAACCCACACCCCATCCTAGAAACGGCGCTTGCGCATGTGATAGGGCTATCGAGCTTTGGATATGCGTGCGTTGGGATTCCTCCACAACAGCATCAGGCTTCAGGCTGAAGGCTAACGGGCACTAGAAGACTAAACATGTCTAAAGTCTAAGCACTTCAAGCTGCTTTTGGGCCGGCAAATGCCCAGGAAAGTCGCCAGCTTGAGGGCAATAAGGACAAATCGGCGCGATCTGGGGCAGCTTAGGGTTCGGGTTCACCGGCATACAGTATACACTCTTCGACTTTTGCTTTTACTGCACCCATGTTTTTTTGACTGCACCTATGTTTAGGGTTTAGGGTTAGTTGCATAACATCCGTGGTTCATGATAGCTACTAACAATTCACCACGGCCTCGGGTTCACTATGCTCTCACCATACACTGTATACTCACACGAAGAAGCAAAGGTTTGCAGGTCTCGTTGCCCTCACCAAAGCAACAAGATCAAGAAATTTAGAAATAGAGATGACAAAGCTTTCTGTTTAGGGAGAAGGCTTGCTTTCGAAGGCTTATGTAGACGCTCAAACCGAACTTAAACCTGAATCCTCATTGCTCATCCCCTTGACTATGTGGGAGTTTCCGAAAATTAGGGGTACCTTATATTGGGGTCCTTATAATAAGGATCCTACTATTTAGGGTATAGGGTCCCCTATATTTGGTAACTCCCATGTAGCTCCTCAAACTAGCTACGAGGCAGTGTTTGGGATTGACAAGCATTGCTGGAGCCTCATACTGAGTCAGGATCTCTCGCATAACATTGGCCCGGTCCTGAGTTGACGTCGGTGAAACGAACTGGGAGCGAAAATTGGGGTACCTTATTTTGGGGTCCTTATAATAATAAGGATCCTACTATTTAGGGTACTACATGAGGGTCCCCTATTTTCGGAAACCCCCAACTGAACTCCAAAACCGAAAAGCCTCCACAACCCTAAAACCTAAGCGACTGAAGCTTTAAACTCAAATACACTAGAAGCCCCGAAACTCTAACGCTATTGACCCTAACACCCTAACAACGATCAGCCTTTCAACAATGCTTGGCTCGCATTCAAGCCCCAGACTCTCCCATAGCTGCTTTCCACATGTTCTTGGACGTCAGCCAAGGACAGGAGTTGTAGTCCCCATCTGTGAGGGTAGAGGGTTTAGGGGCGTAGGGCTTAGGGACAGGTACGGCTTAGGTCGCTTATATTCAAGGTTCCCTAAACCCTGAAACCCTAAACCATTTCTATGCTTTCAAGGCATTGTACCATCTGTGCAGGGTGGGGGTTGAGTGGCGGGTTGTAGCCCCGCGTAGCTATTGTTTTTCCTGGCTGGGATGTGCCTGCATTGCAAGGTCCGCAGAAGGAGACAGTTGATTTAGGGCTGAGGGTTTAGGGCTCAGGGAATTTATGGGTTAATGGCTCGCCAGGTGAATTTATTGTACAGTCAGTTCTTGTCCTCTTGCGTACCGGGTTTCCTAGATCCCGCGTTGTTATAGTCACTCGTTTCACCAGGCTTGTGTTGGCTTATATATCGGATTTCCTAGTGGTCACCATATGAGTAAGGCTTCCACAAGCTGTCAAAGGGATTCAAGGGTGTAGTATTCCTACGGGCTGTTACAGGGCTTCATGGGATTACAGTGTCCATGTGTTCCGGAAATGTAGGATTTGGGATTCGTTGGAATCCCCGTCTGTTGAACTGTCGCTATAAGACTTGCGAGGTTCGATGGGAGGTCCCAGAATGTACATGTAGCAAAAGTGCAAAACATCGGGTGTGTGAATCATGGTCTCAAACGTGAATTCCACGCCTTCGCTTCGGGGCTTGTGAACAGTATGCCAATGCTAACAATTTGTCTTTCTCTTCCTACTACTACTACTACTACTGCTACTGCTACTGCTACTGCTACTGCTACTGCTGCTGCTACTGCTACTGCTCGTGCTACTTCTAGTGCTACTGCTAGTGCTACTGCCAGTGCTTCTGCTAGTGCTACTGCTAGTGCTACTGCGGCTGCGGCTGCTCCTGCTCCTGCTGCTGCTACTGCTACTGCTACTACTACCACTACTACTACTACGAGGACGACTACTTACTACGACTACGACTACGACTGCGGCTACGGCTACGGCTACGACTTCGGCTACGACGACGACGACGACTAATACGTAATGGCAAAACGTAGGTTTTGCTGTCAATCTGGGCGGGGTTTTGCAAAAATAGCCTATGCGATTTCCTCTACGTTCGCCAGAGCTGGGGTGCAGCCTCACGAATTCTCGAGGCTACGGGATTGTGAAGCTCTGAGCAGCTAGCGTTTGCAAGAAACCCGTCAGCCGAAACAAGGTAATCCTAAGCTTTGATGTTGCCCGAAGCAAGCAGGCTTTCCGCGTTCATGTCGGCAGGCTGAGACTCTATCCAGGCAGGGTCAAATCCGAATGGTATGCGTAGGAGAGGTGTGAGAAAGCTTTGATGCCACCTTTCCGAAGATAGTCTGCTACTCGAGACATGCACGCACGCGCGTGTCCTGCGTTCCCACGCGCTCGCTGCTTGAAACTAACGCTGACGCCCTAAATATTAAGAGGTAAACCAATGGGTCTAGACTAGCCCCAGCAATACAACCCCTACAACTGGTACGACACCGCCTTTCTGGTGCGGCATGCCCACCGGTGGGTAGAACTTGAACCACCGGTTCTCTTGTGGACATTTTTCCTTAGCAACAAGCCGTGTAGCGGGGTTTAGGGCTTAGGGTACACCTCGTCATTCTGGTTGTGGCAGCAGCAACAGTCCTCTTCCTGAAAGGTTCTTACTGGCACGGCTGGGTCTACTGCCAGCACTATACACATACCACTACCCCGACCACCACCTGCTACTGCTGCTGCTCCTCCAGCAACACTGCAACTACTGCTCCTGCTACTGCTGCTCATCTGCTCCTTCTCCTCCTCCTCCTCCTGCTACGACTACGACGCCGACGACTACGACTAGGACGACGACGACAAGTACCACTACCACTACTGCTTCCACTTCTACCTTGACAAGCACCGGCAGCACCAGGACCAGGACCACTACCACGACCACCCCCATCACATCATAGACCTCGCCAACGATCATGGCGACTCTTTCAGCTGCCATCATTGTCGGTAGAACTGACATCCATACTCTACGTAGTTGCACCCCCCAACCCTGCAAAAGCAAACCCCAAACCCCTATGCCCTGGAGCTCTTCTTTTGAAGCTCTTGTTTAGGGGTTGACCCCAAATGAACCCTGCCTGCTGCAATACCCTTTTCGAAGAGGGGTTGAGGAGCCCCCCCAATCCCCACTCAAAGCCGCAAGCCAGTAAACCCTGATGTTAAAAGGGGTTTGGGATCCCCGTAGGTTCAGAGCTGCCGAGCATCGATCAATTTTACGGAGTCGGCGGCAGGTGTGCCTCAGAAAGTTGTCTCAAAGCCCTACCACGGGCTTTATGGCGCCAGGCCTTCTGAAAGTCATGTCAATACCTTTGCAGCAGAGTCTTGGATGAAGGATCTTACAAAATGCCCACAAGGTTTCGGACTAATCTAGTAACAATGGTTGGTTGGATCAAGGCCTTACGTCCCAAACGAACCCTTAGACTCCTCCACTGGGCTTGAAAGTAACCAAGGAGAGAAAGCCCCTCTAAGGAACAGGTCCAATGAAGAAACTAAGGTATGGTACTCCAGAACCTAGGCAAAGGTCAAGTTTCCAAGCGACCTCCCGGCCACGCAGACACCGCCGCAGGTTGTGCAAAGCTGTTGCCAGCTGGCGCGAAGCCGTTCCCAGTGCCTCGAACGAAAGGCCCTCTGCCTACAGACTATGACTGTGTTGCATGACCGAGGGCCATGCCTGAAGCATTGTATGCACAAAGGAGCACGGGCGTCCGAACCAGTACCTGCAAAAGCCTGACACAACAAATTACAGCCCTAGGCCCCACAGCCTTCTCCCACCTATAAATCCTAATAGCTAGCACACGTCTACAAGCCTTACTTAGAAACTGCATAGGAACCCTGTTCAAGCCCCTGTATAATAGAAGCTTTATCAAGACACCGGCAGAACCGTCATGGAACCCTCGATTAATTAATTGCTTAGCTTTGGGGGTGGCCAATCATGCTAGTTCTATATACTACCAATCCGGACCGCGACCCCCCAAACATATTACTTTTGAGGCACTTGTTTTTGCTTGGAGCGTCCCCACACCAATCAAGACCTCACAGTACCAAAGTATCACCCAGAACCCCAAATCCACGAGACTCACAGCCTCAAGCCCCAAAGAACTTGTTCAGGGTGTCTGGGTGTAGGATGTCTGGGCTGCCTGGTCCTGCCATTGGCGCTTGTCCATTGATCATCGAGCCTGGGTTTCATGGAGGTTGTGATTCGGGTTCGGTTTTGCTGCACCATAAACCCGAAGCTTCAGGCAGAAAGAGTTTGCAAGGCACAGAATGAACTGGACCTTTAACCGTAACCCTAGTGACAAGGGGGTTTTTCTGCATTTAGGGCTTAAGGGCCCTAATACCCTACACCCCTGAACCGACGGCCTGGTCCGGGAGCTTGCCCATTGTACATGGAGCCTTGCCAAGGCCGAGGAAGTTCTTAACCTTCAAAGACCTATGCTATAAAGCTCTTGCAAAAGCTTATCAAATAGCATACGAAGCTTTGTTGCAAAGCAGAATATGAACCAATACAAGTCGCTATAGGGCCCGGCATGGATCACGGCTTCTCACAAAAGGACATTTCGGGGGAATATGGAGTGCTGGATGCTCTTTTGGGGGGCGGGGGAGAAAGGGGGCATTGTACCACAACAACCCGAAGTGTGTGCAGAACTGGCCCCTAAAGGAACATAAGTCCAATGGAGCCCCCATCGTAGCAAAACCGACTTTCTGAACATCATATCATTACTTGCTACAGGAGTGCCCTGAGAAAACCTGAATGCTTATCAATCATTACCACACTCCACGTGGTGGCCACGCATCAGCATGAACCCATTCCCTCCGTCCCTCGCTCGTTTCATCTACAGAGCCCTAAACCCTAAACCAAAAACTATAAACCATGAACCAAACACCCTAAATGCTGAACCAAGAACCTCAAATCCTGACCAAAAACCCTACATCATAAACCCTAAACCCATAAACCCCTTAACTCTGAACCTCGAACTCTCGGCCCTCTGATCCCATCCTCTTCGGAACCCGGCCTGCCGTGGACGGCGCTGCAGTGGGTGCGTAGCCGTAGTACTGGTTGAGATTCGCGTTGTCGAGCCTTAGACAGGGCTTCTGCTTTCGGAAGCTGCCCGGGGAAGCTCATAATATAGGGGCCTTAATAATTAGGAGTAGGGTTTTGGGACATATTTTACTATAATTATATAATAGGGAACCCCCAAAATCATATAGCTAGGTAATTATTACGGCCCCTATTGGGTTGCATCTTTCTCCTGGAACTCCCTCGCCAGTGTTCACAACTAGCGTTCTTCTGTTACTACGCGGACCTTGTTCATAAGAACAGGGTTCGTTGGGTTCATATTGCATCCTCATCTGCTGGAGCCAGAAGCAATAGTATGAGCATGAGCACTTATTCAAGCTTCTACGTTCTACAGCAACGAACTCACTGGGAGTACGGGCGAAGGACCCCCGAAAAACACCGCTGGGTGATTCGTAGAACCTTCCAACTGCGATCATCTTTAAGCTGTCCAACGAACACTCACCTCACCCAACAAGGACATCAGCAAAAGGAATGTCTTCGCCCGGCAGCACGGGTGCGCGAGCCTGCGCATTGAGAGGCGGTGGTGACCCACCTGTCAGGACAGATGCGATGCAGTGCTTGAAACTGCGACAAGGTCCCATAGTGATCAGATGCTGCTGGCAGAAAGACAGAACCAAATTCCTAAAACAGGAACAGAAGGGCCTATAAGGGCTCTGACAGGGGTTCTGCGAGTTTTGATGTGTGTCATCCCCTCAGTGGGTCGCCGATATATTGGTCAAGTTTAAGCAACCCACTATGTAGGTAAGTGTGCTCCTGGAGGAACATCTGACCCCTCTTCCAGAGCTTTATGACTCAACTGGGTGCGGGCGGATTCGACGCCGCATTGCTGCTTCGCTTCGTTACTGTAAGAGCTCCATGTAATCTAACTTGATCCCCCAATGTAAGGGTGCCCTGAGGTTCCACGCAGTCCTTACTTGTGTATACTGGTGACTGCAACGTAATTTTGGGCCGGATTGCGCGAAGAACACAAGGGAACAGCACCGTATCCTTCTGCTATCCCTCTGTGCTGGCCTCTGAACATCCAGATACGCCCATCTGCGTGGTTGAACGCAAGAGCTCCTGCTTGCAACAGCTTTTGCGGAATGTGTCCTTTCTGTTCACTATGCTCTCTGTGCCTCGATTATGCTCTATCAGGTGTACTATGACGAGGGGCTTCCATCCGAAGACTCACATAAATTGTGGTTCACACATTTGACCTAGGCTTAGAAGCTGTGCGAAACTCTTGCTCTAAGTACGTCATGCCGTCATAGGGATCTGAGGGATGTGGGAACCGGTCGTTTGACGCTGCGCGATTCAGATTGCTCGGTCCGCGATGGTTAGGACAACAAATTCCAATCCATCGAGTCAGTAGCCTAAAAAACAGACCCCCTTGGTCGAACACGTCATGTAGCGGCCCGTTTAATTCCCCTATATCTCGCCCGAAAATGAAAAAGCCCTGTAACNGCGGTGGTCTGGCGCTGGGCCATTTGAGGCGCCCTGTCCGCGATGTGTTAGGTACAAAATTTCCATCCACCGAGTGAGTGTCCTTAAAAACACACCCCCCTTGTCGAACCCGTCTTGTGTCGGCCCCTTTAATTCCCCCCCCCCCCCCCCCCTCCCCCCCCACCACCAAAAGTTGCGGGCTTGATTAGTGTAGGGATGATTGGGGCTTTGGGGAGGGCTTGGGTGGAGGGTGTGCGGTTCTCCGCAGATGCCGGGGTTGGGGACCACCACAAGCTCGAAACCAAGCCCCGATCACTCCAAGATAACTACCGAAACTAAAAGCCTTCAATTTTGAAGACTTTCCCCTTCCTACACTCACCTCCACAATCGACAAAGTCTGAGGCCTGGTACGTACAGTAGTAGTACAGTAGTAGAGCTGTACAGTAGTGCAGAAGTAGTACAGTTTTAGTACAGTGGTACGGTAGTAGTACAGTAAAATTAGTACCGAACAGAACTTCCGCCTGCCAAAAAAAGCGCATTAAAGGGGCCCAAAACGCATTAAAGAGGCCGACTCACTTAAGCCTTGAAGCCCTAAGAAACCTCTAAACTTACTCTAAACTTTGAACCCTGAGCCCCAGCAGACTCGCATCGCTTAACCTTAAAGCCTAAACCCTCAACCCTAAACCCAGCAACTCAAAACCCCCTAAATGCTGGCCGCTGCCTGAATCCCCAGAAAAACCTCACGTGTTATGGACCAAGTTATGGACATAAATGTAAGAAACCATCGTACTGATTCCTGAAGAGATAGGGTCTAAGTGAGAGCCCACGGATGAAGAGCAAGTCTTTGTGTTCTTGGCTTCAGGATTCATGCTTTTAGGGTTTGAGTGGCTTGTGGGCTCAGGCCTTATTGGGGTCTTGGGTTTTAGGGTTCACAAGCCCTGAGCCCTGAACCCTAACAACCTACGGCTGACCCTAGGGCTCATGCAAGCCCTAAATATCCCGAACCTCGGTGCTTGCATGGAAAGGGAGTGGCCCTTTAAGTGCTCCATAACGGCTCTACTCAGGTTTAACTAATTGGTCTTCCTGAATGCATTCCGAGGCTTAGCTCTTGCAAAACAAGTTCCAACCTCAAGGTGCGGCACGGCCTCCACAGTTCAGTTTGTGAATTTTCGCACGAACGGCGTGGTTAATGTGGCCTGCGTATGACAGAAACCTGATTGAGTATACTACAGTCTTGCAGATTCATACAAAACTCTCTGTCTTTATCTCTCTCTCTCTCTACATGTATGTATATATATATATATATATTACTAGTAAAAGTAATCATTACATAACAACATTAGCAACAACAGTTCATCAGAATCATAATAGTAGTACTAAAAATAGTAAGAAGAATGATAAACGTAAGAATAATCCTAATGACAACAGCAATAATAACCTTACCACAGTAGTAATGATAATAAAAATAATGCGTACATACATGTGTATATATACATATGTACATATATATATATATATATATTTAAATGTTCTACTGTATATTACATACATATTATACTGTATTTATCCATGCAGGACCCCTGAGGAACAGCAGCAATTGCTAATCATATCACCTGTACGGAACGCGAGGCAGCCCTTGCAAGTTCCTCCACTAATCCCCAAACCCCGGAATCAGCCGGTCCTCCTGGCAGGATCCAGGTCCTGGGAAAATGGCTTCTGTATGTTTCTGAACAACGGCCTCTCTAAGGGTTACAATATGCCAGATACTGTAGGGTTTAGGGTTCGGTGCAAGGCTCCAGCAAGCCAAAGTCATGCTGACACCATCGCTGTCAATCACGGCTGCGTAAACACGTGCTACATGGAACTAGTTGCCCTGTTCGCTTACTATATCGCACTCGCAATCATAACACCTGCGACTCGAAAGTCATAGTAGTTATCACAACCAGCATGCATATTCCATTGGCAGTTTTCCAGCTTCTTTCGGAAAGTCCAACATGTCCCGGCTGTGAGGGCCTGAATAAGCAGTAACAGTATAAACCGGAACAGTTGCATTGCAATATACCCTCCTCAAACTCGACCTCTAGAAGTTGTAGTTCTTTTTCTTTTTTTGGTTTTTCAAGTTCATTATATTTAGGATCCTACGAAAGCCCAGAAAGAAACTAGCCTGGAGACTACATGCACTCTGCTCCACTAGTTCCGGTCCCAGGCCCAACTTCGATTCTTCCCCTAAACTTCTGGCTTCTGATTGAGGTGGGAATTTTTAAGAAGTTAGGGGTACCTTATTTTGGGGTCCTTAGAATAAGGATCCTACCTATAGTCTCCATTGTAGTTCCTTTTTTTGGTTAACCAAAATCTCTACTATAGGATCCTAACCATAAAACTGGTTAACCAAAAAAAGGAACTACAATGGAGACTCTAGGTAAAGCCCTTCTAAATCCCAAACCTTGGTTTTGAGGGCCGCTTAGTACACGTAAAGAACCCCCACAAGAGCCGACTACTGAGACCGTATCCCCAAAACTGCCCAAAGCCCCAAACGTAACCCTCAACGTCCTACATTTACGAAAGCAAGGCAATAGTGAGGAAATCAGAAAAACAAGTTTAACAGGGAGGAGCCTTAAGCGAATCATACGAAAGAGCCCTAAACGATATTTCATAAGAAGAGCCCTAAGGAACAAATCATAAGAAGAAGCCGTAGACGATAGTTCATAAGAAGGAGCCCTGATGGAAAAGCCATAAGGAGGTATAGGGCTTTGTAGGCGAAGTCAGTCGAGTGGCTCCCACGCCGTTTCCAGCACTTCATCGATGTTTCTGTTGCGGCCTTAGATGAGGGATCCGGAGACTTAGTATTTGGTCTAGAATCAGGGTCATAAGTACGAATACGTATGGTTTCTTACCCTAGTTATGCCCCTGCTTACTAAGCCGCCTGATCCTTGAAGGAAAGGTGTTTAAGCTTCAGTATTTGGGGTTTAGGGTTTAGGGTCTACCGCCAATTCCTCGCAACATCGTTGTACCATGCATGTTCCGGTGTTTAGAGTACCTTGGACATCTCAAGAGCTTTTCTGAGAGCCCAAAAACCCACGCAAGCCTTAATTTCGAAACCCGTACAGTAACCATTATTCTTGAAGTCCTGTGCAGCTCAGAGACTTAGAACCTGACACCGTCCACAGCCCAGGCCCCAAATCCTTGAACTAAAACGCAAAGTCAACCTTTAACCCGAAGCCCTGAACCGGAACATGTGGGACATCATACTGGACATCTTCAACCCCCTCTGGCCTTGCAGGAGTGAGCATTTCGGGTGACCCCCCCCTGCGTGTTAGGGTTTCGGCTTTAGGCTGTCGGCTCCTTGATCATGACCTTGGACAACCTGTGTTCGGCTCTCTGTCGTGGGTGTGACTCCTCGTATAGTTTTTGATGCCCGCGCAACATAGGAACCAAAGGAATTTTGATGGGGCGTTGGCGGCATATTGCAAGATCCTTCTTTGTCATGGTCGTGCCAACAATTTCGAGGCTCGTGAACTCATCTCAGACCTATGCCGAGCGACTGAAAGCAAAGCAGTATCGAGTTCGAAAGTCAAGGTTGATGGGCTTTGACTCAGACTTCTGATTGTGGCACACTGTGCCGGCCACCTTATGCGAACAAATAGACGACCAACTGACAACTGATACCATTGATCTAGGGTCTGCTTCTGCCAAGCATCCGCACTCATCCGTGCAGATCTTCTGCCCAAAGATCTGCCAAGGGGTGGCTCTTCAGGGTTTAGGGTTTTAGGCGTTTAAGGTTTAGGGCTCATCCCAAACCAAACCTCCACCCCCGAAACTTTCGAGCTTCGGTTACAAACTCAAAACCTCCAAAACCAAGTGACAAAGGGAAATCACCAAACCCTCGACCCCTAAACCCGGAAAGCCCTAACCCCAAAAGATCAACGTGAAACGCTGTCCCCTGGTCGTAAGCTACAGCCCATAGTCGGGCCAAGCCAAAGCCGGTTTGGGGTTTAGGGATAGCCGCAATCCTGTAGCCCAAAACCCTGAACCCATAGGAACCCCTGAAGAATTCCTAGGAACCCTTGAACCAATCCGAATTCCCAAACCCGTTTTTGAGCAGGGGCTGCGGTGAACATTGCCCTGGCGTTGCAACCCCAAAAGCCCTAGCCCCTAAACCCTGAGCCCTACCTAGAACCCCCAACTACCCTCCAGTATACCCCAAAATGCCCACGATTACGGACCATAAGGGCTCTATTAAGGGGCCCTTGGGGAGTGCTGGTGAGCCCTGGACTCCGAACTCTAAACTCGAATTCCCAGACAAGGCCATGCTTTCCTTGGTTGTTGCATCTACTACTTTCTTCAAGGCTCGGAACCATCAGGCTTCGGGTTTAGGGGTTTAGGGTTTAGGGGTTTAGGGGTTAGGGGCTTAGGGGTTTGGGGTTTAGGGTTTGGGGTTTAGGATCTTGTTTCGATTGTTGTGTTAGTTGGGCTATGCTTAGAGTTTAGGGCCAGGGTCACGGTCTAGGGTTTGGGCTTCCAGGCTCTGGATTTAAGGCTTGTTTGTATTGGGCTTTTGGAGTTTAGGGTCTTTCGGTCTCTGCTTTGGGCTCGAAGTATCTTCACAACCTATACACACATGCTGTCGGATGCACTCTGTCAGATGTACCTATTGCGGGGACGCAAAACCCGAAACCTTGAACCCTAAACTGTACACCCTAAACCTTACACCCTGAACCTAAACCCTAAACCTTAAACCCTAAACCTTAAACCCCAAACCTTAAACCCAACACCCTGAACCTTAAACCCTAAACCTTAAACCCCAAACCCTGAACCTTAAACCCTAAACCCTGCGCACTTCAAAGCGGCGGCCCTAACTACAGCCCTGAAGATTTCATCTCATTGGAGCTGCGGGCAGGTTTTGGGCTTAAGGCTTTTGGGGTGTAGAGTCTAAGGCGTATGGTGTTTAGGGTTTAAGGTTTAGGGTTGGGGTCTAAGGTGTTTGGCCTTTAGGGTGCTGGGGTTGACGGTTTAGGGCTTATAAGGCCCAGGGCAGGGTGTCGGGGTTTAAGTTTCTAGTGTTTAGGCCTCTAGAAACTCTGGCGCAATGCGGAGCACCGGCTTCTAGATCCCTTCTTCCGGGCCCAAGGATTGGGATCCCACTATCATCGCTATCCCGGCAGAAGGCTTATCACTCCAGGATTGACTGATGAAGAAACACAGGGGAAAAAAACAAGTAAGCCAAAACTCCAAACCCCAAGACACCAACGGCTGCCTTGAAGTGCCGTTGTGAGGCTATGTGGGCGGACCAATTGCCAGGATGGCCGACGCCGTGATCTTCGGGCTTCGCGTTTAGCTACTGTTTCCCAAATGCACCCTCCAGCGTTTTTAGGGGCTCGTGCGAAAAGTATCTAACGCAAGATCGTGAGATTTAAAGCATTTCTCATAAGTAGGTTTGCTGGATCCGAAAGGAGTTTGGGGCTAAACCCTGCGTGTTTTTGTGCGCTGTACGTATTTAAGGGTCTTCCTGAGGTAAACTACAGAAAAAGAGCTGTGGGTTTAGAAGACTTTTGATCTCAGGGTCGTAGAGACACAGGATAATTGTCCGATGGTAAAAAAATCCTAGTTCAAACCGCTATGAGGCTCATGCCTAGCCCGAACCGTTGTGGCCAAGCCCCGACTGCGGGCAGCAGGTGGACCACGCCCCCGGCACGGGGTTGAACCAAGCACGCCCCAGTCAGACTGGCCAGATTGTCGTCAGTGGCGTCTGCTGACACACTCACCGGGAGTTTTCACGCCCCGAGGAACTTGCCCTCATCCTAAAGTGCAACTTCCAAGCCTCATAATACACGGGCCTTAATAATTAGAATAGGGTTTTGGGGTATATTATACTATATGCTCGTAACAAGGAACCCCACAATAGTATTGTGAATTATTTAGGCCCCTATAATTAGTACGCTTTATGACTCTCTGCCCGATCTGGACGAGTTGCACATCAAGCAAGAACACTTGGGCACCGAAGACCGGAGGCCACAGGGTTGAAGAGCGAGTGTGGGTCACAAGGCAACGTGGTGGAAAAAAACGCTTAGGATTTTAAGGTGTGGGTGGTCTAGGATTTACGGCATAAACTGCACAAACCTGTACTATACAGCATAAACTATGAGGTTTTGAACCTTCGAGCTCTGTGCAATGACTTACTTGCCGTTGAAACCCTGCGGGCTCGAAAACGTCAATCTACAGCAAACCCAAACCGACATCCAGCGATACTCAAGTCAAAGGGCAGGTAGGGTTAAGAGGTTTAGGGATTTGGGGCTTAGGGCAAAGGCTTCGTCATCTTCCAGAAGCTCTCTAAATATCTATGTCCAACAGCATGATGCCTTTAAGCCTTAAAGCCTCAGACAAACGACTACCCAGGCCTTACACGTACTCTAAACCGCATGCACGCTGAACCAAAATCTCAAGCGCTGAGTGAGCCTTCAGGCAGCAAGCCAGTTGAACCTCATGGCTCCGAACTCCTCAATCTTTGCGCTCTTTAGTCTTGGGAGATGTTGGAGCCGGTGGCGTTTTCCACCTAAAGACACAACAAATCTAGTCTTAAATCTGTACGTTGTACATAAGTATATGCATATATCTCGGCAGTCTGTACACCCTAAATTCCTACTTGGCCCTGTCTAACTTATAAAGGCACCGGGCAGCCTTTGCACATCATGCAGCCGTCGACGCAGATGGAGCGCCTGTGAGGAATGCTTTACTAACTTGAAGATTGCCCCACTACATAGCATTTTTTCTGGATGCATACGCCCAAGCAAGGAGGGTTCTGAGCCATGAACCCCCCGCAAAGCCTAAACCCTAAACCCTAAAACCCTAAACCCTAAAACCCTGAACCCTAAACCCCGAAACCTTTAAATTTTCAATTTCGGACCGATGGTCAGGTTACAAGTACAATGGCTTGTGATGGCATAGCCTGTGATGCGCCTGGCAAGAACAGCTTTGCCTTTAAGCCTTAGACCTGCCTGGCCCCCGGGAAAGCGTGGCAAACCCTAAACCCTAAACCCCAAAAAGAATACCCTAAACCTGCTAGCACCTATAGTCCGAAACAGTGTCCTGAAACAAGGTTTGCTTTACCTAAGACGCCATCCTCTCTGACAGAGTCTTAGCGGCTTAGCGGCCTTAGCCCTACCATGCCCAAACCTCAGCATAAGGGGGGCCCATGATAGCAGCTTGAATAGGTTTTTTGGGGATACTTATAGCACAAATCAAAGCAGAACCCTGAGCAAGAGTCTTTGTAAATGTTCAGGCTCCTACATTATGAGTTCCCCTCTGCTTGAAACAACAACTTAGTCCGTGATGTGCTGCTACTGGTTCCATGCTGGGTTCAAAGGACGGTATACGGGTAATCCTTTAGGTTCCCCAAATAGTACGGCACCCTTATAAACAGGACCCTTAAAACGGACCCCTAACTAGAGAACCGCCCATACAACTCTTTCACTTTGTGGCCCTGAGTACTCTCTCTTTACCATGGTTTACGGTTTAGGGTTTACAGTAGGGCTTTTAGGAATCCTCGCGAGGCGGTCGCCGACTTGAGGGAGACTGGAGGCTCTACCCAATCCTGAAGCCTGTAGGTCCAAATCCCCGAGATCCAACATGCTAGGCCTTCAACACCGAAACCTCCACGCCCTATCTAACCTCCAAACCATGCCCTCGCAATGTGGCTTTCGTTGGGCTTCGCTAGCCTTTGTGCTTGTGCAACGCTCAAAATGTCCGCCGCGAAACCCTATCAAAACTCCAACAGATAAACATTATGGTGCGCTCAAGATACAACCTAAAGCCCCATATTAACGACACCGAAAAACCTTGCCGCAACACCAAAACCTAAACCGTAAAACCTAAACCTAAAAACTTCGGCAGGGCCGCTGCTGTAGGAAGTTGTCGACGAGTTGAGCACGGCTGCCCATCCTCTCTTTCCAAGAGTCCTCCAAATTCGAACAATACTAATAATCATAAATATGAATATTATAATATTCATAACAATGATTGTGGGGCCTTAATGCTTAGAATTGGGCTTCAGAGTTCAGGGTTGGGGTCCATGAATCCTCTATATTGGGGCCTTAACACTTAGACTAGACTTGGGCTCCAGAGTTTAGGGAATCCCATATATGGCGGCTTTTGGGCTTTACATTAATGTGTTTTCGTGTGTGTGTGGGGTCTTTTGGGTGCCAGGTGTTCGGGTGTGTGGCTTAGGGTTGCATGGGGATTTCACAGTTCTGGGGTCTATTGCAGAATCCCGAAAGCTGAACCCTAAACCCTTACAGATTGCTGCAGAATGTTTTACTGCTTTTTGGTTGTCTGCACTTTCTATTCCGTGCATGGCGTGGGCTGTATCGCAGTGGGTAAAGTGCAAACGCAAAGGCTCATGTTCACTACGTAGTTGGAAACTTGGGAGGTGGCGTCAAGCAAGAGGAACTCACATTGAAAGAAAGCATTCAGTGTTTAGGCTCCAAGGTACTCACACAAAACTGGAGACAACCGGCATTTTGCAACCTGCCTTGTTCTGCATGTGTGGAAACACGCTCCAGTCGCCATGAGGCGCTGTCCGCTGCGATGCAGCGCCATGCATTTCGACCCACTGGTTCTCCTCAAGGGAGAGCGGCTTGGGGTGTATTGCTTTTGCTTTAGGATATGAGTTCGAAGCCTTGGAAGCCCCACATTTCGAAGGCTATCCCCAAGGCGCAAAAGCGTGTGGGGGCTTTGAAGCCAGCAGTGCTCAAATCCATCACCTTTCAAGTGCGGAACCTCAGAGCGTTGCCCAGATTCAATGCTGGGAAATGGATGCGGCCATCGCTTATCTCAAAGCTCAGTGTCGGGCATGAAAAATTGCCCACCTTCCTGCTGATACTTTGGGTCTGTCTGACGGTGCTTCAGTTCCTTTCAGACCTTGCTTACTCGAAGCTGCTGCGATATTCATAATCGGAGCTATGTTTGGAGTGACATTCGACCCATCCCCGCATGCAGGAACCTGGACGTGGCCACTTGCATATCTACATGCCATTAAAGTCATGTCTTGGGATTGTCGCAGCTTTTCCTTGTGGTTTGAGTCATATGTCTGGCATTCCGATTTGTTCAGTGAGCACAGGTTCTGCATGTTTCATAGGCCTAATTTGCGTAAGATGTACCATATATTCATTTCCACGGGATGGTACGCGCAACTGCCTTTGCACGCTTGAATCCGGGGTTATGTGATGGCCTGGGTAATGCCAGGTCGGATTTCGCCCCAGACAGTTACTATAGCCTAGTACGAAAGCTCTGGCACTGATGCTTCAAAATTAGAAGAGATGTGGTAGCGAGCCGCATCTTCTGTATGCCATGAACAGGGAAGTTGCTTCGCAGCTTTTACTTCGAACGGTTCAGGCTGGTGCGAAAGCGCATTTTGCGCGCACAACATGTTGGGTCTTGCGATGTGCAGAGAAAAAAGTTGAGTTCGTCGTCTGTGCTCTTTGGATCGTGCAAATTGCGGGCTGGTGGGGGGTTCTCCAGGCCTGCTTTTTGAGGCAAGGACGTGCTTTCCTTGTCTCTCTTCCTTACGAAACTGTCTGTTTCTCTGTCCCTCCCGCTGCTGTCTGGATCTGACCAAGAGCTCCTGGGGCAGAGATCTCGCGTCCCTCGGGTCCGGAAGACTGTCGGCAGGCGTCATGGCAAACTCAGTCTGAATCTGCAGCG
This sequence comes from Symbiodinium sp. clade A Y106, assembly GCA_003297005.1. NCBI lineage: Eukaryota > Dinophyceae > Suessiales > Symbiodiniaceae > Symbiodinium > Symbiodinium sp. clade A. The sequence goes on from BGNK01000732.1 coordinate 115,002, forward strand.
TCTGCTATAGTCCACCACTTGCACAGCAGAAGAGCAAAATGTTCTATCCAAGCAAGGCCCAGCGAGGCTAGGTGCACTGTGTTGCCTTTCCGGCACTCCCCCCACAAGCAAGACGGCACTTCGCACTCCGCCGCCTGGACATTCACCACATTGCAGAGGCCAGGATGAAACAATGTCTAGCGTGCTTTATTATGTTATCTTATAGTCTATTGTATTCTGTAATCATATTTTATGTTGATACAATACTCTATTATGCGTGTAATACCCCTAAACCCTGAACCAGGACTGCTTGGACCCTTAAGGTTCAGTTTGGTCTCGACGGTCTCGTCGGTTCGACGTCTTCTTCCGTGAGTCTCTGGCTTGCTGATGGTCACGTGTGTACAGTGAGAAGTGGATGGGCTGGAAGAAGTATTCTTGTGTATATATGTATATATGCATACATATATATATATATACACACTGTTAATACCAAGTTCGATCTTATATATACATATATTTATTTATACTGTTAAGACCCAAATTAGGATTTGTTTCTGGACAGACTTCATGTCCAAAGTAAAGTTAGGATGTTTTTGCTGCAGCAAAGCTTCTCATGCCGTTTCTCTGCACTGCACCCTACCTTCCATGTGTCGATACTTGAGCCGCGAAGCAGTGGCAGGGTCTAGTGGGGTCGGATGTAAACCCGAAGCCCGGAAGCCCCAAACCCCTAAACCCTAAATCCTAGACCCTAAGCCCCAAACCAAGCCTAAACAGGGCTCTTTACCAGGATTCTACATGGGCTTCAGCGCATTTTGAGGCTTACAGGGCCTTGTAGGGGCCTCAGTAGTTGGAACGGCATTTTGAGGATATGCTATGATGTGAATATGCACGGACGAAATATTACAGACTACAGCCGAATGACATTTTCTCAGCTAGCCAGAGCCCTAAAGCTTCAAAACCCCACAACACAACCACCGCATATGGGGTTTAGGGTTTAGGGGCGCCGCGCCCTATGAAGCAACCTATACCAGAAAAGAGCTGTGAATTCTGAGCGTCGTCGGAGCCAAGCTAGGACAAAGAACCCGCCAGCCAAAGGCCTGAACTTGAACCCTCTACCAGCAATTTAACGCATGGTCTCCGAACGGAAGGACACTCCCTGTGCACGCGGAGATGCGCGGAGAGTTACATGCTCTGCGGTTTTTGTCCAGGTCGCGTACTCAAGAGACACCCTGTGCCCTGTAGACCCGTCACAATCGGTGAACCCCAAGTAATGAATCCTCACCTGCACACTGAGTCTCTTCAGGAAGGAGCGTACAGTGCAGGTCTTCGTTGCGTTGAAATATCCAAACCAAGACATGTATATAGGGTTACTATACCCAGAGACTCCAATATCCCTTAATTAAGGAATATACCTTATAGCCTTACACCATATTAGGGATCCTACTATAATTTAAGGTATTAGGGGCCTTCCTAAAGGGTGTTGGCGTGTATGAGGATGACCACACTATCCAGGCTCTTACATTGATTTCTTTTGGTCCTGAAGTCTCCTCAAGGTTTCTTGCAACCTCGTTTATTGCCCACTCTACCCACATAAAACTCCTGCTATGCTTACAGCCTGACGGGATCGAACAAGCAGGGCACTTATGAGGGGAACTACACTCAGAGTTACTTGTGACCTTTTTAAGGTGCTTATAGCCATGCCTGACTTGTCCTTGCCCATGAACCTTCAAGTACCCCCTGGCCGAGGGTTTCGATGAACAAGTTCAGGATCAGATGACGATGGAGAATCCAGGACAAATTACAGGAAACAGGCAAGCTTAGGGTTTGCGTGTCAGGTTTACATAAGAGGCCTCAATAATTACTCTAGGGTTTTGGGGTAGACTAAAATAGACTTACAATAAGGAGCCCTCCGGAACTGGCAATTAAGTATTTAGGCTTCTATAACCCCTAAACCCTTAACCCTAAACCCCTAAACCCTAAACCTAAAGGGGACTCCTGCTTCTTTGGGAACCCGAGATATCGACATAGGTGAAGGGAAGCCCAGCACTCGGAACCCCAAGCCTTAGGATTTTTTGTGTTTAGGGTTTAGGGGTTTAGGGTTTAGGGCTTTAGGGTTTAGGGTTTAGGGGTTTAGGGGTTTAGGGGTTAGGGTTTAGGGGCTTAGCACTTGGCCTTTGGGGGGTTTCCGGGCTTGAGATCATAACCTCGTCCCTCGAGCACGAGATTCAAAAAGCCCTAAGCCCGAGACCGTCAGCGATGAGCGGCTAATCGGCTCCCCCTTTACTGAGCGTCTGGCTCACGCACAAGGTAGGACACCAGCTGCTCCCGCAAGCTCTGCACCCTGATTGTTCATTGGATGTTGGTCGTTAATGAGATGTGCTTGCGACCGCTCAAGACGAGGTTGATTATGAATTATGGCCGCGTCCTTGTATGAGGGTACAGGGGTAGAGCCTTGCTGTTTATTCGGCACTGCAGTCGTGCAGCACGAAGTGAACTTGGCGGCTGAGGGCTTAGGCCCTGCGGCGAGACTGTGTCGGGTTTAGGGTTTAGGGTACACAAGCACCACAAGCTTGCTGTTGGCAGTCGCCAGTTTAGACGAAATGCGGTCCACTCGCCCGCGCTGCATGTACGAAACCTGGAAATCAACATTGGTGTCCAAGCGGAGGGAACGGATTTTATATATCACTCACTGCTGGATTCATAAGTAGAAAGGAAGACATTGTCATAATAGTCCAAACATGCCATCGAACTGGCTCTTTGTTGGACACATTGTTAGTTTGTTGGAACCCACACGTACTTTTTACCGTGATTTGAGGTACAAGCTCGGAAGCAGGATTCGTAGTCGGTCGGCAGGCGTAGTATCAGACTCCATGCCGCACCCCTACACTCACCCCAAACCCACCAACGAAAGCAACATCCACGGGCTAAACATAGATCAGAAGCCTGTGTAGTCCGAAGGAGATATCATATGTCTCTTCAGAGCCTTAGGGCCACATCTCTAAACCGTTCGTACTAAGGTCTGGAAGAATATGCTTTAGCCATCTTTATGTGCATGGACGCTCCAAGCAGGACACCAAATGCTAAGCAACACTCGCAACAAAGAAGGAGAAACACAGCCGCGGAACGCTGGCTCATCTCGAAACCTGTCACCAACGACATCCTGAACCCTAAACCCCTATACCCTAAACTGTTAAATTCCTAAACACTCAGGCTTAAACCAAAATAACCCCCAGGCTTAAGCCCAAAAGCCCTAAGACCCTGAACTTGCAACTCTGCAACAACAAGCCGCCTCGGCGACTCCTCATCCTCATGGTCCAAGACCTCCTTCAGCCCTGGCCTACAGGCAGTCGACTTGAAGGGATGTGGATACCTAGAGGCTCCATAGTAGTTCCATTTCGCGGTTCATATTTAGAATCCGAAAAATACAAAAAAGTAATCCGCAAAAAGGAGCTACTATGGAGCCTCTGGGTAGTTACAGGAAGTACTAAGTACTGCTATATAATCATTAGCAAATGGATACTGAAGATCAGAATATCATTTTCGGCTTCAAGGCTTCGTGCTCCAGGCGGGGAAAACTTGGTGTTGTCATGGCCAATGAGCTGTTCGAACATGGATAACAACATTGAGATATGAACAACTCTTCGTTACTCCTGAAACCTGGGCTGCCGACCATTCCATCTTGTCCGCCGCAATGCACGTAATTTGCCTGGTGACGTGGGTGAGACATAGATTTGTCGGTCCATGGAATGAAACTTCACATGAAACCGCCAGCTAGCCAGAGTCTGGAGATTGAAGTGTGGATAAGCTTATGCAACCTTCAGCTATGAGAGTTTATCGTTGTCGATGTACAGAGCCTTCGCTCCCAAGGTCTGGAACTAGATGGCAAGAAAGATATGACGACACGATAAATCCGTGCCCCTACACCCAATCAAGCTACACCCAAAGTTCGGCTCGGGCTCAACGCCCGCAGCACGGCCTCTACAAACAATTTGCCAGGAAAAGCTGAAACCGATCCGTTGAACAAGGACCAGAGATGAAAAGAACTGACACACACACGCGAATGCCCTCATGCACTTTTGTACGTATGCATGTGCATGTCTGTGTGTGTATATATGTATATACGTATATACATATATAAACACACATTCTGCTATTATTATAGGTGTACATACTAAGGACACAAGATTTGTCATGATTTACCATACCTACAGCTAGAAAGGTACACCCATGGCCCGGCAAGTTCGGTTAGTATTTGGCATTTGTGCGCGCGGCAGGTTGCAAGAATGGCTCATAGCAGCTCAAGGCCATATCAAGCAAGTGCCCGAAGCGCGAAGTCTGGAGTACATGTGATTTGGGAGCTGCCCAAAATAGGGGACCCTAACATAGTAGTTTAAGTAGCAGGATCCCAATTACAAGGACCCCCAAAACAAGGTACCCCTAATTTTAGGAAACTCCCACTTGGCATTTGGGAGCATTTGGCATAAAAAGGACCCTAAACCCTAAATCCTAAACTAAACCCTAAACCCCTACCTGAACGCCAAACAGTATGTAGAATAACGGGCTTTCGCAGGTGTTGGGCCATTATTTTACCTACTTTTGGGGGTTTAGGTAAACCCCAAAATTTGGGAGCCTGAAGCCCCAAGCCACTGCACCCGTCAGGACCACATGGGGTCGCTCTGCAGTCTGAGGATCTACTGCGCAAGTTCTGTTGCTACCCCAAGCACTGCGCTAGAGGGTTTGGGTACTCTCCTACTGCCAGTACTGCAGCTACGCAAGGAAAGGGGTGGAATTAGCTGCTTGAAGGGCTTCCTGGGAAATAAGAACTAAAAATTCGAACGTAGTTAAATAGTAGTGTATATATATATATATATGTGTATATGTCCTGGCTTTCCGCTTCAGAATGCAGCCGACATTTCCTATTCAAGGTCTCGCCTTTTTTCGGGCTTGTGGCTGTTTAGGGCGTAGGATTGAAGGTTTGGGGTTGGGAGTTTCGCGCTTGGGGTTAGAGGTTTAAGGTGTGTCCCGAAACCGATCAAATCAGCCGGAGGTACTCCGATGGCACCCCATCGGGCAACTGCCGGTAGCGGTAGTAGCCTTAACGCAACCACCGTTGAGGTTACTGTCTGTAACGTAGATAGCCATAGTACTTAACTAGGAACCAACTAGTTATACTTCTAACAACTCGCAAAGGGGCCTTCATTCTTGGAAAAGGGTTTTGGGGTAATAGATTTTACGGCACATTCTACTGACTACGAGAATCCGGAATCTCGGCAGGTTCCCGGGATGGTTGTAAAACTTTGACACACCAAGTAGAGCTTCGACTCTCGCGTAAAGCAGGCAAAGCAAGCCAAACAGGGTTCAGGGCTCACAGAGTCTATGACTATGAATTCTGTATCCGTGCATCTGACATGATTGCAGGATGCCCTCACCCTAATATATTCAACTTCACACATCTTCCAAAGCTCTAAGACCCTTCCGCCAAAACCCTCTGAAGCACTGTTTAGAACCCCAAAAAACGAAGAGAGGGGACTCGATATATAGAATGGGATTCTGGAGTATATTCAGGGGGCATTATAGCACAAGTAACCGATCCCCATATCATGCATCAGAACAAGCTAGGGTTGTTAGAGGCTTGTAGGATTGAAGGTCTCGGGTGGGGTTCTGAGACTGTCTGGTGCATTCTTGTATTACCTCGGGTACTCTATATGAATTGCTTTACTGTGTATGAAGGGGTAGCGATTCTACAGGTTATTTCCCTAGATTCCTGAATTCCTTCATAGAAACCCCTTACTCAGCAAGCTACATTTTCATTGGTGACTTCTCAGACCTTGGGAACCTCTTGATTTTGTGTATATATAAACCCTGTCTATAAGGTATATTATAGGTCTGCGCGATAAAGGGTTTGGGCCACCCGATTCAGTTGAATCGGCCCCATTCAACTGAATCGGGGGCCGAATTGAAGATTGAAGATCCCTGGAAGAAGTTTCCCAGGGATCTTCAATCTTCAATCTGGCCCGCG
>BGNK01000732.1:121037-206945 GCA_003297005.1 Symbiodinium sp. clade A Y106
GGCTTGTCGGGCACAGATAGGGCTTATCGGGCATCTCTCCACCCCGGTACCAGCCTGAACCACTAGAAGTGTAGGCATATAGTCTATTACTATAGTACTCACAAATCAAAAAAGGTAAGCACCGAAGGGAGGATACCATATGTATATATATATATATATATCTATATATATAGAGAGAGAGAGAGACAAAGAGAGAGATAAATTAGGGTTATAAGGTCTCGGGTATAGCACGCCGGAAGAAAAGCACTAAATCAAAATCCCCGAAACACGAACCCAGTAGTTGACGGCTTACATACCTTGGTTCTTGATCGTGTGCAAGGAGCCACTAGTAGCGCATGCTCTTAAACATTTATTTCCTACTGTGTCCCATGCTGACGCAAAATGAAGCCAGCAACGGGATAGCATCTCTTTGGCACTACAGCAAGCCTGCATAAGCCAACTCCCTAACCAGCGAAGGGCGATAGTCTAGGCTTTGCCCTCCGGAAGTTTCTTAGCTGTCTGTCACTCTGTCACAGGATACTGAACACCCAAACAAAACACTAGGCTCTGAGAACATGCCTGAATTATAATTATAATCCCTAAACGCCAAGCTCTACACCCCCGAAGTAAACACTGACGAAGCCCCATACGCCCCTTCTGAAACCCGACTACCTCTACCTACGCCCCCCCCCCCCCCCCCAAAAAAACTTCCCAAAACCCCCAACCCCCCCTTATAAAACTCCCCAAACACCACAACACCCGACAGCCNAAAACCGAGAGCCTGAAAACACGACCCAAATTAAAATATAAACCCCCAAACCCCAACCCCCCCCCCCCCAAAAAAAAACCCGCCCAACCCCCCACCCCCCCTCTGAAACCCCCCCCCCCCTCCCCCCCCCCCCCCCCCCCCCGGAAATAAACTCTGCCAAAGCCGCATACGCCCTTTATGAAACCTGACTACCCAGCCCAAAAGCCGTGTCATCCAAGCTCCTGGCCAACCTCTCCGCCTCCTAAGTCCAGGTAATGCCTCACACACTTGCGAGCTTGGGGCTTACCTAAACCTAGTTCATGGTTGGGATAGGAATAATTTATTCCTTATTGGCTTTAAGTACCCATTGGCTTCAGTAGGCTTCAAGGGTTCAGGATGTGGTGCCTCAAGCATCATAGATTCGTCTGAGCCTCAAGAAAGAGCTCACATCACATGAAACCTACATCAACATGCGAACAGCCTCTGGCATCCTACACCCCGCAAACACCCATCCCGATATCCAAACCCTCAAGTCCCAGGGTCCCAATTCCTACACACGCAAACCATGCACCCCCAAATCTTTAGTCCTACAAAGAGGACAAAGTCAAGATCCCAAACCTCGAAGCCTCTGAGGCTCCCAAGGTCCAGACGTCTCCGGCCCCTCAAGGACGGCTGGCTGCTGCAGTCGCCTCGCAGAGACTCCGACATCCTTTCATTAGGGCTGGTTTAGGGCGTAATCAGTACATATCATCTATTTGCTCTTCCCCGAATACTGCAAGCCCAAGCCCTAAGACTGGCCCTAAAGCCCACTATAAACCCCTACAGCTTACAAACCCCAAGCCCTAAACCCTAAACACCAAAAACCTCAAAACCCTAAACCACCCCCTAAACCCTAAAACCCTAAAAACCCTAAACACCCCCCCAGGACCTGGAGAAGGCACTGGTTCCCATCGTTGAGCGCGAGAAGCGGGAGATGCCTTGGAAGTTTTTCAGGGACTCCAGGATTTTGGGGTTTACTGCGACCCCGAAAGTACCCTTTAAAGAGCTTTATAAATTAAGAGGTATAATTACGGGCTACAATAAAGGGTGGTTGGGAGGTCCGGGTAGAATCCCGGATTTAGGGATGTTAGGGCGTAGGACTTCCCTTAAAGGGCTCCGAAGACTTTAGGGTTTTTTCCCTCCTACCTAAACTTTAGGGTTTAGGTTTTAGGGTTGCCAGGAACTTCGGAAAAATTCCCTGACAGGGGCTCAGGTCTAGTGTTTCGGGCTGCTCTGGCCTTGGGGTTTAGGGCGGTTTAGGGGTTTAAGGTGTCCTTTAAGGGAACCCATAAAGGGGGCTTCCTTTAAGGGGTCTAGGGGTTTAGGGCAAGGGCATTGGGTTTGGGGCATCGGGGTTGAAGGAAGAAGGGGCAAAAGTGAATGGTTTCGGGTGTAAGGGATTATTAGCGGTCTTCTACACACGCACACGCTGATCTCAAGGTGTACTTGTCGCAGAGCTTTAAAGTTTCAACTACACATCTCGTACCAGATTTTACCCTACCCACACCGTAAGTACCCTTCCAACCCCATGAGAAGCCTGAAACGGGACCCTAGCTGGGAACTGTTGATGCACTGTCGTTTTCCTCAGAGGGTTCCATGAAAATTTTCACGATATAGTATACCCCCAAACCCTTTTCAAACTTTTCGGGCCTGTATCTAGTTGGTAAAGAGCTGCAGTGGAGCGTGTGAGTTTGAATATGCTGGCCTGTCGACATGCCGTAGGCTGTGAGACCACTGTTCTCGCATGCTAAGTCTGAGCAGAGTCTCGGGGAAGCTTACACCGTTCGAGTTCGAAGCATTAGTCTGTTTTTCTGTGTGCTTGCATTGGGGGGAAGCAAACGTCTAAAGGCAACAACCCAGAAAGACAGGAGTCATGATGGGGTTATGAAAGTCATTGGTTCCTTTTCGGGGCCTTTGCAGCCAAGCTTTTCGCAGGCCGAGTCTGTTGCTGATGGCTCTTGAACCTACATCCGCTGGAAGAAAAGCAATAGCGGTGCCAGGCCTGAAAAGGTGGGATGAAGGTAGGTAGGATTCAGGATCCCTACTGTATAAGGACTCCTATTTTGGGATTTCCCCACCTACTTTCGTCCCGCCCTTGGAGCTGTTGAAACTCATAATATCTCCCACAATGACGTCTTTTGAACCTGTGGTCTCCAGCAACCCAAACACATCCACAACACATCACCCTATATAAACCCAGGCCCAAAACCTGAACACCCTGGTGGAGGTGAATGCCTAAATCCATGAAAGACCAAATGAAGGGTAAATAATTGGTAATGCATTCCCAACAAGCCACCAAAAAAAAGGATAGCACAAGCAATTTCTAAGGCGACCCAGATTACAGAAAGGCATCCGCTCTAGCGAGCGAAGCCTGCTGGGTTCGAATCTCTTTGGCCCCGGACATCGCCGGATAGGGAGCAGGCTCGCACCTAGGCTTTTGGTTTAGCGTTTAGGGCCTGTAGGCTTTTGGCTTACGGTTTAGGGCATGGTGGTTTAGGGTTTCAGTTCCCTTTCTGTGGGGTTTGGCTGGGTGCAGAGGCACCTGAGTCTTGGGTGTGTCAGCTGCTGATTTCAGGTTTCAGGCGGGTGAGTAGTTTCGCGAATAGGACTTCAGAGTGTTGCGGTTTGGTGTTGGATTAATTTGGGGTATGGGGGCTTGGGGATCTGCGAACATGTTGTTTTGTGAGGGGGTTGGGTGGAAGGTGTTTTTTCGATTGACTCTCAGCAACACATCGCTGGAACTAACGATTGACGGATTTGGGCTTGGGAGTTTAGCATTGAGGTTGCTGATGCAGTGACTGCGGCTTTCGGCAGTCACTCTCTGACGAGCCAGGTGGGGTTGGGGCAGAAATCAAGACTTCACTGCAACTCTGCGGCACACCCCTAAACCCTAAACCCTACACCCTAAACCAGGCTGCATGGTAACCGAGATGACAGAGAACATACCCTCGTCAGGATCCCCGCTGCTTAAGAAACATCTACTCAGGATGCTCCCATACCGGGGGTCGGTGTTGTGCAGGAAAACACCTGTCCCATCAACCCAATACAAAGGCCCTACCCATGAAGGCAACCACACAGACTGGCGTCTCTGCTTGCCCCTATAACAAACCCATTTCGTCCAGCGAGAGACCGACAGCCATGTGTTTCGGAGCCGATTTCAGATTCTCATAACCTCTTCGTTGGGTTTAAGTACCCATAAACATGTAAAATGTTACCCAACTATGACAAAGATATTGTAATCTTTAACGGCGTGAGTCTAAACAAGGAGTTGATTCCCCCTCCCCCCCCCGCCCGCCACAATGCTCTCGAACTTTAGGTTCTGGCTTTTAACGAATTGCGGCCTCGGGGTTCGTAAACTTCTCTCTTGCTTCTAATACCCTATAGCTCTAAGGACTCATTTTTAAGGCTTTTGGGCCTAAAGACTTGGGCCATTTTGAGCCTTAGGGATAGGGATCCTGAAGAAAGTTTCCTTGACTTGAGAAATGGATGCTCAAGTGCAGAGAGCAAGGCCAGGCTGGCTGGAATGCAGAAGAGCCGAACTTATGTAGAAGCTATCTAAACCCTCAAGCACCCTACGATTCAGCGTATAGGCATGCGTGGCATCTGAAAATCTTCGGTACCCATCTGCTTGCCATCCTTCCAGTCGTCCAGCTAAGTAGCTACATAATTTAATTGAAGGGCTACTAAGGACTAGTGTTGTAACCATGAGGGTCTATCGCGCTTTAGCAAGGCGCCAAAATCTTTTGCGAACGGCTATTGAAACAAACGCGCAGAGATGAGGGTTTGGGGGAAATCGTGTTTGCGGCTGAGGGTTGGCGAGCTTCAAACGGATCCCTTGCAAAAGCGAGAGAGGCCTCTGAGAGCCCGGCGATCTTTCTGCTGGCTTTGCTCCACTGCTTCCTGCTCTGAATCAGGGTTTATAGGGCTTAGAGTTTCAATATCCGCCAGAGGCCCCCTAAACCCTAAAACCCAAAGTTCTAAACCCCAAAACCCTAAAACCCAAAGTTCTAAACCTCTAAACCCTAAAACCCTCAACCCCTAAACCCTCAGAGGCCCAGGACTTGGCTATGCAAGATCTGCCTGGATCTCCTTGTTGGGATCTAAGTTTCTGTGTGGTCCAACTTTCAAGGTCGAGGAATCGACTGGAAGAGTCCCAAACTCAAGGACTCTATAGAAAGCCTAGCTAGACCCCCCAACTATCCTGTAATATACCTGAAATACTACGGCCTTTACGCAGTCGCAGCTGGGACTTTGCGAGACCAGGTCTCTCGGTTCGTCGACCAGCTCTGCGGAGAAAGGTGCTTCACGAATAGTATAGGGGCCTGAATAAATAGAATAGGGTTTGGGGGCCTATTATACTATAATTATCACATGATAAAGGAACCCCCCACAATAATGCTTGTAAGCATTTCGGCCGCTATGTTAAATCTTCTGAAGCCCTCAGCCTGGAGCCCACCCTGTCATCATGCTTCATTATGCGGGATCTAATCTTGCTGGAAATTAACAGAGAGCATCTCCACTCCCTTGCGTGCGGGGGCATCAATAATACTTGGATCATGAGCACCTTGCCAAAGCAGAATAACAAAAATGCACTGCAGTTCGCCAAACACGCAAACACTGCAAGATGGAACACTGTACAACCCCGTAAGATCCTTCGAAAGCCCCAGAAGCACATCTCTCAGATCTCCCAATTCTACAACCTTTGACACGCCAGAAACAACTGCATCAAACCAGTGATGGACTGAAGGAGTGGACAAAGGCCTTCCACTGCTGCATCGTAAGCTCGCAAAGACCACCAGGCCTCTGGAATAAACCGTGTTGAAACCGCAAACCCGGAGGTTTAGGGTTTATGGGTTAGGCCCTTGTCTGTAAACTGCGAACATACAATCCTCATGCCCGTAAGGTATGGTACAGGGCATTCTAGCACTATGATCATCCTCAATCCACGTTCCAACTTTCTGGAATTCACGACAAGACTTGCAGACTTAGGTTGTGACGGGTTAACTGATGTTAAAAAGCCCTTAACCCTAAACCGACGCATTTATGAAGACATGCAGAAGCTGAGATGTGAGGACTCCGGCCTTCAGAAACTACCTCATAGATCATCCACAAAGGACTCAGAAGGACTCGCATGCAGTACCCGAGGGCCGCAAACATCCACACAAAATCCCACGCCACGGCCGTATCAGGGGCCAAACGATGCCAATATCCCTGATAGGCTATCTATCTATCTATCTATATATATATATATATATATTCAAACATGAATATAGTCTCCTGGCGTTCTGCAACCTGGCATGAACATCCTCATTGACAAGTCGTGTGTCGAGTCTCGGCGTGAGGCACTGCCCGGCTGAAATTACGTTTTGGTTTACCTAGGACCTACAGTCTCCATTATTTTTCCTGGTTGTGGTGAACCAACCTTCATGATGAGGATCCCACAACATAAGAGCGGCTAACCAAAAAACTACAATGGACAGCTTTTGGCTTGGGGTCTTCGGGGTCTGTGGCTCTAAAGTTGAGTAGTTCTTCCCTCTCGCATGGCTGAGGAAAAGTTGAGTATTTTAGGGTTTGGGGTATTAGGTTTCCAATAACACGCGCACAGGGCAGATTTGAATTTAGGGATTTGTTGCTTATCAGGATCCTGAACGTACACGAAATAAAGGCCTCACGGCCTCTAACTTCAACGGTCGGTACTTCGGTTTTGCACTGTCGTGCATCAGATACTTTACTTTGGTTTTCAACGGGTGCTTGCGTCCAAGCGGGCAACCGATTGGCGAATTCGTTCCTAAAGCCAGTAAGAGTACTAAGTAGGAGCTTGCTTTTGCATGTGGCAACACGGCTGCACACCCCTAGTGTTTCTTGACTTTAGGGGGTGGGTACGGACTAGCACCCAAAGAATAGAGGAGGGAGTCGGGAAGTTGTCTGGCCGGGTTTTTTCCAACTTCGGATTTCAGGCGGGCCCCAAGCAAAACTCAACCCCAAAGACCCTGAGCCCTAAGTTTCAAAACCCTAAACCCAACCAAAGGCCCGTAAAAGGCGCTAAACCCAAAGTTCTGAACTGAACCCAAAGGCCCTTTTTGAGCAGGGACTGCAGTGCACTAACGCAAAGGCCCTAAACCCTAAGTTCTAAACCCTAAAGCTACCTAGACCCCCCAACTAGCAACTAGCCTCTATTATACCCTATAAACCCTAAACCCTAAAGCCTAAACCCTAAAGCCTATGCCCGGTATACCCCAAATACCCACTATGAAGGACCATAACTCCAAAAAGGCCCTAAGCCTCCGACAATGGCAAAAACTTGTCTCTGCGACGCAGGAAGAAGCATGGAACTCCTGGTTATCTTTCACTTTTGGACTTTGAAGCTTTGTGAGATTTGGTTTTAGGTTTTAGGGTTAGGGAGCTGACGAGGTCGTGCTGCAGGGACCTTGGTTATAGGAGAGGAACGCGACTAGATTCAAGTCCTGGGGATCACGTGTGCTCCCAACTGAAACCCTGCCCAGACCCACAGGTGGTTTCTAATTTTCGTGACACATAGCATGGACTGAAGACCTACTTAAAGGTTAAGCGTCGGGAGTAGATAGGGAGTATAATAACCCGAAAACTCACAGGTTACTTACTCTACCACCAGGAATAACTGGTTCATGGCTTGGCTCTGCAGTCCAAGCATAACTAGAGATATGCTTCGTCGCTACCAGAAAGCAGAGCCCAAATACTCTGGTGATCTCGGGTCCTGCCCGAATGTAGGGGCCTTAATAATCAGAATAGGGTTTTTGGGGGTTCCTTTCTGTAGTTATAGTGAAATATACACCAAACCCTGTTCTAATTATTAAGGCCGAAACTCAAAGCCAACAGGACACCTGACACCCATAGCCACATAAGCCCTGCTAGACTGAAGTTACTAACGAGGAAAATAACGAACCGTAGATTCTAAACCCAACATTCATTTAGGGTTTAAGGTTTAGGGTTTATAGGGTTTAGGGTTTACCACAGATTGCCCCGAATCCACCTTCGTGAGGATCTCGCCGGCCTGCACAAGCCTCTGGGGTGTTCGACAGCTTCACGTCGTGTGTGAGAGGTTTCGGGTCGGTCGTTGAGCTGCTAGAAGCCGGAGGATCTAGAAAGTAGAACCGCTTATTGTTGGGACCTCATAACACTAAGTTACTAAAGGGTACCCTTTAGAACCCTGCTTACTTTTTAGTTTTCCTTTCCTCGCATTGAATTCCAGCATGCTTTGACGCTCCGGATGCTCGTGCGGCTACGTGAGTATAGTGGGTAAAAAGCTTACTTTCTAGATTCTAAAACCTTAAGGGTACCTTAATCTACCCTTAGTAGGGTCCTAATAGGGATCTTTAGGGTCGATTAGCCCATAGTGGTACTTTCTAGATTCAGATAGTAAGGTTTCACCAGTTTCCAGATTCTGCTTCAAGGTCTGGGCCTTGGAGGGTTCAAGTCGGGGGTTGAAGTAATCTAGGGGCCTTAATAATTAGATAGGGTTTTGAGTCCGGTTTAGGGTTTAGGAGTTTAGGGTTTAGGGTTTAGGGGGGTTTAGAGTTTAGGGTTTAGGGTTTACTATACTATAGTTATAATAAGGAACCCCCACAATACTGTGGTAAGCACACGCAGCTGAGGTTTTCGAATCAGCTGCGGCACAAAGGCCTTTGGACAGGCCTGGGGAGGAAGAAGCAGGGTTGTGCGTTCTGACTTGATTGAACTCCAAGGAAATTCTGGACCCCCGAAACCTTAAACCCTGAGGATTTCAAGCCCCAAACCCAAAACGCTACCTCATGAAAGCATCTGAGCTTCAGAACCAGCCTTCTGCACAGAATCTCGTCGGCGCGCAATGACCTTTGATAGGTTTTGAGGTTTCTGCCTCCACCGTATGGGTTTTGAGGTTTCTCACCGTTCTTGGCCAGGCATGACATGACATTTTGCTTGGGCCGGGGCCGGGGTCACAACATCACTCCACAAGCCCTTAAATCCTGAAGCTTTATGTTGACTGGACTTCTACGGCACTCATCTAAACTCTTCGTTTCAGGCCGACGTGATTGCTGCGAATCGGACGTGCGGAATTTGGGCGCGCCCCATGGCAAGTACTGAAAACACTCCAAGGACCAGTGCCGTTACAAGTTGCATGTAAACTGGCCTATGTGCCATTCCTTTTAGGGGTTGAAAGGAACCTTGCGGCCCTAAAACGGTGAAGGGCAATGCTTCCGGTACTCTGGATGTTGTACTCTACGGGTAGGCTCTGCATGCTTCTGGCTGCTTGCTTTTCTTTCCAGGTTTTGCCCGGCTCAGCTTTGCTGGTGTGGTGAGTTGGGTCCTATCGAGTGTTGAAAGCAACGTATTGAGACATGAGTCTGCTCGTGCCAAGCAGTCATTATGAACCTATCAACGGTCATCTTTGACCTGTTGAGCAAGTTCGTCATGAGCTTGCCCTGCTTGGCTAGATTGACGGCGTGGGCGATGTGTGCACATGGTTTCTCGCAGTCAGAACCCTAAACCTCAAAGCCTGAACCCATGACCTGGAACCAGTCGGTAAAGACTCACCCTGTAGGTCCACTGTAGGTCTATCACTTGCAGCTGCATGGTTGTCGATACTTTGCAGCGCTAGCCATACCTCAGGCCTTAAGCCTTAACTCGACCATCAACACCTACAACCCTTAATCACTGCCCTTAGCCGAATACAGCCCAAACCTGCCAACACCTTTAAACGCGAACACCCCCATCAAGTAACCCTAAAACCCCCAAAGCCCGAATACCAACTGGGGATTTCGTCGTTTTCGCACTAAAGGGCTCTCGGTTCCCGGTTACTAGGGACGAGACGAGAAGGCGATGTCTTCCCTAGTGGCCCAACCAGAAGCCCCTCTTAGCCATAGTCTATTTATTCACTTAACAATAACGCTGGGCTTCTGGGCAACCTCAACCGGCTAAAAGCCTAAATCCTACCAATAATGGCAGAGTCCTTGGTCCCGTGGGAATTAGAAGCCATACCCCAGAAACCCCACGCCACAATCCCAATCTGTAAACCTGCGCAGGGGTCCCTGCACGGCTCGTCTCCAGCTTACTTCCAGGTCTCTGAAGTTTGCCTTTTCGGCCTCAGTCGAGCATACGGTACCGGTACACGTCTCGATATGTGCATACTGTTTTCGACTGTCACACTCGCACGAGGCAGGCAAGGCTTAACACATGTTGTTTAAGGTCAGGGTTCTCGTGCTTTAGAGGGTGCCCGACACCCGGGAGCACACCATTCAAGCCGCCGGGAAACTCCGTGCCACATTAGCCTTGTGCCCATCACTGCCAACAGCACAATGTTCCAAATCGAAGGCGACAGCCTCTGCACCCTTAGATATTCTTCAGGGCAGTGTTACTGATGCGGAAGGGGCCTCCTGGCCCAGGTGTGTTTAGTCAAGAGTCTAAGAGATGACTCCAGAAGAAGTCCATAGCAGTCGCCACCAGGATGAACACCCCTAGGGCTGATGATGGGAACTTTGAGCTTTGGCAATCTTTGGCTTGCCCATGGGAAGCGCGATGGAGCACAGGACAGCCCCATCGCAATTCAGCACGGCAGGATGCCGTGTGCTGCACGATCCGCATGTAGATCTTCGCCCCACGGGAAGAGTTTGGAGAGTTCTTCAGCGTGACTTCTGCTGTGTACGTGCCGGGCACACGAAAAGTGAGAAGGTGTTATGCAAAACTCAGACTCCAGCTAACTCAGCTAACGCCCGGCCCTGTAGCCCAAACCCAAACCCCAGCTTGCCCTCCGAAGACTCCCCAAAACTGCCAAGCCCAGCCACAGCAGCACTGGAAGGCACGCAGCCGCCGCGGAAGGCAAAAGGGAGGACCTGGTTTTGGGTCTCCATTCTTGTTCAGTGCGTTGGGTTTAGGATCCGGTCTAGGCTTCAGGGTTCAGGATATAGGCTTTAAGCATTAGGGTGATACTGCGACACGTTGCTGTTTCAGATGTTGAGTTCCCGTCCATAGCCGCGACCCGAGAAACCAAGAACAAGCGTAGACGCCTCAGCCCCCACATCCAAAATGCGACTGGCGTTTGAGGGGTGGGTACCGGGCATAGGTTACTGGGTTTGGATTCCCCAAACCCCAAATATACATGTTACATAGATCATATATGTATACACACACGCTATATTCTAGTATGTATATTATTTGTGTGTATATATATATAACTAATATATTATCTAATTATGCTGTATAATATTCTAGTATACTATATTTTGTTATATTACTGGTAAGCAATATTATACTATATATACATATATCATCTTATACATCATATTAAACTAAACCCCTAAACCCTATACGAGGCCTGGGCTGCTGGTGTTTGGGATCATGCGTTCGGGTCTTCGGGTGTCATGGTCCCGAGTTTCCGGAATTCAGGGCTGGGGTTTGGATGCTATGGTTGTGGTTTTTTGACATACACACTCGGACAAGCCCGGCAAGGTCTGCAGAAGTAAGTTGGGCTCAACGATCACATTAACAGCTTGTCAAGTAAATTCACTCAACAAGCAAGGCTGTCAGAAGGAAGTAGTACAACGACAGACACAACTATCCAAGCAGGTGAAAACTCCACTACCTTGGTTGTGGTTTAGGGTTTAGGGTTGTGCCAGGACCTCCCAAGGGCCCTTTAATGGAGGCCTTATAGTTCTTAATAGTGGGTATTAGGGTTATACTAGATAGAGGCTAGTTTGGGGGTCTAGGTAAGGTTCAGGGATTAAGATTTAGGGCTTTTATCCCCTCCTACCTAGCAAGGACGAAGCCCGCATTGCAAGGTAACTCCGAAATGCTTAGGGCTTCAGCACTCACAACTAGGGTTTAGGGTGTAAGGTTTCGGGGCCCATGGATTTGAGATTGTCCTTGATGCTGTAGGGCTTCGGGTTCTCGGACTTCGGGACGGGAATTAGGGCGAACACGGGCGTAGATTCTTCACGTAGTAGGAAACCCTTATTCGCAAATTGTCGAAGAGAGGCAAAGCTCGTGTACCAGGAGACTCCAGAAGCCCTCATTTCAGTAAGGAATCTACTTAAGCCGGAGCACTGCGCGAATTTGCTGATATACGAAAGCTTTCTGGCTTGTTCGGCTTGAGGTTCGCGGTGTAGAGTGTAGCGTCGTAGGGTCTACTTGCTGCAGATCCAGAACGGAACCGGAGCACTGAACTTCGAGATCCACCCTGTACTATAAACGGAACCACCCTCCTCTAATTGTTCAGGCCCCTATAGTACATGCCCATACTCTGCTTGCTGGGCCCGGTACATCTTGCCCAAGAGAGCCCTCCTTCCCACGTGGAAGGAACAAAATCGTGGTAGAATCGGTTTAGTTACGGGGCTCCAGTGCTGCAACTTATACAGGGGTTATGTAGGGTTACGTTGTATTGTAAATCAAATTTAAGCTCCAGTGCTTCAACTTAGGGGTTAAGGTTACGATTGTAAGGGTTCTTTTTCTCTCAGGGTTCGACAAAAGTCACTACGAGAGTTGAAGGTTGGGCCTCGGGCCCTTGTTGAAGATTCCTGCATGTCTGAGACTGTTCACTGTGCCTTTCCGCTTCACGAAACCTTACCCTCTTAATTTTATGTATGGCTACATAATGACGCCAATACCATTTTTAAAACATGGAATCTGCACGAAAAGGATCTTCGGTGCCGTAGATCAGACTATACTACAGAAAACAATCGAAATTAAAAGCTTGTCACGAAAAGGGTCTTCGGTTACGTAGATCAGACTGCTACAGGAACCCCTGGCAACCTAGTCGACACTTGAAAACAGGCAGTTCTTGGATTTCGATTTCTCTTTTGGCGTAACGACTGAGGCCGTTGTAATGAGGCGGCGGCCGCATGATGCGCATACCTCAACATCTCCTCCCTGACGGTACATGCCACCGTATGCACAGGCTCTTTAATATTGGTTTTGGGGCTCGGGGTCGTTCAGCAACGCTTCCAACACCAGATGAGCGCATGACAACCCACCCCACCCCCCACCCCCCTAAAACCTCTGCCCCAGACCACCCACGCCAAGAACAAATCCAAATACCTAGCTGCAGCGACAACAAAAGGAAAGAACCCTAAGCCCCAAACCTCTAAACCCTAAATCCCGAAATCCTAAACTCCAAAACCCAAACCACTGACAGGGGGTCCTTTGCAAAGCCCTTGCCTTGAATCAGGCCGGAGGTCTCTGCAAAGAGCCTCAGCCACCAAAACCCTAAACCCGGAGGGAAGCCTGTTGCGGGGGCCAAGGGCCCAAATCTGGAGGTTTTCAGGGCCTCTTTCAGCTCGGGGCTTTGTGGACATCAGGTTAAAAAAGGATTCTGGTTCAAGGTTACAGGAGCTTGGTAGGTTTAGGGTTTAGGGTTTAAGGGTTTTGGGTTTCAGCACTCACAACTAGCAAAGCAAGCGAGGATCCAAGTACCGAGGCGATCAAGCACATTGGCTACTCCAAGCAACATTGGCCAAGAGTCTTCCCAGACATTACCAGGGTTGGTGAAATAGCTACGAGGTCTTTCATGCACTACAACAATTCCATCTTCCATGCATCCATAAAGCCACGTCTCACACTTGCAGGCTTCACTTCACTGTCCCATCTACTGATGCACACCTCTCGTATTTGATTGACTCCCGAGTGTCAATGCCTCCTGATCATGTCACATGCACGAGCATCCAGCACCACCGGCAGAACATGCAGTAAATTCAGAATGCATTTCCAGTGATCAAGCCAATGGACACCCAGAATTCGTCATGCAGCAATATATCGACCCCACACCATCATCGGATGTAAGGCCAATAGTAACAACCAGAATTCAACTTGACGAAAACGAACTCGTATGTATGTTGGCCAGTGCAAAGCCGACCCACACGCATTCCAGTTCCAGCGGAACATGCAGTAAATTCAGCATGCACTTCCAGGCATGCAAGCAATCGCTCATCAGAAATCGTCATGCAGGAGTACCATGCGCCCGCAGTCAGTACAAAGTCGCCACCTGAAAACAGAATTCGACTTGCCGAAAAATCAGGCACATGCGTATGTTGACCTCTGTGAGGCCATCACCAGGTCCTGAAGTCGTGATTGCAACAGATAACACCAGTTGCCATCACGCACTGCAAGCACCAGCCACACACCAGAGCTCAGTCCGCCCGCCAGAATCCAGTACGTTTTGTATACCAGCTTGAATTCACTCACTATCCAAAATACCTTGTATGCTGGTCGCATATATGCTGAACTCGAGCAGCCATGTCGTGGTCATTGACATAACAGACGTTGCTGAACTTTCTGTAGGGCGGGGTTCCCAGAGCTTCTGAGCAAGTGCAGCCATCCATGGTGATTGTCGTGGGGTCCCATCAGCTCAGCAAAAATCAATCTTGAGGTTACTGCTCGCAGTTGTGTGCAGCCATGCATTGGCTGTAGCAGGCTGTCAGTTACAGTTCCATGGCGGCAGCACAGCGGGTTAAGGAGTTGTTAGGGGGGTTTCAATAACGAACAGTCATAGAAACTATGGCTTCAAAGAATGGGAAAGAGCGACAGCGACGACAAGACCGGGTACGAACGAGAACGATTGTTCCACCCATGTTGTGAAGCCACGGCGATGTGGCGGAGCCATCACATTCTGACTAATCAAGGAGGCTCAGCGAAGGGGCGGAGCCTCTAATGGATTTCAGTTCCTTGATGGAGCGAGGCTTGAGCCAAAATGGAAGTTTTCTTTTTGAACGCCTTTTTCCGTCCCTTGGCTCACCGCGGTTAGGAATCCGCTTTGCGGAAGGCTAGATACCCTTGCCCTTGACTCCACTCACAAACGGAAGGGTTTAGGGTTTAGGGTCCTTGTCAGCACTTGACCCCGGTCTTGTGCTCGGCAGTCGGCAACCCCCGAAACCTGAATCTGCATACTGGCACCCGAAAACTTACAACCCTGCGAAAACGGATATCATCGCTGCAATTCCCACAATGAAGGCTCAATGGATCCAGTCGACCATGTATGTATGTAGGTATGTATGTTTTAGTTGCTGGAAGGCCCATTAACCTACAAAGAAGCCTGCTGCCATAGTGTCCGGGCGGGGGGCTCAACCAAAAACCTGCTTTCTAAACCCGAAACCCTACAGCCCCAAGCTCTGAACAACGCAATGCCCGAAAGCTTGGGTAAACCCTGAACACCGTAAATCCTAAAACCCTGAACCCTAAACCCTAAAATCCTAAAACCCTAAGCCCTAAAACCCTAAAATGCTGAAACCGTAAAACCCTATACCCCAAAACCCCTAATTATAAACCCTACAAACCCTATAGACCCTAAAACCCTAAAACCCTATATACCCTATAAACTCTAAAACCCTAAAACCCTGAAACCCTAAACCCTAAAACCCTATAAACCCTATAAGCCCTATAAACCCTATAGACCCTAAAACCCCATGAACCCGAAACACTCTAAAGCCCTAAAACCCTGAAGCCCTAAACCCTAAAACCCTATACCCCAAAACCCCTATAAACCCATAAGCCCTATAAACCCTAAAACCATAAACCCCTAAAGCCCGAAAACCCTAAACCCTAAAACCCTAAACCCTAAAGTCCTAACACCCCAAACCCTAAAACCCTAAAACCTAAAACCCTGAAACCCTAAACCCTGAATCCCTAAACATGGCCGGCCGAGGAGCGCGGAAGCCCCAAATCTCCGTCCGGTGGATATGCCTTGCCCTGGGAAACCGAGGGTTCAGGATGGTTTAGGGTTTAGGAATTTCGGGTTTAGGGGTTTAGGATTTAGGGGTTTAGGGTTTAGGGTTTAGGGGTTTACGCTCTCGCAACTCGGACACAGCCAGACGAGGTTCTTGGTTCGCAGTCGGACTACAAGCAGCTTATCTGAGTCAGGTTCAGGTGCACAGCAAAACACAAGAGGGGTTTAGGGCTTGGGTAAAGACTCTAGTTTTTTAGGGTGGTTTTCCCTCCTACCTTGCAAGGCTTCGGTTATTGGGGTTTGGGGTTTACAAGGCTTAACTTGTTGCTCAGGTGTTGCTCAGGGCACAAAGACATTCAATCGTTTTTCAGTGTGGTCGGTTTGGTTTCAGCATGTCAAAACCCAAACCCAAACCCAAGACGATTGCAGCAATACAATATACGGGCCTCAATAATTAGAGTAGGGTTTTGGGGGGCCCATTAAACTATAGTTATATGAATATAAGGAACCCCCACACTGGTATAGGTAATTATAAAGGCCTCTATATTACGGGACCTGAAATACTAAGCTACTAATGATTGAGAGCCCTACGTTTCTCAGTTTCGGCCTCCAGCTAGTTGACAATCACTATAAGCATTTCTGGTTCATAAGGCCTAAAGGACCCTTAGAGGGGTAGGGGGAGGGGGGTAGGGGGTCTTAGTACCGATGGTAAGGACTCAATCAAGCCTATTTCAGGAAGCATAGTCCCCTACCCCCCTCCTATGACTGGTTAAGCCCTAAGCTTTGGGTCTCAAAGAGGCATGGTCGGCATTTAAGATAAAAAGCTGGTACAGTTATATGAGGACCATAGCGAAAGGATCATTGTAAGCTGTTCGGATCCATACAGCGGGTTTCGGGGTTCAGTCGTCCAGGACGGGCCGATCATCATCTCACTCTGTCTTTCACTGTGCACTGCATCCAGAATTGAGGGTTTGCTGAGATAACATCATGCAAGGGGCAGCTTGTAATGAGGATTGGAAGAAGTAATGCACGACCCTGCTCCTCAAAATCTGAACCGCCCGAGCACGACTGACCTAGGCCAGAAACATTGTCGTGGTTGCTGCGGCTGTTGTGGTGGGTTTGGGTAGTGGCGGTGGAAGTAGCAGCAGTAGTAGCAGCAGTCTAGTAGTAGTCGTCGTCGTGGAAGAAGTAGGAGACGAAGCAGACACTGAAAAAAATCATCAGAATCACCATTGCCATCGCAGAAGGAGGAGAAGGAGGACTTCGAGTGGGAGTAGCAGCAGGCAGCAGGCAGCAGGCAACGGCAGCAGCAAGAGCAAGATTAGAGGTGGCAGCTGCAGCAAGTGAAGTTCTTATAAATGGCCTCAAGACCAAACACCCGAAATCCGAAGCCCCTTAAAGTGCGCAAGAGCAACATCAAGAGGTGCGGCTACGCATGTCGCTATGAGCGATAATCCCCAAAACCTTAAACCCCATCGCCCTGAAACCCAAAGCCAGCTCAACACCCTAGACCCAAAGGCTTAAACCATAAAACCCTGAAGCCCCCAACACCCTAAAACCCTAAGTACCCCAACACCTCAAGGAGCCGACCAAATCAGCAAGCCCACATCACAGGAAACGAGTACGCCCACCAGCCTGCACGAAGCGAAGCAAGGGCTGGGGAAACCCTAAACCCAAAGAAGCACCTAAGCATAAACTTCTTAAGGCCCTTTCCCTACGGGGGGGGGGAGGGAGAGGGAGAGGTTTCAATAGTCTATGTTTTGGAGCTGTTCTGGGTCCGAGTTAGAGCGGCTTGTTTGGGGTTCAGGGCGGGGCAGAGCGGCTTTTTTGACACTCACACTCGGACAAGCCTGGCAAGAGCGGCTTAGGGTTCAGGGCTTGGGGTTTCTGGGGCTTAGAGTGTGAGGGGCCTCGTTTTAGGGTTTAGGGCTTTGGGACTAAAGGCTAGCTGTAAAATAGCAGTCGTTCCGCTTACAGTTAGTCCCAATACTGGGATATTAGAATATGCCCCGAAGCCTTTTTCCAGCCACGAAAGCCATCGAAGGGGATACGGTAGTTGTGTAACGCATTGACCATGACGACTCTTGCTGCGCATGTTTCTACAATGCAAAGCTGTCGCAGAACTTGCAACGGTGGGTTGATGCAACTACTAAATACCATGACCTGAAGGCTCCGCATTAAGAAAGCAATAAAGCGGACGAGAGCGATGCTGAACAACATCTAAAAACTAGAACATGGCGGCACCTGTTTAAGAGCTAGAGCTGCAATCCACTTGCTTTCGTCATCCCACCCTCGACCATCAGGAACCAACTCTAGGTCCGCTCTAGGTTAAGTCTACGGTACGTAGATCTGCATGTCAGGGTCTTCTGGGCTTGGGGAGCACCACCGAGACCCCAATTAATGGCCCAAGCTGAAAGGGTCTCAACCCTAAAGCTGCTGCCAAAAAAAACGAAACTATGTCAAAAGATCCCAAACCCCAAAGTACCGTTTCATAGAGCCTTATGGTCCTTAATAGTGGGTATTTAAGGTAATGTAGGAACCTGATTAAGAAACCTTGGGCCTTTATTAGGGTTCCTTATATGAATCCTACTATTTGGGGGTTATAGGCCCAGGGTTTCTTAATCAGGTTCCTACATTATATTACAGGGTAGTTGGGGACTCTCGGAGATCCCAAAGCCCCAAACCCTAACCCCCGAAGTGCCGGCTCCCCTGCAAAGGGTGCTAACAGCAGGGTCAGCTGTGCCCCGGACACGTAGAAGAATACGCAGTCGATCACCTTCAAAGCGTCTCCGGCAGCTATCTCAAGATATTTCGTGCAAGCCATGTCTTGTCATGTACTGGGGTTTAGGTGTCATCATTGCCATCCCGAACATTGCCATCAGGAACATTTTTACAAGTTGCCATTAGAACTTTCGAACCATCCATGTACGGCTTGCATTGTTGGTGGCTAGGGATTTGGCTGGTGAACAACGCCAATGACCCCACACCCTGACCTGACCTAAAATGTAGTTGTAAAGGCACCCTCTTACTCCCAGCTGGTTGACTGTGATGTTTGGTGGGTTCTACAGCAGCCAGCAAGCTCTGGATCTGGGGATCGGCGTACCCTGACTGAATCTTGGGTGTCGTGCTGTACATACTTATACCTATGTACATGTACATGTATCTGCATATGTATACATTTATGGAGTGTGTGGGTGCATGTTTATGTCTATATGTTCATATATGAGTATATGTGTGCATACTTGGAAACTTTAGTTCGAGCCTCAAACTCCAGCATCGAATTGCCTATGCACATAATATAGGGCCTTAATAATTAGAATAGGGTTTTGGGGCCCACTATAGTATACTTATAATAAGGAGCCCCCAAAATATTATAGGTAATTATTTAGGCGCCTATATTATGCATCCCATACTGAGGCATGAGCTCTTCTGCATTAGAAGGCGATGGCACAATTCTGAAGCAGCAAGTGCGGGATCTTATAACCCTGAACCCTAAGCCCTAGTCTCCATTGTAGCTCCTTTTGGCTTGGCCAACTTTATTTTATAGGTCAAACCGGAACTAATTACAATGGAGACGATAGGGGCGGGCAAGTGAATGATCTCTTTGTCGGATGCTTTCATCGGAGCTGTCTACTCATTCTGGGTCTATGTCCTTGTCGGGCTTGGCCTCCCGCAGTAAACTGATGATCTCGACATGACCCGCGTCGGAAGCGGCCTTGAAAGCCGTGTCTGCCACATCCCTGGCACCGGCCTCCAGTAAGAAGTGGACAATGTCGACATGTCCTTGGCGGGATGCCCGCATCAAAGCTGTGCCGCCAACGTTGTCTGCCAAGTCCGTCTGGGCGCCGGCATCCAACAGCATGCGGACGACAAGAACGTGGCCCGCGCCGGATGCAAACATCAAAGCTGTGTTGCCGTAAAGATCTGCTGCATCCTTGTTGGTGCCGGCTTCCACCAGCAAGCGGACGATCTCAACATGACCCTGGCCGGATGCAGCCATCAAGGCTGTGTACCCGTAGTTGTGGGCCACTTCTTTGTTGGCGCCAGCCTCCAACAGCAAGCGCACGATCGCAACATGTCCACCCTCGGATGCCCTCATACACGCCGTTTGGCCACCGTCGTCTGCCAGGTCCTTGGCGGCACCCGCCTCCAGCAACAAGTGGACGATCTCAACATGACCTTCGTCGCATGCCCAAATCAATGCTGTTTGCCCATTGTTGTTTGCCACATCCTTGTTGGCACCTGCTTCCAGCAGAGAGCGGGCGACCTCGACATGACCCTGACCGGATGCTAACATTAAAGCTGTCTGCCTGTCATTATCTGCCAAATTAGTGGTGGCACCGGCCTCCAGCAGCAGGCGGACGATCTCGAAATGGCCTTCCCCGGACGCAGCCACTAAAGCTGTGCGGCCGTCCGGGTCATTCAAGTCGGGATCTTGGGGTAGCTGCAGAATTGATTCGACTTCGGACACAGAGCCCTGTTCAGCAGCGGTTACGAAATCGACCACTTGCGAATCGAAAGCTTCAGTGAATGGCAAAACCACGAGATGCAGGTCCATAGCTGCACGCAGCATGGCCGTCTCCTCCAAACTCTCGCCGTGCAGGAGCAACCTCTGTCTAAACCGTGGGGCCACACCGTGCACCTGATTCAGGTGCTGCTTCAAGCCCCTCACGTCTCTGTGTTTCTCCAGCTCCTCTACAGGTATACATGTCAGCATTGCTCCGGAGAGCATGCAGACTTGCAGCATCCTGTCCGAGTTTCGAAAACGTATTTATCAACATTATGCTGTAATCAGCTAGAGGGTATTCTAGAAGGGTTACCATAGCACTACAATGCTGCTACCAATGGTTACTATAAGAGTGCCACCCGGCTTGCTGTAAGAGTACTATAAGGGTCTGGCCTTGAACCAACAAGTGAGGATGACCTAGCAGGAGCTTCATGCTTGCCCTCGTGCGTGCTTATATGAAGTAGGTCTCTCCAGCTATGCTAGGTGAGGCTTTTAAAGCCTTTAATATTAGTAAAAAAGATCCTCTTAAGCCCAATAAGGGCAAATATAAAATGTCCCAAAGCCCTACCTAGTATGCCTGCCCTCCAACACTGAGCGCAGTCTAGCTGCTATTGGTACTGCGACTGCCACTACCGCCACTACCACTGTACTATGAGTCACTATCAACACGACCGCCACCACGTCACGCACGGTGACGACCACCACCATCGCAACCACAACCCCGCCTCCACCAATACCAACAGCGAACAGCGAAGGAGGGGTGCAACATGTAGTGCTGCTTTGCAGACTGCATAGCATGCATAAGTCGGTCAGGACCCTGCTGGCAGGAATGCGGACAGCAGCCAAGACAACGAAAGCGACTAGTCGCTCTATTTGTTGGAAGTCTCAGCAAGTAGAACGGGGGGGGGGCTCCAACAAAGAGACCCATTGCTCTGAGTTTGTAATCCATGGAGATAACCGTGAATTCAAAACTGGAGTCAGGGCATGTGATGGCTCCGGAAGCAGCAAACCCGAAATCGATCAGCGACTTGGCTGTAAACCCCACGCCCAATAAAAAGGCTGCGGGGAGCTTCTCAAGCGCAAACACCAAACCTGCAAGCGCCCAATCAATCGCAGAGTAAAGTGACCAACAGTAGAATGAAGAGAATCAAACACCGCGAAGAATCCTCAATAGGTGATCAGCTACCTTCGAAGGAACTTCATTGTTGCTGTACAAGAAGGCACGAGGACGAAAAACACACCCAAGAGTAAGAAGCCCGGCACAGGATGCGGCTAAGCCGCCCCCCGGCGCGGTCGGGCGAGGAAAAGAGAGCCCCCGCACCGTAGGGTAATCCATAGGGTATCGGTTACGGGCATCCAGCCTGGTGCAGTTGTGTGGCGGGATTTTTGACACTCACTCTCGGACTAGCCTGGCAAGGGATTGGGGGCCAAGAGTTAAGAATCTCAGGCGAAGTTCCAGATTTCAAGAAGACAGCCAGTCGAGCCGAGAGTGGGAAACTCCCCCTCCACCCACTGCAAATCACGAGGCTATAGGTTCAACAGTTGGACGTATATGTACACGTATGTACATGTGATTTATGTATATGTATATTTACATGTACACTGTACACATACAGTCACATACATGCATACATGCATGCATACATACACACGCATACATACACACACACATATAAAAAATCATACATACATACATACATACATACATGCATGCATACCATAAAACATAACATACATACATACATGCATACATACATACATACATCATAGCATGCCGTAACATAGCATGCATGCACACACAGAGGTATACATGTGTGTACACACATCCATATGTAGTATATATATATATATATATATATATATATATGTACACACACACCTGTAAACATGCATGTACATACATACATACATACATATATACATACATATATATATACATACTTATACTTATATACGCACATACATACATAGACACATACATACATACATACATACATGCATACATATACATACATATACATACATATATATATATATACATATACAGATATGTATATCTATATATATATATATGTATATGTATATGTATATCTATATTTCTATGTCGATGTATAGGAATATGTATGTAAGTATGTATGTTATGTATATGTATATGTATAGGTATATGTATGTAAGTATGTATGTATATGTATATGTCTATGTCTATGTCTATGTATATGTATATGTATTATGTGTCTGTATAAAACGCGTGTATGTATACGCATGCATAAATATAACCTTCATACTTTATATACATATACATGTGTGTATACTTGTGACGCAATCTCATTGCACAACTTGTCGCACAGGCAAGCTGAAGTACCCATATCCCGAAATTTCCAAACCCTATCACGAAACATCCTCTCCCTACACAAAGAAATGTAGCGCGATGTCCTAGCACCATGTACTAGCTGCTATGAGCCTGGTCTGATAGCCTTCGTAAATCCTTACATGCCGAAGCTTTTTCAAACCAACGTTAGGCCTTCGAACCACACGAGCCGGTCTCGCACCAGCTGTCCTCAAGTCTGTCGGTCTGCAAAGCTTCCTTTTGAGGCCTTAAGTGTCGGGTTGTAGCTGTTCGTGCCTGGTCCGTGGGCTTCGGCTGAGGGATTGAGGCTACGAAAGACAAGTAATTCTAGAAACGTAGCGGAATGAGTTAGGAATAGCCAGGGCTTAAGTTTGCATGGGGTCCACAGCTTGCGGCTTGGGCGAGTTAGTCTTTGCTGCCTACACAATGCCTAAACCCGAAAGAAAGCTCATAGGGCTTTGGGCTGTATATAGGGGTGGTGATCAATCTCTGGCTTAGGTTTGACTGCGGTGCTTTCACAACTCTGGACATCCCGGCGGCATCCATCGCATCGCACATGGTAAAAGGTAATGCGATGCTCTCTGAACCTCGCAATGAACCGAGATTGAAGTCACAGAGTAATCTAGTTTCCAAAACATGCATCCGTAAACCCTGCCTATAAACCCCCAAGCATAGGTGGCACAATGGCCCAAAACCAATAAAGGGCTACTGTTCTACATACTTTTAGGGTCCAGGTAAACGCAATCTCAAAGACTCGAATATCCCTTAATGAACGAATATCCTTAAATCATATTGGGGATCCTACTATAATTTAATGTGTACCCATAGGCTCCATAGTAGTTCCTTTTTGGGATTACCTTATAGGATTCTAAATATGAACCCCAAAAAGGAACTACTATGGAGCCTATGGGTATTCCTTAATCGTTAGGGGCTATTTTGGAGTCTCTGGGATCCGAAAGGGTTCAGAGCTTTGACGGCCTCTTGGTTGAGGCTGCCTGGGGTTTAAGGCCTTTAGGGCTTACCTAGAGTCTCGGGTTTAGGGTTTAGGGTTCCTTTTCAGGGGTACCTTCTAGGATCCCTATTATATTATCAATATTTGCTTAAACCAAAAAATGGAACTACAATGGATACTATAGGTAGTGTGTTTGTTACCATCATCCGGTCATACTCATAATAATCAACCTACGACTACCACTACTCATAACAATACTATATGACTATAATACGTGTCCAGAACCCTTAAACAGCACCGCCTTGTAGAGACTGTGTCGACCAACCTAAAACCTACCCTCGTGAATGCTTCAAGGCGTTGGAACCCTTCAGGAACCCTTGAAGGAGCCCTCAAACAACCCAAAGTCCAACGGAAAATTTTGGAACCCTTGAAGGAAGCTCCAAGAACCCCCCCCAAAAAAATTTGGAACCCTTCGACGTAGTGGCCTCCCGCACGCACTCCGCACACCCGTCCGTCATCTCGAAGCAACTTAGAAACAAGGTTGGTCTACCACTCTGTAGAGTTTTCTTCAAGGGTTCCACCTAGGGTTCTGGTAGAGTTTCTGCGAGGGTTTCGAGGTTATGGTAGGGGCTCCTTTTTGAGCATCTAGCCTCCTGTACATGATGAACCATACTGACCGGGATACTCTATGAAGTTCAAGCTGCGTAGCATATGTTGTTTTACCTGGATAATCCTGTAAATGCCGTTACTTATTTGTTGTAGCATCCCTGTAGGTAATGTAGCCCTGGCACACAAAAGCCCCAACGCTTTAAATCCGGAATAAATCATACTGACACGAAGCTCTTCATTATTCCAGGTGCATTCCTTAATTCACCACGCGTTTTGGCTATTGGCTAATATTGGGTCCCTGGTTAGTGTAAGGCAGCCGTAAGTCACTAAACCCTGACACCCTAAACCCTAAAGCCTAAAACTCTGAAGCCTAAAACCCTAAACCCTAAAAACCCTAAACCCTACGGTGCTTAGGCTGAAACACAAAGACCAAGGCCCCAGCGGCCCCAAGCAGCGGAACATCCCTTTATACGCCGCAGGAAATTTGTGGCTGTACCACTACATGGGACCTACTTTAATGGTTCAGGCCCTGAAAATAAAGGGGTCCTACTGGGACCTTCCTGAAAAGAGAGGGGTTCAGGGCATTTGGAGTTTCAGGATTGAAGGTGTTAGGGTGTAGGGTATGCAGTTGGGTTGCACGAAAGCACTTGGGCCCTAAACAAAAACCCAAGCTAAGTACCATGTGGGTCCTTCGCAAGAGGGACCCTAATGACCAGTCTCCGGCAGAGGCTAAGGAGTTACTGGCTTCGGCTTTAATTGCGGCTGAGGAAAAGTAAGTTTGGAGTTTGGGTGTTCCTCCATGCTCTGCTGACTTGCATGCTCGGCGCTCACAGGAAGGAACACAAGGACCCCACACCCTAAATCCCAGAATTGGAAACCTCCCCATGCAGAAACCTTGTCACAGAGGCAGAGCCATGGCCAAGGCGACAGCCCCAGCCCGAAACAACAACACCAAATCACCAAACCTTTTGATTCGCAAAGAGCCCAGCTACCTCTCTCTGCTTTCCTGGGTTATGGCGGCTATGGAGTCTGAAGTAGGTAACCAGGCTCGGATTGCTGAGACCTGAACCCAAGTCTTTCAGCGCGGAGACTAAGCTACACTCGTCAACACAGCCATACCACATCCCCGCATCAACGTTGAAGGCTCTGGATGCTGGACGTTAAGGTCGGAGTTGCCTAACAAACATGTCGCTGAGGCTTACCTGGACCAAAAAGTAGGTAAAATAACAGCCCAAAGCACCGAAAAATAGCACAAAAGGCCATTATTTTACATACTTTGGGGGTTCAGGTAAACCGAATTTCAAATTCGGGGGGTGGGCGGGGGTGGGGGGGGGAGCGAGGTGCGGCTACGAACATAGCGACCCGAGGATCCTGGGGGCAATAGGGTTTTGGCATCTATAGGGTTTACACTCTCGCAATTCGGACTTGCCAGACGAGGTCTGTATGGTCGGTGTGACAACTATAGGGTTTAAGGTTTAGGGTTCTATTAGTATACTGATAACCATGACAAAACGTCGAACGATTTGCTAATTATTCAGGCCCCTCTGGTCTCCGGTTTCTGAACACCAGAAGGCAGCGTGCTCACCCCATCCTAATCCTCCAGGTTCGGCTAGGAGCCTACCTACAGCCTCCATTGCGGCTAATTGGGAGTTTCCGAAAACAGGGGACCCTAATATAGTACATTACATAGTAGGATCCTTATTATAAGGACCCCAAAATGAGGTACCCCCTATTTTCAAAAACTCCCAAGTGGGTTAACCAAACTTGATGCTTCGGATCCGGCTTCGCCTGAACACCGTGCCTAAACCCCCAAAAAGGGGTAAAATAATGGCCCAAATCCTATGAAGGGCTATTATTCTACATACTTTTGGGGTCCAGGTAAACCCTAAACCCAGGGCCCGGACACAAGGTGCGTGGCCAGGTTGCAGAGTGCAAGTGTGGCCGTCATTAGCGTGCACACCTGGAGCATACATTTGGGCCATTTGGGGTTTAGGGTTTGGGGTTTAGGGCTTCGCGCCAGACCGAGTCCAACGAGAGAAACGAGCCAAAGAGGGCTAAGAATCCCATCCCAAGAATACGGCTCAGCCAGTGGAGCTACACAAAGACTTACGAAACACATATACAAACACCCTATAAAGCCGTCATCATTAGAATAAGGTTCATTTTAAAGGCTCCTTGCGAGGGTTCCGGTTCTATAAGGTTCTATGATAGTTGGCCCGAACCGTTAGAAAAAACATGTTGGGGTCAACGATCGTATATTTGCAGAACTACTGCTACTACTGCCTTGTCCGACGATGATAATGGGAAAGACACTGACCCGAGCACCGCCTCTTCAAAAAACAGTCTGGTGCAGACTGCAGACCTGCACGAAGAGGTCGTGGAGGGTGTTGTACGGAACGTTCTCAATCGCATTGGGCCTGCCATGCAAGTCACCGCGTCGGGGTTTCAGACGGTAGGAGGTTACGATCAGTCTTTAGTTGTTTCTGTGTTGCGACGTAAAGACTCAACGTCAAAAATTCCCTAAACCCTAAACCCAATGGCATTGGGGCTTCCCCTATTTGCGACCCTTGAGCCTTCACGTCGCAAGTTGCAAGGAAGACCGGCCTTTCGTATCACAGCGAGTCCATGATATATAGGGGCCTTCATAATTAGAATAAATAGGGCTCCTTTTAAAGGGCTCTATAAGGGATCTATGGTAGGGTTCTATAATATAGGGGCAGTAGTAATTCGAATAGGGTTCCTGTAAAGGGGTCTACAAGGGTTTCTATAAGGGTACTGCAATATAGGGGCCTTAATATTTAGAATAGGGTTTGGGGGCCCATTATACTATAATAAATAGTATAGGTCATTATTAAGGCCCCTTTTTTACCGTCTGGACTGACCTACACCCCCCAGGGCTAAAGCCTCGCCAAAGCCAAGGCACAAAACCCCGAAGACATATAAACAAACGCAACCTAACACCCTAAGCCCAATGCTCCGTACAAAGGCCCCCAATTCGAAAGCCCAAAGGATTTGGGGTCCAGGCGAGAGGCTGTACGGCCAATAGTTAAGAGCTTAGGGGTTTAGGGGTTTTCAGCGAATTAGGGTCACTTTGTAGGATGTAGCATCCGCGAAGCAGCACTGAAGCCAAAGTCGTCAACCTTTGAAACCCAGATCCCGCAGCATGTGCCTCTGTACAGAGAAGGCCACCATCGAAAGAAGGACCTTTCGTCGTCGTGGTTTCCCGAGACCGACCAAACTTGGTCTATTGTTGATGCTATTGGACGACATTATCTATAATCTGTACATGTATGCTTATGAGTGCACTTATACTTATATATATATATATGCACACACACACACACCTCACGTATCTACGTACACGCGTGGTGGAACTAGGCTTGTAGGGATGAGGTGACGAGAGCCTGCACAAAGATTTGGAGGGGCCCCGAACTGGACAACCACCCAGAGTGTGGGCTGACAGTTCAGGGCTGTGCCATCCTTTAAATGTAGTAGGCTTCGGAAAGAAACAAGGAAACCCGGACACTCCTCACGGATACAGACCCTACACAACCGGAGCCATGAACAAAAAGCAAGGTCCCCGGCAATCTGA
The DNA here is from genome assembly GCA_003297005.1 of Symbiodinium sp. clade A Y106. Lineage (NCBI taxonomy): Eukaryota > Dinophyceae > Suessiales > Symbiodiniaceae > Symbiodinium > Symbiodinium sp. clade A. The sequence goes on from BGNK01000732.1 coordinate 148,476, forward strand.
ACAATCCCCCCCAAATAAACCAGCCGGCACAGTCAAAGCTGAGGTGACAGCCGTCACATTTATGAAGGCCCCTATATCATACTACCCTTATATAGACCCCTTATAGGACCCTCTCAGGTGACAGCCGTCACATTGATCGAGAGCCGGCCGGCAAGCATGTCAACGGAAAGCGGGCAGAAGAGCGAGGTAGACCTCAGCGTGTGCGCCCGAGACTACCTGGAGTCTCTCAGCCGAATTCTGCTCCTTATAAGCGCATTCTCGCCCACAGTCTCTTGGGCCGAATCTCAGAAAGCCCGGGTGCTTACAGTCTGCCTACAGCTCTACGGCTTGTATGAATATGCTGAGAACAGCTCCTAGTCTTCTGCCGAGCGGTCTTGCCGCTGTCACCAATATTGTAGTAATGGACCCTGCACGCGGTTCTGACTCCTTAGCCCATCTACATCGCGACGAAGATTGAGACTTAAACCGAAACACTTACATGCCGCACTGGAAACGAACGCTAAACCCCAATCCTAAAATCCTAATGCCCCTAAACCCTCAAAGCAGCAATATCGATTTCCGTCTGCATGACCTTCCGCTCTACCCCCTAGAGTGGTCACTGGTTGGTCACTGGCTCTCTGTGAAGCGCTGGCCAAGCCAAGATTCACCCTAGAAGACCCCCTAAACTCTTAATCGGTTTAGGAGTTGTTCTTAGGTGTAGTTCAGTTTGGGTGGGCTTAGCCATCCCTAGAGCTTTAGGGTTGAGGGTTTTGGATTTAGGATTCAGTGATTCGGAGTCTGGGATTTCGGGTTTAGGGGTGGCTTTCGTAGTCTCGCACTCGCAGCGTTGAACTTCCTTTGCAACCTTCGTTCGGTGACCGCGCATTGCTTCGCAAGGGATCACCGGCCGCCTACCCCAGGCCGAGGACTCCAGCTCTCTCTTTCTTTAGTTTTTAGGGTTTAGGGGTTCTCTTTCTTTATGGGCTTTCGTTTTACTGTAGTGTTAGGGGCTCAGTACCCAGCACACAACAGGATAACCTCTGTAATGTGGTAGGAATATGTAAAGCCACAAGGGTTTTAAGGTCACCTACTCAGCTACTAAGGCTTACAAGGAGCTTGAGGTTTGAGGGGGGTGCAGGTCAAGGGAGATAGGCGGGACTCAGTATTCAGTATTCCCTCCATTAAGTTTCCGCAGCAATTGAGGCCTGCTCCCTGCTGAACGGAGTCTGGAGTCTCTGAGACACGACTGATCACATCTGTTCGGGTTTCGGGTTCACTTCCGGCGGCTCATTCTCCTCTCTTGGCAGCTTTGACAGTGAGCACCTCAAGCAACACTGGTGCCGCTTTTTGGCTTTTTGCAAACTCTAAATGACTTCTGGACCGCGCAGCTGCGTTGGACTTCTGGGGAAGACCTAGCAACAAGGATCAATCCAAGAGACACATCTACTCTAACTTTCTTGGCTTCGCATTTATCATAGAGTAATGTAGTACTTGGTGGCTGAGAATCTTGCTGGCTTCAGGTCTATATCAGTTCAACTCCGGCAGGCGGGGTTGGGTTCCCGTCGCGTGTTGTCTGATCCTCATTGGATTGAGACATCTGTCTCATGTACCTAAACCCCCGAAAGTAGGTAAAATAAGGGCCCAATATGCATAAAAAGGCTAGAATTCTACATACTTTGGGGGTCCGAGTAGGCACTTGATGCACGTATCAAGTTTTCTGGGGGATTGGGGATCTCACTTCCCGAGCTGCTGGGCACTGCCACTTCATATTTTCGGAGTTGGCTGGGGGGCTGTAACGTACAAGCTCGAAACATGTAAGCCCGTCTTCTACGCATGAGAACAACAACTTGAGGGTGGAAAGAAAAAAGCATCGTTATGATATTGTTTCAGCTACCACGACGACCTCTACTGCTTTAGGCTCCTATCAGTTACGGGTTACTGGGACAAGCTTTGGTGCCGCAGGGCGCTCTACAAGGGTGTCTGGGCAGTTGGTGGCTTAGGGTAAGCCGTGAGGCTAAAGCCATACATTCTGTAAACTACACATGCCACGAAAACTGCTCGAGAAAACTTGACATGCTGTTATTGTCGGACTTTGCTGCCCAGGCACTGTCACATTGTCACACCTGCTTGCACATCCATCCCTTCACTGGCTGCGAAAGGCCTTTCCGTACCAGTGCACGCCTGGGGATGGGTTTCCCTGTTCTTATTGGCAGATGAGATTGTGAGGAATTGCATGCAAACAGACGTCACGATGACTGCAATTCATCATTAGCCTTACGGTTCTTGTGCTTGCTGTCATGTGCGACTATGTCGAAGCATTTGTCTGTTTGAGGCGTTTGGCTTAGTGTCGGGGCTTGGTGTACGAGCTTAGGAGCGTGCCGAAACATAGCTATTGACCGATACAGCATGTTCGTGTCAGTGTCTAGAACAGAAGAAACCGCAGGAGAGAGACATCGAGAGATGTAAAATGGTAGCATGCATGTAGCACTGAACTTCACTTCATGTACTTGAAGACTTGAAGTTTGAAAAGTATGTGCTTCCGGGAACTCGTTGCTGAGAGCTTTTCTCAGTGTCGGGTTCCCGAAAGACACATAGTTTCAGCCCTACTTCGAATAAACCGAAATCTCGAGCAGTCTTAAACCGCACTACAAACTTACAACACCCCGTAAGCTTACAGGCTCTAAAACGAAGCCCCAACACCGTGAGATCCTCCACCCAATAATCCACTGTCTCTACAACCCGAAAGCCCTGACGAAGCTGAACGACTGAGGAGGTGGCAGCCCCTTGAACTCGGCGAAGAGCATGCTTGCCAGGACGACGAGAAGTGCAAGCATTACCTTGGAGAGAACCATGGATCCTATAGACCGCCTGGTTTATACGGTTATACCGTAATACCGGGGATTCTCAAATGACTCATATAAGGATAAGGGGCTTGCAAAGGATTCGAAACAGTGTTCTACTTGCTTTTCCAGGGCAAAGGAACTGGTCGGGATTTTGATGTTTGGGTAGGGTTGGACAGCTCCATCGTCAAAGAAAGGTTCGGTGTCCGAGCACGAGTTTCATGCCGCAACCTATACAGCTACGCGAGATGACAAGAACAGTCACTGGTGTAGAAAGCCGGAAACAGGGAACAACCCCCAGTTCCAGGAATTAGGCCGAGACTGAACGAGGCCGTTAATTGATGTTGCGAGGTTGCTTTCCCGTAGCAATGCGCCACTTTGACATGCCGGGGTAGTTTCACAATATGGCCCGGTTTTATAGCCCGAGTAATTATGACATACTTCATCCTGCCGGGTACAAGAACGGCTTTGACTTAGGAGAGCCATCACTTATGGCATGATCGCATGGCTGCACCATGCGATTACACTTCTGATGATATTTGAGGCTGATGGTTTCCCTGTAGCAAACAAAGTGAAAACCACCGTTAGAAGTCTAGCTGATAACAATATTGGCCGCAAAAAACAAGTCCCAGTCTAATTAGTCACAACCCCCAAGTTTAATCAGTAAGGCCCGCATAGTGCATTGCCACACCGAGATGCAACGAAGATCAGCGGCCCCCACATGACGATTGCTGACCTGCACCAACCTAAAACCCAGACCCCGAAACCCTAAACCCCTTGAGCTCCAAACCCTAGAAGCTACAGCGGACCTGCGCGAGCCGAGGCCAGTACCGAATGGACAAATGTTCGGGAACCATGTGTTCTCCGGCTCAGCGATTAGATTAGTAAAGAATACTGTAAAGGTTAACACTCACAACTCGGCACAGCCGGGTTTAGGGTAGAGGGTTTGTTTTTGTGGTGGTGGGGTAGGGGATGAGAATGATCTTGAAAACACAATCCGGTTAAGATTTTGTGCGAGGAAGGCGTGCTTCACCCACATGCTGATGCCTGTTACCCTGATCGCATAGAATTGAGAGAATCTTTTGCAGCCACAAGCCCAGATCCAGGATCAATTTCTTGTATGGCTTCTTAATAGCTTTGGTACGCTTTTCATTTATGGTTTTTCACGGTCAGATTTTTCTGTGGCTTCTATTTTTTATTGGTCTAGTTATGACTTTCTAAACCGTTTTGTTTATGTTGCTTTCATGTGTTTCTTATGTCTTTGCTAGTCCCCCCGCCCCCTCCCCCTTTGCCAGGGCCCACGGCTAAAATCATAGCAACATAACCTGTTAAAACACATGTTGTCTTTGGCTTTGCCAGACCGAAAGAAAAAAACCATGAGCCAACCACAAATGTTCCGACAATTTTGCAAATCTTGACTGTTGTTTACGGTGTTGCTAGCCCGCCCCTCCCATTTCCTGGACCCAAAGCCGAAATCATAGCAAAACCATGCAAAACCATGGATTTGTTGTTGCTGTGCTAGCCCGAAAGCCAAAAACCATAGTAACACCGTAGAGTGGCATGAAGTTTATGGATGTTTATACTTTTTTGAATGGTTTTGCCAGCCCGCCTTTCCTTTTCCAAGGCCCGCGCAAGGCCAACATCATAGCAAACTCACTGAATACCGTGGTTGGTTATGACCTTTTGGGGCTTCCCACCGGGCCTGTACTGCACGATGCGAGCCGACAGCAGCTGAGTCAGCTTGTGGCTGTTCAGCAGGCAAAGGCAGGGCAGATGCCGAACCACTTGTCGAAGACGAGGGCGATGATGAGGAATGCCGTTTTCCTCAGGCTCTTCTCCACAATGTCCTGCGTGGCTTGTGGTGGAATGCCGTTCTCCTCGGGGTCTTATCAAAGTCCAGGATGGCTTGTGGTGGAAAGCCCTCTCGATCCTTGGAGTCTCATCGTCCTGCTTTGGAACCCCGAAGGCCCTCTGCTCCTGCAAGGCTCAACAGCCACTGGTAGCGTCCTTGGGCTACAAGATCCGTTGGATGCTGTTCGCCATGCTGGCTAGGTAGTTGGAGCCATTTGGTTTCGTAGCACATCTACACTGGGATGTTGTGGCGGCCGAGCTCCCTGTAGTACCAATGGGAGCACAGCTCCCTGTTTTGAGAGCTCCACCGGATAAGGCTTGTACATTATTTTCAGCTGCCTGATGCGGAAGACAAGTTGAACAGACATGGATTGACAACATAACATTCGGACCTCAAGCGGGTTCAGCACGCATTTTTCAGAGTGAAGCGAACACTCCTCGACAGCAGGGCCTTGTCGCTTTTGAAATCAAATGTATGCGCCTCGGATCAAAGAGTCAAAATTCAAGGTGCAAGCGATTTTCCCAGAGTCGTGGATCTTGGATCCGAGGCATATTCCCAGAGGGTCCCGCATACACTACCATTATGGAATTAGGTCCCCAAAACCAAAACAGGGATGGTTTTTTTGGGGCCTAATTCCATAAATAGTGTATATGGACCCTCTGGGATTCAATTGAACAAATTTTGAATCCAATTTAGTACGCTCTATCTTGCTGCTCGGCGGGATCTTCGGGCTTGAAAGTGTGCATCAAGAAAGTTACCATCTACAAGCACTAGGAACACGGTGCTGGTACATGGGGACAGGCTGGGGAGGTACCATGTCTGTAGGTATGTATGTAAATATGTATGTATGTGTGATCTGAAAGCCCGAAATAGCCACAGGATCCTTACATAGCATGGCCATTGGGTCGGAAAGCTTTGAATCCTTGAAGTTTTACAGAATGAGTTCATGGAGCCGTCGGGAGAGGGTATAGGACATCAGGTTTACGGCGTTTGGGATTCCGAGTCCTTAAGGTGCAGGCGCAGGAAAAACTCCGAGGGTGCCTACATTACTGTTTGGACTTAGGGGTTTGGGTGTGGGTTTAGACTGCGCTCTAGGGCTTCGGGCTTATAGGGTTAGTACTCGCATCCGTGCCTCGATGCACAAAAAGCTGCTGCCAAGGTCAAGCGATCATGGCTTCAACAGGAACTGCCGGTTGACGGTTCAGTCCTATGCTGTTGTACAATGGAGTTTAGGCTTCGGTACAGTAAGGTGTCTTTTTTAGTGCTGCTTGTAGGTCTTCTCAGTTGTTACCTATTAACAACATGTCGGTGATGTAATGCTATGCCAAAAATCCATACGTAGTTTCCCTCATGGAAATACTGCCGCCCTGTCCTCAGAGGATTTGCATAGCGGCCGTTCTGGAGTGAGCATTCAGGGACTAGTGTTTGTGGCAGGTTTATGGCTTAGATTCGCGATCACTTATTGTATGAAACCTCATCCCTGCTCAGCAACCCCCCACTCCCATACAAATGTATGCATACTAGTGTAGCGACAACAACAGCTCAAACACTAGAAACAGTTATTGCGCTCATGAATTATCAGCACGTATCAAAATCAAAAGGTTCTGCGGGACGGCGAATCACATCTAGATGTAGTGCTGAAGAAGAGATCTTTGGCCTTTTCAGAGGCTTGAAAGACCAGCGGCCGGCAAAGCCAAATCCCCAAAGCCTAGAAACCAAAAGCCCCAACCCCTAAACCTAAACCCTCTACAACATAGCTTGCGAGGCACTACAACAATTATGCAGGCCCCTTATAGTAGCTGCTGCTTAGGGCTTCGCGTGGAAGTAGTAGAGGAATTTGGAGCTTTTGTTTCAGCATGAAAGTGCCTAAACGAAATGACATTGCTACCAAAAAGCCTCAGATAATGCTGGTGGGACTCGCAACACCCGATCCTTAATATTTCAAGTCTCAAACACCACCGCAACAAGAAACTTCTTCGAACCTTGGGGACCCCCAAACCGGACAAGCGAAGTCCCACCTCCACAAAACCTCCACTGCCTCATCACGCTGTGCGCTACCTGGACCCTGAATGACCTACCTGTTTTAAGGACGTATACAAGGAAAAACATAGTAGGGAACCCTCAAACGGAAGGTTTTATGGGGTTCAAGTAGGGGTTTGGATTCTAACGCTGAACGTAAGCACGCGACACTCAACTCATCAACAGGCGTCTTAGGGCGCGACCCACTCAACACTGCCATGGAAAGGATGAAAAATGTGAAGACGTGCCTGTTGCAGGTCTTCGGCTTTACGATAAGACTTCTGCTATTATAAGGGCCTCAGAATTTGGAATGGGGTCTCGAGTACATTATACATTATTCAGAAACCTGTAAGGACAGAAAACCATTGCAAGTTCTTCGAGCGCCTATTAAGTTACTGCTGGAGTTCGGTGTCAAGGTCCTGCCAGAACGCTCGCGCCCCCACCCTGCGTATCTTCGGGTGGCTATATAGTGTTTTTTAGAATAAGTTGTTGTCAAAAAATAGGCTTTTTTAAAAAACTGTGCACTACGAGGGTTTGCTCTCTGGATGCTGCCAGACTGTCTCCACCTGCAATTGTTGATCTACCCTCCAACCCATTTCAGACAAATGAAAACACCTCGGGCCCTCGCCTGCGACGCAAGAAATGTTACACGTGTTATTAGGAGGGAGATCGGTTGAGCTAATCCTACAGGGTCCATGTACTCATATGTATATACATTGGCCTTGAACTAGTCCCTATATAGGTACTTTAAGGGCAAAGTATATGCTATTTGGGTACATGGACCCTTAACCCTACACCCTTATGGAACCATTACGGATCCCTTGGAGGAACCCTGATGGTACCCTTAAAGGAACCCTATATGGGTACATGGACCCTTAGGCGAAGTCCCCTAAGCCCTTCCAGGTTGCTTGCTTTGGGCAAAAAAAAATTCAACTGCCTGAGGCCTTTGCCGCTTGCCTTAGCAACCCACCTAACCGGTCTAAGCACAAATACAATCTCTCGCAATTACACAATATGTATATATATATATACATGTATGTATGTAGATCTATCTACATATACACACATATATATATACACATGCATGTGTGCAAGGGTTCAACGATATGTACATACATACATATATATATATGTACACATTTGTACCTCTAGCTGCAAATCGTTTTCTCTATCTCCCTCTCTGTACACATGTATATATGTATGTCTTTGCACCTAGCGGTTTACATTCACAGGAAAAAGTATATGTATGTATGCGTGCGTGCATGCATGTTTGCATGTACGTGTGTGTGTGTGCGCGCACACACATCTGTACGACCACTTCGGACAACAAAGCTTTTCGGGGAACAGCTCAAAGATAGAATCCGCAGATGGCTGGGGGGTGGTCACGGCATCGAGGTCACGTTACGGGGCTCCCAGGGTTTTACAGGTTCTCGAAGGGGTTTAGGGTTTAGGAGTTTGGGTTTAGAGTTTAAGTTTAGGGGTTTGGTAGAGGGTCTCCGATTTGTTTGCAGTCTCAGCTTGCTAGTGGCCTGTTCGTGCCGTTCTTAGCTGCATAATTATTCGAACTGTTGCAATGCCCAAACCTTACTTTGGGGTCCTTATAATAAGGATCCTACCATTTAGGGTAACCCTATTTTCGAAAACCTGCGTCCCGGTCTGTGCCGTGCTCTGCGTCACGGCTGGGCCCTCTCTGGAATTGCAGTCCACGCTTCTCCGATTCGCCTTAGGCCTTCATCAAACCCTGGGTTCTGGATTTTAGGGTTTAGGGTTTAGGTTGCAGATTTGCTTGGCTTCTGGGAAAGAGTATACTTACACAGTTGCCAGGATGTCCTAAAGCACGGGCACGATCGTACAACATGCAAGTATGGACCGTCGACTTCTACCTGAGATCTGCATGTTTGTCAGTTTCCTAAACCCCCGAAAGTAGGACAAAATAATGGCCCAATACCCATAAAACGGCTATTATTCTACATACTTTGGGGATCCAGGTTCCTACTATCTGAGATCTCTGGTCCAGAAGCTGTTGGCCATGGTAGGATTCTTTCATGAAAGGTCGTTTACCATCTCGCTATAGGTTTATCCTTTATGTCGTGAACCCCAAAAAGTTGGAACATGGTTTAAGGATGATTGGTGCTAGGATTCCCAGTGCTTTACCTTAAGGGCATGAGGATAATGATGTCCCAACTTTCTGGGTTCTACTCTAAGCGAAAGTCCCTTTGGGCTCGGGTTTCGTTGGTCTCGTTGGTGGTCCCTATGGTGTCCTTGCTGAGGTCTGCAGGGGTGCATAGCGTTGGAGCCCCACCTGCACAAGTCATCCAGCCCCTAAAACCCTAAACCCTTTTGAACGAGGTCTCTCTGAAGCTAAACCCTGAACCTTAAACCCTGAACCCTAACCCCTGAACCCCAAACCCTAAACCAAACATAAAGACAGACACAGTCAGAGAGCCAAGCAGGGAGAAAACCCGGGGGAAGTCTCCACCTGTGAACGTACCCATAAATAAAGCCTATAAGTACTATATTAAGTTTTGTGTTTGGGGAGAAGGGGGTGGCAGCTGAGAGGTTCGACTGTGGGGATTGTCCGAAACTGTTGGACCCCCGAGTCTGCCAGACTACAAGAAGTCAGCCTTTGCTTACACCTTTGGAGACCGCGGAAAATGTCAGACACCTGTGTGCGAAAAGGCTTCAGAACTACCGAAAGTACCTGCTACAGGAGGTTTTAAATCAAGCGAGATTTTTGGTACAGCTCTGGGGAATCTGGGCTTTTCGATTAAACTTGGAATTTAAAAAAACCGCCGTGGGCTGCGCCCTGGAAAACTGGGTCGAAGATTGTCTGCTGAGGGCTGACCGAGCTCAGCGATTAATGTTTTTTTGGGGGGGGGCTCCAGGGTCTACCCTATTCTAACTATTCAGGTCTTCAGAGTCTAGGGCGTTGCGAGTTTCAGCTTAGGTAGATGCAACGATTTTCGGGCCGCCTATAGTTTCTAATGATATGGTGTAGTCAGTATAGTACAGTATTAGCGTAATGTAGTATAGCAGACTATAGTATGCTGCAAGGTTTAAGCCCTGAGCCCTAAAGCCAGCGTGTGGGGTGTTAGGTAGCTTAGGCAGGTTGGGCGGAGCGGGCCAAAATCCGCTTAACAAGGGGCTTCCGGAAGATCCCTGATCATCCTCATAGCGCCCTATTTAGGGCTCAGGGTATAGGGTCAGTGTTTAGGGTCTATATATATAGGGCCCAGGCCGTTCGGTTTGTTTGAGGCCTTCGGAATGCCATGGTGTGCAAGATCGGAATAACATGGCTTAGGGCACTGGAGCTTAAGCTTTAGACTTCTGGGTCTTGAGTTTGGCTTGTGATATATGGGGCCTGATAATTGGAATAGGGTTTTTGGGGCGATTTATACTATAAATGTATTAAGGAGCCCCGAAATTGTAAGGTAATTATTTAGACCCCTACAGTACCTTCGGGGTCCGTCTTGTTCACTTCTTCTCCTCCTCGAGGAAGGGGTCCTTCACGGAGGATTTGTGCACAATCCACCACTTGCCCTGGAGCTTCGCGACGGTTAGAAGATCGGTCCACAAGCATGGCGGATGTGCCACGGTAAGAACAACCATGGCGATGGGCGTCGAGAGGCTACCAAAATCTATGGACAAGAGGGCATCACGGCTGCCAACGCGAGGGTCGTCCCGAAGGTGGGCGTAGTCTTTGTGCATTGGGGTTGTGTACCGGGTCTCCACCATGTTGCAGAACTGCCGCGAGTCGATAATCACGACCGAACCGGTGCCATCCACGAAAGTCAGCCGGCAGGTCTCATGGAAGTACCTTGGCATGTCTCGGCCCTCTATCTGGAGGTCAGGGTGCGGAACTGCAGGGGCCCTGCAGAGCGGGAATTTTGTTTGGAGAGATGCGCCGTCTCAACTTCGTAGACTTTGTAAATAGACAGTATTTCGACATATTGAGGCTTTTGCAGCGAACATCCCAGACCATTAGTACAACCATCCATGACACTTTCAAAATCTTCACCGTTCCCGAGGCTTTCGAAACAGGTCTTGGACTAGACATCTTCATCCTGGAATACCGGCCGCAACCCTCAAACCCGATAATACAAATTGCGGCGGTAGTTACCTAGAGGCTCCATAGTATTTCCTTTTTGGGATTACCTTATAGGATTCTAAATATGAACCACAACAAGGAACTACTCTAGGTAACTGCCGCTGCAAAAAAAAGTCAGTCGAAGAGGCTCGGCCATGGTCTTCCCGTCGCAGGCCCGATTGGCCTTGCACCCTAAACCCTAAGCCCTAAAACCCTAAGCCCTATAAACCCTAAGCCCTATAAACCCAAGGCCCTAAACCCTAAGCCCTAAAACCGTAAGCTGTAAACCCTAAGCCCTAAAACCCTACGCTCTAAACCCTAAAACCTAAACCCACCCGATTGGCCTTGCAGTAGCCGTCCCAAACACACGCGCTGATCCCTTCAAAGTCCTTCCTCGGCTCGGGCTTGGATCGGATTGATGATATAAATCCTGCATTACCCATAATAAGGAATATAGCAGAGTTCCGATAGTTCCAGGGCCATTGACGTATTGCAGGATTTATAGCACCAACCGTAGGATTTAAGGTTTGTGGATTCGAGATGTTTAGGGCTTACTCACAGGCTCCATAGTAGCTCCTTCTTGGGATTACCTTATAGGATTCTATCTATGAACCACAAAAAGGAACTGCTATGAAGCCTATAGGTAGGGGGATAGGATGTAGGGTTTAGGGCTTAAAGACTATATCGTTTAGGGTGTTGGATCCCGAAACTAAAGGGTTTAGAGTGCAACGATTTAAGGTTCAAGTTTTCTGTTTTCCCAGCTCTTTGTACAACTCAGGTCCGCATACTCTAAAACTTCTGAAATCCCAAAACAGAAGTCTTAGGTCTTATACGGACTATACAAGATTTTCTGCAGAGTTGCAGGGTTTGGTTCTGCCGGTCTTCGGCATCAGAATGTCGGTTTCGAGGTTCACGTCTTCAAAACTTGACGCCTCCACCAAAGAAGAACAAACACACACCTTGTTTGGCATCAGGACTTGTGCAATCGCCTGAGTGTCACCTGAAACCTGAATCGACTGTTCCGTGTTTTTGGTCAAGCTTTCCGATGCCTCGGCTCTAACACCACTGGCTTTTGCGGGGTTCGTGCCACGTGACTTAGCTTTGTTCCTAGAGACTGTCGGCCATCTTACCCTGAGCTCTACGTTGTGGGCTGCTGTAAGGGCTCTATCTACCCACCTACATCCCAAAAGTTACCAAACTTGCTTGGGGGCTTCTAGGGCTTAGCGGAGTTTAGTGTTTCGAGGATCTTTGGGTGTGTGGGGTTTTATGACTTTTCAATTTTTTTAGGGTGTCCAAAAACCCTCCTCCGCAACACAAGTATGCCAGCATACCTATATGTTAAGATAGACATTTTTCAAGGTATCCCTCGCTTGGATCCTTTAATTATGGGATCTCGGAAGTGTTTTCAGAAATAGCACGCACGCACACACACCTAGAAGGCATACACACACCCAGGCTTGGTGGGACCGGGACCCCCTAGGTTGAGCCTACAGATTACGAACTATGAATGAAGGGGACGCACAGTCGTGGGATAGGTGTTCCGGCTAAACCCTAAACCCTAAACCCTCTGGGTTGTCATTCTTTTGTTTGGGGATATACAGTAATTACGGCTTTATGGGACCAGAGGGTCTTTTAGCGTTCAGGGTTTCAGCTCAGGTTTTAGGGTTTAGGGTTTAGGGTTTAGGCTTCAGAAAAGCAAATCCTGGAAAACAACGGCAGGGCTCGGCAATGTCATCTCCCCTGGTGGAGCGGCGGCAACAGAAATGCACTTCCACTGCGCTTCCTGCAAGTCAACTAATCCTTCTGAACTCAGGCCGACCTAGTTACATAACAAGGGTGTGTATAGGCTCCATTTTTGCGGGTTCCGCAATTTCGGGAAGGTTCATTTATTCCCTTGAAACAAGCATAAAGCCTGAAAAGGGATCCATGATGGACGACCGGTCCTTCTCAGGGGGGCTAGAAGGGCTTCCTTGTTGGTTTCGATGAGATAAGTAATAAGGCTGTAACAACATCTGGCATGGCTTGTCGGACCTGCAGCCACCTAACGACTGCAGACCTGCCGAGGGTTCAGCGTGCAGTAGACCTGCACTCTCTGTGTGTACGATGGGGTACCAAATGCCTGGGCCACAGATCCAAAGCCCTAAACTCCCAAACGCCAAATCCGGAACCACTGACAAAATAACAACACTTTATCGTTGTCTTCGCTGACCAGTGTCGGGCCAGGGATTATGTCAGATGTGCTGTGGAGTCTTTATCCGGGTTCCCAGATGTGGAGATGTAAAGGATTCGGTTTAGGAAACACCCTAGCCCAAAACCCTAAAAGCCTAAACTCACAATCCTGAATCCTAGAACGCTGTGCTTGGATCCTAAAAGTCCTAAAACTAAGAATCGCTGGCCCAAGCTCTTCAACCCTCGTCCCATCCCAACCCCTAAGGTCCATGTGCGCATCATCAGGGCGTTCGGGGATTTAATATGTGATCTTTATTGGCTTCAGCATACCGGTTTTAAAGGGTCCATGTACCTACTAAAGACTACATACAACACCAAGGCCTTAACGGAAAGCACATGCTGTATGAACACATGCATACTTGCGAAAAGGAAGAAATCCCAGGACATGCAATCTTCGACTCGCACACCTAATCGCTACGTACATCCATCCATGAGTGCATGCGCGAATACATACACACATACATAGACAGATACACAGATACATACATACGTATTTACTTACTTACACAGACACGCAGTCGCTCGAACAACATGTTTATGCATTCGGCCGTGTCTTGGGTTCGTTGAGTGCCACCGAACCTTTCAGACTGATAATCTCTATCATCTTCCTTTGGACACCCAGGTCGCCACGTCATAAGGAGGCTAGGGGCCTTGATCACTAGAATCGGATTTTGGGGTGTGTTGCACCGTTATGTTCATGTCAGGACCGTGAGGGCCTGCAGGACCCTCTATCGTTACGGTATCCCTCGCATGGAAGTCCCAGGTATCTGGCACCTAAGTCAAAACAATACCCCAAGGGTCCAAGTACCTAATAATCATATACTCTCCAAAATCCTAACCTACATAACTGCTATCCTAAAACCGAGTGCCTAATTATTGGGTCCTTTGGACCCTTGGGGATAGAACTTTGGAATTTGGCAGTCTTGGGTTTCTGGGTTGGTTTAGGGGTCCGCACTTTTAGAACTAATCCCAAACCCGCTCTCTCTCTCTCTCTCCCAGGCGTTCGGTACGTCAGGCCTATCCCAAACCCTGAACCCGCAAACCCAACACTACCCAGAGGCCCCATCGTAGTTCCTTTTGGGGATTACCTTATAGGATTCTATATATGAACCCCGAAAAAGAACTACTATGGGGCCTTAGGGTAGCTGCCTTGAGAAAGACCATCCACAGGGAGACGTGGCTGCCGATCCGTGCATGCACAGCGGCGGAAGACTTGCCTAAGTCTCAGAGATTCATAGGGACCCTTGGGGAGGTAGGGGCGAGGGGGGGTAGGGGACTATACTTCCTTAAATAGGCCTTTTTAGTCCTTATTAGGTCCGACTTGACTAAGTCTCAGAGAGATTGGTGTCGCTTGTAAGGTTTAGGGTCTTTAGGGTAAGACTGTAGGTTGCTCATTTCAAAACCCAAGACTAAGCATCGGTAGTATCTAATTAAAACCCGGCTCGTCACAGATTAATGCCTGCAATGACCATCATGATCGCAATTCTTTTGAAGCTTAGACGAACCGTTGAAGCCTTCGGCGTGCCAAACGGCTGCCTGTCTGCAGGACTCTTACCATCTCAATGACGGCCTCAGCCGAAGAGGACCCAGGAGGAAGCGCATACCTTGCAAAGGTACTAATATAAGGGAACATTATACAATGGTTGCAATAAGGGCAACCCCCAAAAAACAACAACGTAGGTAGTTATTCGCCTCGGCCCCGGCCGAAGTGGTCAGAGGTTCCTCTTGATCCCCTCCCCAGTGACCCCAGCCCTCCAAACCTGATTGATCCCCCCGCCCCCTCCTCTGTATTGAACCTCTGTAAGCCTTGACCGTACTGGCTGCAAAAGGAGCAGCAATCAGGAGACCTAGCAAGCGGGCTACAACTGAGGGAGGGACATGTAGAACAGATCAGGGCTGAGAGTTTGGGCTTACCGTAAGCGGGCTTCTCGCTCGAAAATCTTGGTTACGTGGCCAAAGCTCCAGCCCATTTTGTTACAATGCATCCTCAACCTTTCCTATAAAAGTTTTAAGAGCCTAAGGATACTGGTGCAGTCCAGCAAGAACTCCCAGGCTGCCACTCAAGCTCTACAACTGAAGTGCAAGAGACCTGAAGCTAAAGCTGGTGAACGATTGAGCACGATTGAGAACAAATCAATCAAACCACTCACAAACATGGACCCGTACCAACGAAACAGAGCTTCGAACCACTGGCCGAGACAGGTAGGGTTAGACGGTCAGGGCATTGGATCTTCTTAATTTTTGGAGAGTGGGTGATCCCTAGCACCTTGCCCTAAGCATAAACTCCAGACTCCAAGCCAAGCAGCTCTACACCGGTGCAGTTTTTATAGTTGCCATCCAGCTTCACGTGAAGGACCGAACAGCCCTGGCGCAATGCTGGGGTTTGTGGTGGGCGGGAAAGAATAGCAATGATATGCCTCTGTCAAACAATACTTAGGACATACATGCTTAAATACTTACATACATGCTTACTCACTACCGTGCCTACATACCTAGGTAAGTAGGCAGGCAGAAAGGGAAGGGCAAGGGAAAGTAAACGAAGTGTAGGTAGGTAGGTACATGAACATTTGTGGCCAGGCTTCTGTTCACACCTGTAAATACACAAATTTCAAACAAATATGAAAAGTAACATGTGGAGCGTCCTTTATGTGGGGACTCTAGAGAACCCTATAGGCCCCTTACAAAGGCTACTCTGTCGTAGAACCTTGTAGCCTGATAAGCACCCGTTATGGGATTTCATTCACAAAGAACTAGGACCAGCTGAGTGAAACACAGGAGCTCCCTCACAGGGCTCAAGCATCCTCAGGTCTTGCCCAAAGGATCCCAGTAGCAGTATCGTATATACTTTGGGTGTCCCAATATCTACAAAGGGCATACTAGAGTGATACTTGAACCTTTAGGGTTGCGCTTTGGGGTTTATATACGACTTGTGTTTAGAGCAGGGTTCAGGGTTCAGGGCGCAGCGTCAAGGATATATCATTCCGTCCTAGAGTCTTAGAGCCTATAATTACCTAAATCTTGAGCTTTCCAATCCCTTGCTTGCTGAACCCTTTTGAACTTGAAACCCGACAGACCGTAAAGTCTCCTTACACTACATAGAAAAGCAGACCAATAAAGCCCGAATAAACGCTGAAACCTGGCCCCCGTCAATCACTTCAAGCCCAGTCCAACCCTATCCTTTCAACCCATGCCCCCTCGGGGGTCCAAACACCCCTTATTCTAGGAACCCTGGCTAAGCTGAAGCCCTGACTAAACCCTGAACCGGAAGTCTGACAACACCCTCAGCCCGGTCCTATATTCCAATCAAAACTCCACCTTATCATCCCAAAGCCCGCGCCATGTGGGCAGCCTCGAGCATGCTCGGAGACGGCGTGCCCGTACACCAGGCATTGATGCAATCCTGCAGCTGCCATGAGAGTCGAATGACCACTGCAGCTCCACGACAACAGAACCGCCCGCGAATACAACAGCCTTTGATCGACTGACCGCCTCGCCAGACTTTTGCAACATAGAGCTACAGTTGTACTTGCTCTTGTTTGTCGGTATGTGGAGAGGTGGGTGGCAAACTGGATCTGTAGAGTGTATGTTTCAGAGCTTCTTTCATGATGTAGAGCTTTTTGAATTGTGTCATGTGCATCATTGTGCATCGATGGAACAACAAACCATTGTGATACAGGACTGCTGTACTCACTGGACTGGCTTGCGAGTGATACGCAACACTTCCCCGACAGGCCCCGAACGGAATATAGCTCAAAAACTTCTAAGCAGATCTGCTTTCGCCATCCAAGCCTAAGGTTGAAAAGCTTCGGATGGACAACAACAGTGAGTATCCGAGCATCCCATACCTGCCAAGATGGAAATCTAACGGTGGACATAAGCACAGACCATGGCGAATTACGGTGGTAGCAAGACTATATGTTGCACTCCTTCCCTAAACCCTAAGCCCTTCCCCTAGACCCACACCATGACAGCGAAGCCCTTCAGCTGCAGACGTCCTCAGGTGAAGCTGAGACTTGCCAAGGAGTGAGCAAAAATCCACGGCGCACCGCTTGTTCCCCGCTATATGGGAGTTTCCGAAACTTGGGGACCCTGACATAACTGCAGGTACCCCTAATTTTCGGAATCTCCCAAATCGATGCGTGAGCCTTGAGCCCTCAACCCCTTAATTGACCCTGCAAAGCTTGCGGCGGCCAAGGTTCGAGACAGGCCGCACGCAGCAACTCGTCATCAGCAGACGCCATGGCTCCGAATAATCTGATCGCTAAACCAGACTTCTACTATACCCCCCTTAGAACCATGACAAAATAATTTCTTAAAGAATTCTCAAGGAGACTTTTGTCTAAGTACAGTATTGAAGTCTAAGCCATAGACGCGTTAAGCCGCATGTCCGAGGAGCGAAGATGCCTGCATCCGTTTTAGGGTTTTCTTTTAGGGGTTTCGGGTTTAGGGTTGAGGGCTTCAGGGTTTAGGGTTTTAGGGGGTTAGGGGTTCGGGCTTTAGGGTTTTCTTTTAGGGGTTTCGGGTTTAGGGTTTAGGGGTTCAGGGTTTAGGGTTTAGGGTTTTAGGGGGTTAGGGGTTCGGGCTTTAGGGTTTTCTTTTAGGGGTTTCGGGTTTCGACACGCAGACTCGCTCAGGGCAGGCACGGATTCACGAGTCTCTGACTTCGGGTTTCGGGTTGAGGGGTCCAGGGTTTAGGGGTTTAGAGGTTAGGGCTTTAGGGTTTAGGGGTTTAGGGTTTAGGGGCCTGGAATCGTGGAACATCGGAGCACTTCTCACTCGAGAACCTCTCTGCGTAGCATACGAACTTTCCGCAACCCCATGTATGAAGCCAATACAAAACCTGCAAAGCCCCATCACAATGCGTTATCAAAGCCCGCTGAAACCCTAGAAGACCCGGGAAAATCCACTACGGCGAAGGAATTCCGACATAGGTCTGCATTTCTTGTGGAGGCAACACCGACTCTTGGAAAAAAGGTTTAGGGTGTATGGTTGGGTCTTCGGGTTCAGGGTGGGATTCATGCCGGGTAGCTATTCATGACAGCTGTGGGAGGAAATAGAGATGTTGAAGTAGTACTGAACCAAAGCGAAAGAACACCCGCATGCCTCGATCCTGAAAGTCAAAACCCAAAGGCACAAACATTCACATATACAACTACATATACAATGTTTTGAGGCTTTCATGCGCCCCTGATTTGAGAAGATTCCAGCCTCTTCAGACCACGCCGTACGACCTGGGCGTGCCACCCCCAAGCTAAAGGATAGGGTATGGTGGGTTAAGGGTTGACATGGCATCATCACCGCAGCTGGATTACATTGGGTTACTTTACCATGATCACCCAGGTCCTAGGTGAGAAGCCGAGCCCCGGCGAGTTTGGTGCTATATGGGAGCTTCAGAAGAAGGGGGCCCTAGCATAGATCCCAGTCGGTTAGATCTTGAACCCTTTCTCCCACTGAGCTCAAGTCAGGCTAGCTAGCCAGCAGCCAAAGCTTGAAATAAACTCAAGATCTTAAACATGGTATTTAACAAATGATAACTTCGACTTCTTAGATCTGGTCACGATCTACGGGGCAGGCTGTGAAAGCCAGCTGTACCGAGTTCGATATACGCATGGTCGGAATGAGTCTGACGAGTCCAAGGTGTCTTCCACTCATCAGCTTCGAGCCAATCCCATCCGGTGCTGCACGAACTTGAGTCAGCCGCGGCAAAGCCCGACCGGCAATCCATGCCTGCAGTAGCCGTTCGTTCCAGCTCTTCGAGTTGCTTGTAGGCAAGCAACTCCTAAACTCTGAAGCAAGCCAACCGTAGCTCGGCGGCCACTGCTTGTGCACCTCTCCTTTGAACCAACCCAAGCAGTAATAGCAACATTAATAATGATGAACATAGCTACTCTTGTTCACCCCCTTGCGAAACGCAAGCAATCAGCTTCTCTGAAGTCCCGGAAGATGCGGAACGTAGAACAGCTCCATAACTCTCTTTCATCTTAAAGGATCCTCCTGAAAAACTTGCTGGCTCTCCCATGCTCCATAAAACCTTTCGACCCTAAGCCGATGTAAATGCCCTTGAAACCGGTACCCTAAACCCTAACTAGTATCCCAACTCCCCATGTGAAACACCCTGGGTCCGCCGGAAGGCTTTGGGTTCTCACGATGCATCATGCTTAGTTCAGGAAACCCCTAGCTAAACCCCAAAACCCCTAACCCCAAAACCCTAAACCCCAGACCCTAAGCACCAAGACCCTAAACCCCAAAACCATAAACCCCAAAACCCTAAACCCCAAAACCCCCAACCCTAAACCTAAGCCTTCAACCCTCAGCCAGAAATTCAAAAGATTCTAGACCTTCAGCCCTGAGTTGGGCCGGCAAACAACCCCTGAAAGCTCAACCCTAAACAGACTGAAGTGTGATAAAACTCTGATAGAAGCCTTAAAAAACCCGTGTGGAACCAGCACCAGACTCAAAACAAAACACAAGAACCTGGGCCAGGAGCCATGATGAGCTCGTAACGCTCTTCGTCCGGTTGCCCTTGGAGCCACAGAGACTTGCTATCCCCGAACTTAATTACCTTGCATCAAAATCAAGATCCTCTTCGAAACTCGCGGAGTTTAGAGGTAACCAGGTTCTGTATCTAGTAAGAGCCTTTTCCGTTTGCAGTGGCCTAGAACGGCATGGCTTGAAGCTCTCAGACCTCTTGAATGTTGAGCATATGGGAGTTTCCAGAAATAGGGGACCTTAATATAGTATCCTAAATAGTATGTTTATATGGACCCCAAAATAAGGTGCCCCTAATTGTCGGAAACTCCTTTTGTGTCTCTTTGCTGTTTAACCTACACGTACTAGGATCGGTGATCCTTCTCGGATTGATCTGCAGCGGTGTGCATGTAGCGGCCAATTTCTGGTATCTCTGAAAATTAAATGACATTCGTCCTGATGAGGTTTCCAATAGGTTGCACCACAATTTCCTTGCAGCCCCCCAAAGGACTCGGCCCCTAAACCCTAAACCCCTAAAGACCCCCATCCACACCCTAAAAAGATGCAGAGCGATCTGGCCTTCAAAGCTGCCAGCACTGGCCGGACGAGACCAGACCTCAACAGACTCGCTCTTCAGAAGCCCTAGGAACTAATTTCACTAGGGGGTTTAGCGATTAAGGTTTAGGGTCCGTGGGAAATAATTAATTGGGTTGTTGTGAAGTTTATAAAGCTCTTCATAGGGTTCAAATATGTTTAGGAGCATAACAGCCTTGGCTGAGCCTGCTCAGCTACAGAGGACGAATTCCTAACACCGTGGCTGAATTCGTTAGAGCATAACACCTTCTGCTCAGCTTGCTTAGCCAAGTGTACAGAGAGCGGAACCCCTCTGGAGGCCGTGAAACATAATGTAGGGTCCTTATAAAATAAATAGAATACGGTTTTGGGGGGGGTTCCCTATAATCAATAATATGCCCCCCAAACCCTACTCTAATTATTTAGGCCCCTATATCACAAACTTGCCGGGCCCTGCAGATTAGATCTCCAGTTGCCCACCATCGAGCAAGCAGCAGCACGGAAAAATCTGTCGGTGCACTCAGAGACTCCAATTTCCCGTAATTAACGAATTTTGGGCATCCTACTATGATTTATAAAGTATATTCGTAATTAAGGGATATATGAGTCTCTGGGCACTCTAGAGCCCATCGTATGGGTCAATCAAAAACGCACATTCTCATCTGAACAAAACATCGCACACAGCCAGTCGACTGTATCGAGAGCGCTGTATGGCCTTTACCTTGCCAGAGCCAGTAATTGGGGTTGAACCGAATTTTTTGTGGCTGGGTGTTAAGGCTTGGGGCTTAGGGTTAAGGGATCAAGGGAACAAAGCTTTCGGGCCTGGGGCCTCCGGTTTACGACCTTTACGGTTCAGTGTCTCTTCGGTGCCACCAGGTCCAGCCGGTTAGATGAGATTCGTCTACAGGAGCGTTAGCAACTAGCCAGAAAGCTCTTCAGACTCACTACATTATGATATCTTGCACCAGACGCCCCGCAGATCTTAAACCCTGCTGTACGTCGAAGAAAAAACCTTTCCTTGACTAATGGCATTAACATAAAAATACCGATAATGATCCATTTTCGTGTACGGGGTGTATTTATCACGGCTCGAACACTAAACCACATACGATGCTCCGTTCCACGGCATCTGGGTCTCAGGGTTGTCGTTGGCCACGTTCAAAACCCAGAGGTAGCTCAAAACCAAAAAAACCCTAAACCCCAAACTAACCCAAAACCCCAAACCCTACCCAAAAACCCAAGCCTCTTCGAAGTGCAAGCCCCATAAGCCCTAAACTGTGAGCCCTGATGCCTAAAGACCCAACGACTGGTTTCTGAGACCCGAGACGCCCCAAGCGACGAAGCCGAGGTCACCAAGGTGCACGCTGTCCTTCGTTTCAATCATTCTAAGCCGTTTTTGACAGGGACTGCAATGCACTACGGCCTGAACCCCCTGCAGCTAAGCTCCAGATGCCAGCTAAAACCCTGAACCCCTAGATCCTAAGCTTTCCTGGATTATTTGCCTTAGGCCTTACCTTAAACTACCACACCCCACTTTGTTGCAGGTTCTCAGCATAAACCCTAACATGGAATTTATGGGGACCCTACCACAAACAGCAGGCCTATACGGCTTTGGTATGTTATAAGGTAAGGAGTGAGGGTTTTAGTGGCCTACCCGGAAGGGCATGGACTCAAGGATGGCTTCCTTTATCTTGGCCTTGGGGGTTTAGGGATTTTTTGTTGGGGGTTTAGGGTTTTTTGTTGGGGGTTTAGGGATTTTTTGTTGGGGGTTTAGGGATTTTTTGTTGTGGGTTTAGGGTTTTTTTGTTGGGGGTTTAGGGTTTGGGGGGGTTTTACAGTATAGGCTTCCATGCTTAAGGGCTCCTAGGGGTTTCCTGGTTCGGGGCTCTTGGACAGAGGTGCCACAGAAGCTACTGAATGGGGGAGTCTCCGGAGGCGAATCAAGATGTGACTGCGATTGCTGCTATTTGGGCGCTGCTAAAGGCTCCAACCAAATTCCTGACATCGTTGCGAAATTCAGTGTCAACAGCGGAAATATAGAATGCTAGGCTGTAGGCAAGTCTACAGCATAGCATATCCATAGGGTACAAAAAGTCACCTAATTACCTGGGTTCTATACAGGGACTACGAGGGTTCATGGACTTTGCTCAGATTCAGGTTAGATTCAGGGTTTCCTACTCGGGATGGTCTGATTAGGATTCAGGGTTCGTACAGTGTCATACAGCCTATGTAACTAAACCCTAATCCCCCAAAACCCTGAACCCTGAACCCCTAAACCCCTAAGAATGTTTCGGGCTGAAGGTCCACTGCCTGCAAGCTAGCCGGAATCTCGACACCGCTCTCGAAGCCAATCTGCTCGGATGTTCTCACGTTTTAGGCCGTATCAAATCGAAGCCCAGCCTTTTGCATTGAAGTACCCAAGCCATGACATGATCAAGGCACATAAACACTGGGCTCGGGAGCTGCAGGAACAGGCAGTGGTACTGCCGTGGCCAGCTGGCTTGCAATTCCAGGGCAGCAACCCTCTGCACAAGCTGCAAGTGGCCCTCTCTGGACTCGGCAAGAGATTGAAGCAGATGAAACTCTGCGACGCAACGCTCGCCGCTCCCTTTCAAGACGGTTAATGCGGAGCTGAGCTGCCTGTCGATGCTGAACTGCAGTTTGCAGGGCGCGCACTCTTTGATCAAGATCGTTGAACGACTGCTGAAGCTGCTGAAGAGAATTCTGCGCCCACAAGCCCCTACCACCAGAAGCCCTACAACTCTCGAAGCCAAGCCTGACAAATCTTGTGAAGCCTGACAAAGCGGAACCCTTTTACCGCGGAAAATTCAGCCCTATGCCCTAAACTCTCAGTCCCTAAGCCCTACAGTCCTAAACCCTTCATGGCCAGAAAACCCAACAGCCCAAGACCGGCAAAGCCGAAGTTTGTAGAAGCTTCATAGGGTGCCTATAAAGAAAAAACCTATGGGAACCACCACATTTCCGACAAAAAACCGATAATCCCGGATCCGATGCAACTCAATTGTCCCTAAGAAGCCCAGGACAAAACGCTGAAACACCAAAGTCATGCTGGAATAAAAAAGGAAACCCAGGCCCCTACAATCGTAAGAGTTTATGTACTGCACCTTTACAGTAAACGTCGTCCAGAGCCCTATAAGAAATTACAAAAGTTTGAGAGCCTCTACAAGAAACGCCAAGGCCAAACACTCCACGTCAATCCTACAATTACAAAACGTCTGCCAGACAACAAAACCCACCATAAAGCCAGAGCTACAAGCAAGTATAAATTCAGGGGCTGAGTATCCTAGCCCAAAGATTTTTTCCTTGTCAATTCTGGTCGGATGATATAAACAAAAGGTTAAAGGTTACCTACTCAGCTACTACGAGCTGTAAACCCTAAACCCCAAATTCCTTAAGCCTAAATCCTAAACCCTGAAACCCTAAATAAACTCAAGCCTAAAGCCTAAACCCTGAAACCCTGAATAAACTTAAGCCTAAACCCTAAACCCTGAACCCTTAAACCCCAAATAAACTTAAGCCTAAACCCTAAAGCCTGAACCCAGAACCCTTAACCCCCAAATAAACTTAAGCCTAAACCCTAAAGCCTGAACCCTTAAACCCCAAATAAACTTAAGCCTAAATCCTAAAGCCAAAGGCAGCCTTGGGGATCTTGTGGCCCGGAAAAGCCTGTCGCCGGGCAGATTTTAGGGAAAGCCGGCGGCATGGGAGCCAGGGCTTAGCGTTTAGGGTTCTAGGGTTTAGGGGGTTAGGGTTTGTAGGGTTTATAGGGTTTAGGGTTCTAGGGTTTAGTGTTCTATTATTGATTCAAGCTTCAAGTTGCCAATTACCTACTCTGTTTGGTGTCTTGCTTTGAACTACGTCCTTTTGTCGATTTGGTTTTGGGATGTCACCCGCGATGTAGGAAGTTTATGGGATTTCTTGGCTCGCGGGGTTTAGGGGTTAGGGTTTAGGGTTTTTCGGGTGCCAGACTGTGTTTTATGGGACCTGAGTTTTGTGGTGCCGAGGCGTTGCATAGGGCTCGGATATGCACTGGAAGTTCTATCTACGAAGCTTTTGCATATATACATATGTATGTGTATATATACATATACATGTATATATATATATATATGTACACATTCATACACACGACCCTTTGGATTGGTAGGTTCCAAAACCCAAAAAGTCGTAGCTTCGCGCCAAACCCGTTTACCCACAATGGCGGGGAACCCCGCAGCCCCCACCAAGCTGAAATCCGACCGCCCGAAGCAGATCCTATCAAGCGCCCAACATAGTCTTACGTGTATGTAAGATCACAGGACGTAGTAAGGAGGGCAATAAATCAAGTAAATACACTCATCATTGATTCTAACCCTGATAAGTCTGATAAGAACTCTTCTAAAAAGGCTCCACGTTCCGTGATCCTTCAAACAAGTTAAGGGTCCATAAAGCTATCCCTTCTAGGTGCCTGACTGACTGAAGTCGGTCTGTAATTCTAGGGAGGGGGAGAAGACATATCTTCAAATCTGATCTTTTCTGATTGAGAGACTCTGGCTGACTCTGGCTTCTCCAATGCAAAGTCACTGGAGTCCATTAGACCCTGTTTTCGGCGCTCACAACTCGTACAGTCCAGGCGAGACATACGTCTGTAGGTCAGCTGAGTGGACCAATGAAGACTGATGACAACAAACAGGCAAACCAGCAAGTACACAAACCTGCCGAAACCGGTGTCACCAGGCCAGACAGAAATCCCGTCGTGGCGCCCCCCTAGTTGAGAATATCTGTTCGTTCGTCACAACAATCATGGTTCGGGCTCGGGAAGGGAGATACCAACCATGGTTCAAGAAAGCTCAAAGTTTAGGGTTCTAGCCTTTAAGTGAGTGAAATATTAATGGAGACCAAACACTTGGACCACGGAAACCTGAACCCCAGGACTTCAGGGAAAGGAGAGCAACGCCTAGAGACATCGGAATTCCTTTGCCTGGCGCCAAAATACTCTGAGTCCGTAGTCGCGATACTATACACCCGTATAAAGCACCGTTAAACCGCATGAAACTCATGAAACTGCGCATGACCCATTGAAAGTCTACAGATTTACGGCCACTCCTGTAATCTTGCTTACCCGAAACCTTAAACCCCTAAGTCCCAAACCCCATAAAACCGATGCCCTAAACTCCAAACCCTCAACCCTATATCACAGAACCCGACTATAGATCCCTTTATAGACCCTCTTTAAAGGAACCCTTACAGGAACCCTATTCTAATTCTTAAGGCCTCCTGCTTCTGTGCATCTTTGCGACTTCCTCGCACCTGCGTCCACTGAAATGGTTTAGGCTTTGGGGGTTCGGGTTTCTATACCACTATGGGCTATTAGACCTTAAGGGTACCTTAATCTACCCTTAATAGGGTCCTAATAGGGATCTTTAGGGTCTTTCTAGCCCATAGTGTTAATAAGTCACTTCTTCTTAGGGTTGCTGGCTTCGGCCTCAGGGTTTAGGGTTTAGAAGTTTTGTCCTATGTTTAGGGTTTAGGGTTTAGGGGTTTAGGGGTTTAGGGTTTAGGGGTTTAGGGTGTTGGGGATTAGGATGTTCGGCGTCTCGGATGGACTTTTAGAGTTGTAGATTCTGTGCTACAGGGTTGGGGTGGTTAGGGGTTGAAGGTGACCTACTTCATGGTTAAGCCGGGAAAAGACCAAGATTGCCCTGCGGGCTCGATAGGGTAACTTTAAGGCTTGAGTTGTTGAGATCCTAGGAAAATCCTGAAGCCTAAAGCCGTGGAGGGCTGAACCCTAAAGCCCAAGCCCCTCTGAGCCCCAAGGCCCTAAGCCCTACCTAGAGGCTCATACCCTACCCCTTTTTTAGGATACCTAGTTTTATGGTTAGGATCTGTTATCTTAAAAAGTAGGCGCCCTAAAAAAGGGGTAGGGCATGAGCCTCTAGGTAAACTCTAAACCCTACATCCAAAACCATAGCTTTGGCTCCGAGAACCTCGGTTTGGGGTTTAGAGCGCAGGCTTTGGATCTTGAGGGGTTTACTATATAGGGGCCTTAACAATGAAAATAGGGTCTTGGGGTCCATTATGCTATAATTATAATACGGAACCTCCAAAATAGTATTGGTAATTTTTTAGGCCCCTATAGGGTTTCGGCGCTCACATGCGGGCAATCCAGGCGAGGCATGTGGTGCGAGGTGTGAGTTGCGAAACTACCAACGAAGCATACTTAAATTTTGTCCGCAATGTATCGTGCAGGCGCCGCCGACACCGCATTTCTTCATTGGCCGTGACTTGATCAGCACGGCAAAGGCGGCCCTCTGTGAATGCCATTGCCTTGTCCGTGGTCTTTGCCTGCCCCCCTCTTGTCAACGCGAACGTGGAAGCACAACTTGAGCCAGGCGTGTTAGGATTTAGGGTTTTGGAGGAAGTTTAGGATGGATAGACGATACTACCCAAATTAAAGATCCCTCAACGAACCAATCTAGAAGCCCCTACGAAGCTTTAGAGGTTTCAGGGCGTGTGTCTGAGGCGGACCATTCTCAGCTGGCCAAGGTCGAAGCCCATGTCCTCTGCGATGGGCTACTACTATGAATCTTCTTCCCTAAACGGGTTTAGGCTTTGCTCTGCCATGAATCTTGGGGTGTAGGGCGCAGCATTCAGGACCCATTCTCAGGTAGGATGTCCGCATCAGAGACCCTAGCCAGGGATCCCAAAAGGAAAACCCTACCCGACCACCCGAGCCGGAACACATGACCTGTCAATCTGTGTATATACATGCTTAGACCAAATATAGAAGCCTTTACACCTCGAGGATTTGATTAGATTAGGGTTTGGGGGTATATCATAGTAAGATCATAATATAGTACATGTGCTGTAAGTTGCTGGTCATTCACACCCCCAATAGTAGGCTCGGAGTGCTTTGATTGTTGAGGTACAATGCTACACCCCGAACCCTGCCTCCTTGATTTCTGGGACAGGGCTGATGACCTGCGCCGAGGTCAAGACATACGATCCATGGGAGGTAACGGTTTTCGGATGTTTGGGTTTCGGGTTGGAGGTTACGATCCATGGGATGAAAGGTTTTGGGTTGTTCCAGGGTTCCCAGAGTCTCCAGTTATACACCTTGTACAAGTGTCTAGATTGCGTATTGTAGCAAGTCTGGTGCAAATACTCCAAGGAGCTTAATACCTAGAGCAATGTTGCGGGGCCATACTATATTATACGCATATAGGAACTACAGTTAACAGATGGTGTCGCAAATTTCTTTAGACCCGCCAGATTATTCACAAGAACCAAAACTCCGACCTCGCAGGTCTTCATACTTTGTCGCTCTTGAACCCCCTTTCATATAGAGGCCTTCGCAATTAGATTTGGGGCCATTATACTATAATTGTATAGGGAACCCCCCAAAATAGTATAAGTAATCATGGAGGCCCCTACATTAACCGCAAGGCCCTGGATCCTTAAACCTTGGTCCCTAAATCGACCCATGGGGCTTTTGGGCCACAGAGTTGCATGGGGCGGTCTCACCGAAAGAAACCTATGGCCTGTGGCTACTGGGGCTTATTCAAGGGTCCATGTGCTCGCTGAGGGTTGGTGTACAAAATCAGTGCGAATAAGATTGGCCGCATATGGTGCCACAACAGTAAAGCAAGACGCACACAGCACCAGCCTAAGGGTCGAAGTGCCTCACTGTCGTGCAATGACGTTTTTAAACGCAATTCGAACATGAAGAAATACTACGATCCTAGGCCCAGGTAGCTACAGCAACTACTATGTGTTGGGACACGCTTGCGGCTACGATAGTGGAAACTGGGTGTTAAGATTCGCGATGCTAGCAAACAAACTGTCTGGCTTATCGTGCTCTGCATGCCTCATATACCGGAACTAAACCGTCCTTCCACGCTGCACCCTCCGCGTAATCCCTGTAGCCCTGAAGTCTACACCTGAAACTCGCCACAATCAACTCCGAGCATCGCGGTTTGGGGTCCCTGCTTCTGTGAATTACCAGCGTACCGATTTAGGCTTGGGCTCAACCGCTGTGCCCACAGAACGGCCTTGGGTGTCGCCCCGCGCCACCTCAAACACAGCAAGGACTCGGTCTAGCCCTTGAGATTAGTGGCTACCGGATTGGTTAACATGCTCTGTGCGATGCAGTGTACCTAGAGGCTCCATAGTAGTTCCTTTTTGGGGTTCATATTATTTAGAATCCTATAAGGTAATTTCCAAAAGGAACTACTATGGGGCCTATGGGTAGGCGACATAGAATTTGAATCAAGCGGGCTCCCGAACCGGAACCCTCGGAGCTTGCACACGATGGAAAGCTCCAACCTTCTGGTGTGCGCTTGAATTTGAAACCCTGATGTTCAACGATTTCGTGATGCTGAAAAGAAATCCGCGTGGACTTTATCCCCCTAAACCCGAAACCCCCAGATTTGTGGGGGACCACACATAGACCTAGGCCAAAGGGTCGAGTCAGTGACCAAGCCAAAGAGTCTAATATAGGGGCCTTAATAATTAGAATGGGGTTTTAGGGTTTCTTTAAAGGGGTCTATATAAGGGCTACCATAAAGGATCTATTGTAGGCTACTATGATAGAGGGGCCTTAAATGCCTTAATAGTTAGAATAGGGTTTTGGGGCCCATCACACTATAACTACAATAATAAGGAGACCACCCCACACTAATATAGGTAATTATTTAGGCCCTATAGTATAATCGTTCCAACAATTCAACAGAAGCATGGCAATGGTATTATCAAAACACCAAGGGCATAAAGACGACAAGATCCGGGTACGGATAATGATGTCAGTGCGGCCCGTCCTGTAAACTTTTAACATGTCAAGGTGTCCTTCTAGATTCAGCGTCATCGACAAGCAGCAACAATGCAAACAACAAGGGCAAGTCGTTGCTCGCGAGGTAGAGTGAGTTCTCTGCCAAGCTAGCCTGAGAAGCAGACTACACATCCCATCGAACAAAATCACAACACCGTGGTGAGTATACAGTCCTATGATGCGCCGCCTATTCCTACTGCGACGAGGCTTACCAGTACCTATACCAGTGCTACCACCACTGCCGCTGCCACTGTCACTTCTACTGCTACTGCTGCTGCTTCTGCTGCTGCTGCTGCTATGGCTCCTGCTCCTCCTCCTCCTACTACTACTACTGCTGCCACTACCACTACCACTACGGCTCGTACTACTAGTACTACTACTAGTAGTACTGGTCCTACTAGTACTGCTAGTGCTCCTACGAACTGCCGTCCTTTAGACTACCCACACACTTTTCCAAGTCCGTTATACCTAGTAACTACAAACTACTCCAGCAAAATATTTCATCTTCATACTGACTTCTGATATCATTGCTTGCTACTGACTCGTAACTATCAATCTCCAGCTACGAACTTCCAACTTCAAACTACGAAGTGAGTAACTAGCAACCAAAGCTAGTAATACTACCTGCCAACTGCCAAGTACCAGTTAACTGCAGAATGCGAGCAACATATAAATGTTCTGATAGGGAGCTACTGGCTACGAGCAGCTCGCTACTCGCTACCGACTCCAAGCTACTCGCGAAATGCTGGCAAGACTCTGGAATGGTGTGAGAAGAAAGAGAACGATTTGATGGTCATAACACGAACGATCTGTAGAAACTTTGGGTAAAAACGAGTTAGTGCTAACACGAGTAGTTAACAACCATTGTAGCTCAACTGATTATCTGACTGACTGAAGGACTGACTGACTGCCTTCCCACCTACACGTATTTAGCCCCTCACCCCCTCCCTCCCTCCCTTCCTACCTAGCTACCTACCTATCTACCTCCCTAACCAACTACTGTAAATATCGAGCTTACTTTTTGCAGCACTGTGCAACCTTGACCTCTCAGGTGCCGGTGCGTGTAGCATCCAAAGCTTCGTTGTCTTGAGCGGTTTCAAACTGATCATCTACGAGGAAGACACGACAGTAACCCGCGCATACACATGCATGAGACACATTAAGTAAGACTGCGCACTACC
Organism: Symbiodinium sp. clade A Y106; assembly: GCA_003297005.1. Taxonomy (NCBI): domain Eukaryota; class Dinophyceae; order Suessiales; family Symbiodiniaceae; genus Symbiodinium; species Symbiodinium sp. clade A. Next base: position 178,531 of record BGNK01000732.1, read on the forward strand.
ATAACTTGCGAACACAAGTCCCATGCAAAGTTAGTCCAAGTTATGCGTCTTGGTTGGGACTTGATAACTTCCGGGAAATCACCAGAAGGCATGATGCCGAACCCTGAACCGAAAGTTTCAGAGTTTAGGGTGAGCCTAGACCAGAAAACCAATACAAAAAGACCTAACGACGCCTTTGGCTCTTGCCCCAAAGCCGACGGCTTGATCTGAAAATTAGTTCGGAGTGCTTAGTACATTACCGTCGTTAGACCACCCCAGGGTAGCAAGCATTGTGCAAATCAAGCAAAGACTTCCTAGCCGTAGATCCCGGAGTACCAAACCCCTGCCTTAACAAGAGGCTATGACTGTAACGGGGATGCTCGTGTTCCGACCCTAGAGGAAGGGGTGTTTGTTAACCAGAAGTCGAGTCTACGCTACTATTTAGGTGCAGCTATCTGGCTATCTAGGATCTCTTGAGGATGTCTCGTGCACAACCGACCCGACTGTGGCACGACATCCCTCCGAAACGTCAAGACCTTCACGGATTTCTGCATTCACGGACTCGGAGAAATGCCTTCAACCCTAAGCCCCACAACCTCAAGCCCTTGCAAACCCACGACCCTGCACCCCTAATCCGAACCGTATACGCCCTGAGCACGACAAGCACCGTTCACGGGGCTCGAAGTCACCAGAACCCCTCATCCCCGAGCTCACGTGTCAGAGCATATACAAACCTACAGTGAACCCCAGAAAGTTGGAACATAGATTTAGGATGATTCACGCTGGGATTCCCTACACTTTACTTTAAGGGCAGGAGGCTAATGATGTTCCAACTTTCTGGCTTCTACTGTATCTAGGTTCAGCCCAGGGTGTAGTGCTCATGGGTAAGAATCAAAAGATTGAAATGCGCATCTGAATCATGCGTGTAAGTAACGTACTTACAAATGCAATGTTCTTCCTACTTACTGTGTGTCCTGATGATTCAAGTAAATCCTCGGCGCCCCATTCAAACCGTTCTGGATTCCTTCCAAAGAAGGCTCCCTAAACCCTAAACCCCTTCTAGAACCCTTGAGCCTTCTCAAGTGCGGCTGGTGCTGCGTACCCTAAACCCCATGCCCTAGAGTCCCAAACCGTAGTTTGAGTTTCCCGAAACTCTAAAACCTGAATCCCCGAACCCCAATTTGGGCCCCTGTTCCGGCTCACGATTTCCAGGGACGCAGCATGACGCTAAACCCCAATCCCCTTTATAGAAGCCTTCTTCTAGAGCCCTTTCAGAAACCCTTTTGGATCCCTAAAGCCTAACCCCAAAAGCCTCCAAGCCCTAAACCCCAAAAGCCCATCAACCCTAAACTGTAGAAACCCCAATCCCAAAAGCCTCTAAACCCTAAAACCTTTATGAACCCCAAACTTCAGACACCCCCCCAAGATACTACAAACCCTAAAACCTGCAGAAACCCCAAAACTTTAGAAACCCTAAACCCCAAAAGCCTCTAAACCCCAAAAACCTAAACCCTAAACCCTAAACCCCAAAAGCCTCTAAACCCTAAAACCTTTCTAAACCTCTGAGCTTCCCAGCTCTTTCAGGCGGATGCTGATGGGTATGGCCTCAGCAGTCGGCTCGGGGGGGATCCCCAGCGCCTGAAGGACCTAATGACCCTTAAAAGTAGGGTTTAGGGTTGAGGGTTGAGGGTTTAGGGTTTGGGGTTTAGGGTTTAGGGTTGAGGGTTTAGGGTTTGGGGTTTAGGGTTTAGGGTTGAGGGTTGAGGGTTTGGGGTTTAGGGTTGAGGGTTTAGGGTTTGGGGTTTAGGGTTTAGGGTTGAGGGTTTAGGGCATATACTATGAATCCCTATACGGTATATGAACCTTAAACCCTTTTAGGGTTCATTTCGTCCTTAAGGCATAGCAGCCCAGAGAAGACTCCAAGTCTGGATTGAAGCTAAGGGTCTAGGGGTTTGGGGCTTGAGGGGTTGAGGGGTTTAGGGCTCGAGGGGTTAAGGGTTTAGGGTTTAGGGCTTAAGGGGTTTAGGGTTAAGGGTTTTAGGTTTAAAGTCTAAGGTTTACGCTCTCACAACTCGGACATGCCAGGCGAGGGTCTCAATACGAGGCCTTAGACTGTAGGGTTCAAGGGTTCAGGGGTTGAGGGGTCTAGGGTTCAGGGGGGATTTAGGCTTCGGATTTAGGCTTCAAGGTTCGACAGTTTGGGGCGCTAGGCTTAAGGACACCGGCCAAAATCAAGAATAGGACTTGCAAGATCTTGTACCAATAGTACAGCAGCCCACAAAGAGTAGCTTTTTTTTCGTAAATTTGGAGCACCAGAAGACTTTAGGCTGAAACACCAAAGCCCACCCGTTGAAACCTTAGGGTTCTCCACCCACATGCCCTCGAATAGAACCCCAAAGAACCGAGATTCAAACATCGTGGCTATCTTACCTTAACGATTTTTCTATGAAAGCTAAGCATACCCAGCTCTACCCCTAAACCCTACACCCGACCGAGGAGGACCCCGTGAGGAAGCCTTTGGCATCCCGATGCCGAACATCTGAGATCGGTGCGTGGGTATCCAACGGGAAGTTGGCGTAGGTGGTGTTGGAGCACTCCTCGCAGCTTAGTCATAGAGGGACTTTCGCATTCAGACTTCGGTGTGTGAGCATACTCGGGAAGCCTGACAAGAAATAGCACTGCTATCACTAACCCTGCGGCCTAAATTCAAACTGTGCCCTTCGCGCTCTGTGCTACTTTAACTTTGGTACACTGGATCGGCGAACAACTCATAACCCCAGAGCTTTAAACTAAAAAACCCGACACCTACAAGGAAATCTCCAGGATGACGCATTCCTCGTGCACAACTCACAAGGGGTCTAAAAGCTTCTGCATTCCCACACCTCAAACACTCTTACAACCAGAACCCTTCCACTAAACCTACATCCAAACCCCTAACACCTAAGCCCTAAACATCCCTAAACCACTATGGGCTATTCGACCTTAAGGCTACCTGAATCTACCCTTAATAGGGTCCTAATAGGGATCTTTAGGGTCTTTCTAGCCCATAGTGGAACCCTAAGCCTTCGACTCTCAACCCCAAAACCCACTCTAAACAGACATTTTCGGTCAGTCTCCAGCAGCCCCTTGAAGTGGAACTTCCGTCGGAGCCAAAGCCCATGGAGGGTCTCTGCCTGCGTCAGAAAGGAGCGGGGTTCCCCTACCCAAAGGGGCCCTATGTAGCTATATATTACTACATATGGGTAATGGTCAAAAATATGGCCCCTTTTGGGGTACCCTAAATATTAGGTGCCGTATTACAATAAGGACTCAAAAAGGGACCCTAATTTTGACAACCACCCATATAGTAGACTTACGCAGAGGGGTCCTGAGACCCTATATAGTAGAAAGTCGGGGTTCCCCTACCACAAAGGGTTTTGAAGCACCTATAAAGTAGAAAGTAAGGTTCCGTGGAAGAAAATTATTATTCTGGTTTGGTAAGTACCCTGGTACATGTAGTTAGGGGTTTCCATAATAGGAACTTACCCAAAACGGTCCTAAATACCTATATAGTACAAAGTAGGTAAGTAGGGTTTCCATACTCGGAATTATTGTTATGGCTGTTATGGTTTGGGTAAGTAATCCGCAGATACGGTAGGTACTTAGGACTCTTCGGGCTAGCACCCCAGATCAGGGTTTGGGTTTAGGTTTAGGATTCTGGGTCAGCTTTTGTATGTAAGTACCCAACATCCAGGCCTGCGACCGTGAAGTATTCAAAATCTGCTGGTAACCCCAAACCCCGAAACCGAAGCCAAGATCCCGAACCCTTGGAAAATCATGGCCTAACCCCTAAACTCTAAACCCAAAACCCTTAACCCGAAACCCCTAAACCGGCAGCGCACACCTGGATCTGCAGTTTGCTATCCACGCCGGGAAGGGGGCAAAGCCTCACATCAAAAAAGAACATAGAGTTTACGGGTTTAGGTGTTCGGGTTTACGGAGAGAACATAGGGTTTTGGGTTTAGGATTTAGGGTTTAGTTGTTTAGGTGTTAAAGGGTTTAGGGGTTAGGGGGTTTGGCGGTTTGGGGGGTTTATAGGGTTTAAAATTAGGGATTATAGGGTTTAAGATTGAGGGTTTTGGGTGCTGTGAAGCTTGAGGTGATGATTTGAGGGCTTTCAGCGCTCACTCCTGGACATGCCCGCCGAGGTTTTTGGTGATCAGTCGGTTGAGAGGTATTTTGGGGTTTAGGGCTCAGGGCTTCGCGCACAGAAATCCTCATCACACGGGGGGGCTGTGCATATATGGGTGGTTGTCAAAATTAGGGTCCCTTTTTGGGTCCTTAATATAATAGGGAACCTAATAACTAGTATTTTTAGGGTACCCAAAAAGGGACCCTAATCTTGACAACCACTCTTTGGTTCGGGTGCAGCACCGGGCCAAAACAGGTGCGGCTACAGCGAACGCTTCAGCAGAATGCCGCTACCCCTAGAATTCCCAGAAGCCTCACTGGCAAAAGACCTACATGGGAGTTTCCGAAAATTAAGGATACCTTATTTTGGGGTCCTTATAATAAGGATCCTACTATTTAGGGTACTACATTCGGATCCCCTATTTTCGGAAACTCCCACATATTCGTCCACGTAACTTTAGCAGAGCAGTCCAGTCTATGGGCAACTCGACTTCCAGGGATGTCCTGACCCTGAATCTCAAATGCTGCAACCCGGCAGTCTGCGGACGCTCACGGAAGATTGCCGGGGCCAGACTCAACCCCAACGACCGAAACTTTATAGCCACCACACCAAATGGCAGTATACTACACCCAACGACCCATATTAAAAAGAACAGCTTCATGAGAAACTGCCCCATATTCAACTTAGACCATGAAAGCTCTGGCCCTATAGGCCTTAAGCCCAGAATCAATCCTGAAGCCACCGATAACGCCTAAATCCTGAAGCCACCGCAAAGACTTAACACTATAAACACTGAGTCTTAAGCCATCCCTGCAAAAAAGAAACCCGCATAGAAACCCTCATAGCAACCCCGTACGTATAGTAACCGCGAACAGTAGCCATTTTCAAAGCAACCCTTGCTGGCAACTAAAGGGACCCCTGCAGCGAATTTCTACAGGAACCCTAAAACTCACATTCCCAAATCCAAAACCCGAACCCTGAGCCCCAAGCCCGAAACCTCAGAACCCACAGCCCCAACCCAAAACCCACCATCCTGCAACTCAAAGCCTCGTAAGCCATACTAAAAGGAACCCCTGAAGGCACCTTTACTAGGAGTCCTTAAAAGGGAACCATAAACCCTAAACCCAGAACCCATATGGGAAATTCCGAAAATAGGGGACCCTACTATAGTACCCTAAGTAGTGGGATCCTTATTGTAAGGAACCCTTATAGTACCCTTGTAGTCACACTTCAAAGGAACCCGAAGGTACCCTAATTTTCGGAAAGTCCCATACGGAACTCTTGAAGGAACCCTTGCATAAATGGAGCCTCAGGGCCCTAAACACTAAAACCCCAACCCTGCATCCTAAACCAAAGGAAGCCTTGACAACCTCAGCCCAAAATCTGAAATTTTCTCGTAATATACAAGAATGGTGAGAATATATATATATACATACATACACATACATACATAGATGCTTATGCATATGCACAGGTAAATGCAAATGCATGTGTACATGTATGTGTACGTACGTGTGTATGTGCACGCGTAAACAATAGATAGTGGATAGTAATCCTGAAAACTCACTGGCCCAGAACCCAAGGGAATAAAAGTTGAAGCTTTCAGAATCGACTACCTTATAAGAACCCCAAAAGTTGAAAAGTTGAGTTTACAACCAATCCTAAGCCTAAACCCTAAACCCTAAACCCGAGGGCTCGGACCCCAGGGGCTCCACGGCATTCTCGATCACCACCTCCAAGGCGCCAGGGCTTTAGGATGAGGTCGTAGGGTTGTTAGGCTTCCCAGAGGGTCCGAGTACCCAACTAGTAGGGTTTCAGGTCCCAAAATCCATACTCTGAATGGTTTTTGGACCTTGCAACCCTACTATTTGGGTACTTGGACCCTTAGGGCTTCGTTTTTACATCTTCAGATTCACCTGGACCCCCAAAAGTATGTAGAATAATAGCCCTTTATAGGATTTGGGCCATTATTTTACCTACTTTTGGGGGTTTAGGTACTTCTTTTTGTTGTGTTAGGGTTTCAGGGTTTTAAGGTTTAGGGGTTCAGGGTTTAAGGGTTTAGGGTTGAGGGGTCTGGGGTTTAGGGCTTCGGGGGTTTAGGGTTCTCGTTCACCACCTCCAGGGCTTCAGGGGATTGAAATTTAAGGTATTAGTATTAGAATTGTCAGGCTTCTTTCTTTCGTCTTTTTGTGTGTTTCGGCGCTCACACGCGGACAATCCAGGCGAGGCCTTTGGTCTGCTAATGAGTTGGTGTTTGTTTAGGGTTTCAGGGATTGGGTTTGGGACTTAGGGACTTTTTTGGCTCCTAGGTTTCAAGGCTGCGGGGCTTAAGGTTCAAAGAACTGCATTACCCATAGGGCCCAAAGTAGTTCCTTTTTGGGATTACCTTATAGAATTCTGAATATGAACCCCCAAAAGGAACTACTTTGGGGCCTATGGGTAAGTTTATCGGTTTAGGGGCTGAAGGCTTACAGGGCTCAGGGGTTTAGAGTTCGCGGGATTAGGGCTTTGGGGTTTTCTGATACGTGGGGCAGGATAGACAGGTGTTTTCAAAGACTCTTCTCGCGTTTTGGGTGGGGTTAACTGAGACTGTTAATGAGGTCTAACTCAGGGAGTAAAGGGTGTCGGGTTCAGAGCTTATGACTCGATTTACGGATTGGGTGGCTACTGTTGGCCAGTGATGGCCCATAGCTTCGGCTTCGAGTAGTTTCGGGAAGTATAGCAGATGCCACACAAGACCTGAAAGATTTAGGGTTCAGGGCAGTTTAGGGTTTAGGGTTTAGCGACTTGGATGCATATTGAAGGGGCCTATCTTTCCGAAAAAGGAAGCATGCGCTGCAATGAGGGGTAGGGATTGAGTTTGCTAAGGTGGTGAGACCAATGCTTCAAGGCAGCAAACCACACTGCAAAATTGCAGAGACCCATAAACCCTGCGAAAACTTGATCGAAGCATATGATCACACAAATTGCCTGCAGAGACAGACCATGCAAACTCTTGCTAACTGGACGACCAGTGGACTTATCAGCAAGTCTGCTACCATAAAGACCAGCAAGTCTGCTATGACAGGATGTGGGCATCCGGCCCTTATCCTCCAAATCATTGAATGCTACTTTGCTTGACAAGATCCAAATCGCAAGAAGCTGGAACTCTCCACTCCTTCACTCCCCTCCCCTTTTTCCTAAAAAATCGTTACACCCCCTGCCCCCCGGTGACCTCGGGACTGAAGATGTGTGTCTCAAATGCCTGACGACGGACACGGAGTTTGAACAACTCTTGAACCTACAGTTTTGGGGGGTGATGGGAGGCCTAGACGACGTTCGGGAGAACTGGCGGAGATGCCAAATTTCGAACCAACGACCGCGTACCATCTAACAGTGGGACCTTTCCTGAACTCAGACTTCAAGCTCGGGTTTGCGGGTTGCTTTGTGGGTGTAGCAGGTTTGAGTGAGGGCTAAGGGAGCTGGAGATGTTGAAGCACCCTATACTCTTTGGCAACCTGTTCGCTGAAGTGAAACTTTGCCTCGCTAAGCTGCGCTAGTTGCAGGTTGTTTCTGCCGGTTTAGATTGGGTTGCACCGCGTTGGGGTTATTCGGGGTTCAGGGGGTCACTCGGCTCTGAAAAGCAACACACTCCCGCACTCGACCTTGCAGTGTTGGCGAAACCTACCACGCAAATCCAAAGGACGGCAAATTATGGTTACAGGAGGCATCAGAGCTGATTCTGAGATTCTGACAGCAGTGGGGGCACATGTTAGCTGTACATGTCAACACGAGTTCGTAAACCCTAGAACGTATCCTTAACCCTGACATAACTCCCAAACCGGAAAAGGAAATGAGCATGCATTCCACAGACCAGGTCCCAAATCATTCAAGACAAGACTGACTGCCATGAGCCCATCTGCTGGACACACTCATCTCTCGCAGTGAGGATTGCGATCTACAACCCTAAAAACCCCAGATGCTGTTTCCTAGACTATCATGAACGAGAAAACCTAAGTTAACCCTAAACCCGCAACCCTCGGTCTGTTACAAACAGGTGCAGGGTCCAAGCACTCAGCTAAAACCCAAGCCCTACCTAGACCCTAGAAATCCCTAGAATGTAGCAACATAGCAAAGTTTTCGTTGGATATTTCTGACTCTCACACTCCAGGCAAGGTCTAAAGACGAGACAGGTACTTCAACAAGCAGGTAGCAACTTCTCGCGGTTAAGATCTTGCAATCAGAAACTAAGGAAACCCGAAAAGGTGCCACGTCACAGGGTCGGGGCGCTTGGGTGTAAGGATGCATGGTCTTTCCTGCGGCTTTCTAAGCCCCCCTGCCGGGAAGAGCTGCAGGGTCTGCGACTGATAATCCTCCGACGTGCAAGTGGCGGTTTAAAGGTCTACCTGGCTACCAGGGATTTTTAGTTTAGGGTTTCGGGTTACCAGACTCTAGAGTAACCAAGGTACCTCACAAACAGCAGATGTACCAATTATGAGGGTCCTTCTGCTTTTCCAAAGGCACGGTGGTTAACTCTAGGTGGAACCCGGTGGGGTTCGATGCTTTTGATTCGGATGCCCGTTTTGTGTTGGAGGCTTAAGGGTTGCAGTTGAGTGTTGACGGTCATGGTTGCAGGTTCTCAAGCCAGTAGTCGACACCCCAAAGCCCCAATTCCTGTGGGCACGGCCTTCCTCCTCCCAAACCTTGGAAGCCCCACACTGAAGCTAGAGTTTCAAGGTCTAGTGAGAGGTCTGGAAATCCGGAAAACGATTTCCATCGCCGGCCTACAGCAGGTTGTGTCGACGCTCGGCCTCTATGAGGCTGTGGAGCAGCTCCAAAGTGCCCAAAGCTCTAGAAACTCATACCCGGATACCCCAAGACGGCATATGGGAGTTTCCGAAAATAGGGGGTACCTTATTTGGGGGTCCTTATAACAAGGATCCTACTATTGAGGGCACTATCTTAGGGTCTCCTATTTTCGGAAACCCCCATATCGTCCTTAAGCCCTTCAGCCTTCAAGCTTACGGAGCCCGAAACATTCGACAGCACCCTAAACCCTAAACCCCTAAACCCTAAACTCTAACCCTGGTATTAGTTGTCATCTTGAGTAGTCAATACTTGGGGCCCCGTTGCTGCTCAAACGTCAAAATTGGAATGGCCCAATATGGCATTTCATAGCCTGGGATTAACGCCCAGGCTTCTTTTCGAGTGTCCTCGGTGTAATGCGTGTCGCGCTGAAGTCCTGCATCTACCTTCCGCGGCGGGGGAGATTTGGATAAGCACTCTGTGGTTGAGTTGCATCCCTGTTTTTGTCATGCTCCCCGCAGTTGTTGGCATGGCAATGACAAACGACTGTGAGTTGGTAAACTCTGTACATGTGGTGTATGTGGTGTATGTCTTTCACTGTCGCACGCAGGCAGCGCGTCTCCGCCCCCAGGTGAAACAACAACAGTAAGTCATCGAAGCGCCTTAGAGGCCTCCAACACCTCTGTTTTGTTAGACTACATTATGTTATGTTTTATTAAATGACATTATATTGTAAAGGTGTAGGCTCAGGCCTTCGTATTTGGGATTCAAGTGGCCCTTCGCAGGGCCAAAGGCTTCGGATGCTCCGGGCGCTTTCAGGGCTTCGATTGCTAGCCCGATCCCCTGAGCGGTAAAGAGTATATACCATCAAATACTTATTTATAATGTACATACTAATTAATATACTACAATATAAAGTCATAATGAATGCCTGACCCATGCCCGAAACGAGGAGCTCTGAATGGCACAGGCAATGTAACATATGCAATCCCGCCAAAGTTTGGCTAGGTTCCTGACAGCCCCTTCATAAATAAGGGTACCCTGTTTCCTACTTTTCGGTTTTAACAAGGGGACCCTAAAACAAAAAGGGCAAAAGGCTACCACTCAGGAACCTAGAAAGGGTGTCTGCCCAAACTCTGAAGCCCACCCTAAACCCCAAACCCTGAACCCTAAACCCCTAAACCCCTGACCCCTGAACCCCAAACCCCTAAACCGCTAAATCCTAAACCCTTAAACCCTAGACCCCTAAACCCTGAACCCTAAATCCTAAACCCCAAGCCCTGAAGCCCTGAGGCTCTTGCCCAGTTCAGCTCCAGCTGGAAGTCGGCTAGAAAGGTGCCTCCCGCGTTAGCTGTTTCGAGCTTCTCAGACCTTCCCAAATTCCTTAATTAAGGAATATACCATTAAATCATATTAGGGATCCTATTCTAATTTAAGGCATATTCCTTAACTAAGGGATTTTGGACGGTTTGGCTTGAGGACCCTGGACTGGAGCTTGTCGCTTTGAGGGTTTGGGGCTCAGAGACGTTGGTGTTTGAAACGCTTCCTTGTCTTCTGGATGAAGTCGGAGCTAGCCTTGAGGGCTAAAAACCCCAAATACAAAAATTCCTCCAAATTCCTCAAAAAATCTAAACCCTACATCCAAAACCCCTCCTACTCCTTTGGAACCCACAAACAACCCCGAGCTCCCGGCCGAAATCGGGCCATGACAGTCCGAACCTGTGAACAGAATAAGAACCACCGAAGGCCCAAACCCTCGAACAAGTAGGCTTCGGGGTTTAGGGTTTAGGGGCTTAGGGGTTTAGGGTTTAGGGCTTAGGGAATAAACCCTGAGTTCTGAATCATCAAACCTCCAAACCCTAAACTCATAATCCAGTATACCTGCTAGACAATGCAAAACCCCAAATCCCAAACCCTCCGCCTGTCTTCGAGTCGAGATCGGAGATACTCCTGACCTCCCGTTTGGTTTACAGACAAAACCGCAAGTGTTTTGTTTGGCTACGTTTCTTTCAGATAGCAGTTCATACCTTCTCGTTAAGTTGGGATGACGTCCCGTTGTCGGCCGCTGCATGCTTTGGAGTTTAGGGGATTGAATTACGGCTTTAAGACTTAAAGCTTCTAGTTCACTTCCTGAGTAGCCCCTTTAATAAGGGGGCCCTCAAACAAAAAGGGCGGAAGGGTACCACTCAGGAACCTAGTTTAGTGTCTAATTTGAGGGTGGAGCCCTTAGGCTTAACTTGCGAACCCTCAACCCTGAATCCCAATGGACGCCCAACCCTAAATCTTAACCCCACCCCCAGCCCTAAACTTTTCAACGTCTGAAAGTTTGCGCACCAAGTCGATATACAGCCTTCGACTTCTCAGTCTGCCTGAACCACACCAAAAGATCGCAACCTTGAACTTCTGATACATAAACCCTAAAGACCTTCGAGACAAGCCGAAACCCAAATAATTCTAAAACCACGCCCTCCCCACGGTCCTTGAAGCCCTTAACCCTCTTAACCGCTTCCTTCAGAGTCCCACGGTCCTTGAAGCTAGCTTCACAGTCAGGAAGTCTCCTCAAACTGAACATGCGAGCTGCTCCGGGTTTCGGTTTAGGGTTTAGGGTTTAGGGCTCGAGTTCCAAGGTGCCTTAATAAAGGAGCCTTATAACAAGTTCAAAGAAGGATTTTTCGCTTAAGTAGGTTTGTACGAAAATGGAGTCCAAGGACACGACGCGGAAATATCTTGCATTGAGACGATATGTTGACACTGTCTGGCTTGTCTTTGTCTTTTGTGTATTACTTGTTTCCTTGACATAGAGCACAACCATGCCCGGCCAAACACCTTTAGTTAATGGGACCCCTACTTAATGCAAAGCTCTTCTTCTTTTGCGCTAGGTTCCTGAGTAGCCCCATTGATAATAAGGGTACCCTTTTTCCTGCGATTCGGTTTTTTGATAAGGGGACCCTAAAACAAAAAGGGCAAAAGGGTACCACTCAGGAACCTAGAAAACCCTAAACCCCTAAACACTGAAAGGGTGTCTGCCCAAACCCTAAACCCTAAATCCTAAACCCCAAGCCGTGCACGATGTGCATTGCCGCCCTCAGACTACTGATTTAGGGATCCTTGGAGGCGTTAGGGTTCTGGGTTCGTGGTTTAGGTTCCCTGACGGGTTTACCCTAGGGCTCCATAGTAGTTCCTTGTTATGGTTCATACTTAGAACCCTATAAGGCAATCCCAAAATATCCCAAAAAGGAACTACTATGGAGCCTATGGGTAGAGTTTTAAAACTGACACATTGTTCGTGCTAAGCAAGGCTCTCGTGGCCCAAGGGTTTTCATGGTCTGTAGTGAAGCACATCATACACCTCAGAGCAGCAGCCGTTGCGGAAGCCGTAGAAACTGACACACTTGTCCCTATGAGAGCATTCTTATTGCAAACTTTATGAGAAAAACTAGCAACCCGTAGCCCTACAGAATAGTCAAGTATGACCCGTAATGATAGGGTATACCCAAGTAGTAGGTGGTTCGAGCTATAGATTCGATGAGAGTTTCCGAACATAGGGGACCCTAATATAGTACCCTAATAAATAGTAGAATCATTATTATAAGGACCCCCAAATAAGGTACCCGTAATTATAATTTTCGGAAACGGCAGTCAGACCGCTCTCCTTGCTGTAGGCTGCATGCAGGGTTTCGTTGTCGTTTTAGGAGCCCCCCAGATTTTGCTAGAACTTCTGTGACGGCCCTTTAAAAAACCCTTTACAAAAGTCAAGCAAAGGAGGGAAGTAAACATCGAAGTTTAGCGTGTGTGATATACGCGTCTTAATTATCAGAATAGGGAATATTAGGGAATCCTTTTGCGAAACGCAAGCTGGAGGGCATTATCTTGCTGCTTCCCCACAGGTCTCATGCTGGAAGAGCACGGCAAGGTGGCCCGATGAACCCAAACCGTAAACTCCGTAAGCCCTTCACCCCTAAACCCTACTACAGCCCTACATCCCTAATCCCTCAACCCTGAACCCCTAACCCTACGCTCCCCTAAACCCCAAGCAATCGCTGATGTAAACCGAGGATCTTGTACTTGGGGATCTTCTGCTTTTGCAGGAACTCATGCAAATCCCTGTCGCAGCTTCACACGCTTCTTAAGGCTTCGCAAGTGTGTTAAACTTGTTTAGGGTTTGGGGGTTTAGGGGGTGTTTACGTACTTCTCAAAGGCATTATGGGGTGTTTAAGGTTGAAGAGGCTTTACAGCTTGCTCGGGTCTATCAGGATTTATAGGTTGTTGTGGAATTGAAACTACAGTTTAGGGTTTCCATGCTTCGGCTTGAGAGGTTCAAGTACCTGACCATCATACGCGGGCGGACCCAAATATTCGTAGGGTTGTATTCAGCAGGGTATCTTACTGGGTTTTGCGTAATAGTCATGTAAGATATGAGTACCCTGGCACCCGTATCATCAAGAAGGGCCGGAGATACCGGAATGCCCGATTTCTTTCAGCATAGTAACATGAGCGGTGCAAAGACCCGATCGAGCTACTATTGTCGATTGTTTATTTCAGTTTATTTGCCAGGGCAAGATGAATCTCTATCTAAACTATCTAGAAATCATTCGAACTTCATTACCGTCCGCGATTCTCGTACTGGCCATGCCTTGAAACCTACACCCTCGAACCTGTGGACACCAAGCCCTTTCAGCCTCACATCCCGTTGTTGAACCCCCACGCCGCGAAACCTTAAACTCTAGGCCCTGACTGCCACGGCCCAAACCATAGCTGAGGTCCCTCAGGGAGTTCCGTGGCTAAGCCTTATACGCCCCTTCTTAAATGTGGTCTCCTGATTAGTAAACCCCCCTCCCCTCCCCCCAAACAACCAGACCCCCCGCAATAGTAACAGGGGGGCCGCCTCCCTGATCATCTTTAGTTGTTTGGAGGGGCCGGGGTCGAAGTTGTTTGGGGGCCGGGGCTCTCAGTAGTAGTACAGTTAGTACTACAGTAGTACAGTAGTACAGTACTTCCAGGCGTCACTGTGTAGTAGGAGTGCTTACTTACCTAAACCTTAAAAATTAACACCGGGACGGGTTTTAGGACTATTGAGGGGGGTTTATTATTGCGTGCAGGCCGAGTTTAGCTCTATTGAGGGGACCTATGATTATTGAGTTCCGGGCCGAGTTTAGCTCTATTGAGGGGACCTTTACTAATCACGAGCCCACATAAACCCTCTTTAGCGCCCTGCCGGTCCCGCCGTCAACTTCCAGTCATCTGACCATCTCAAAAACAAGCCGAAGCCCCAAAGGCACCCTGAACCCTAGACTGACCCTAGGGTTTAGGGTTTTGGGTTTCGGGTTTAGGGATTTTTCCCTCCTACTTAGCAAGGACGAAGCCCGCATTGCAGGGAAGTTCGGTAACAGCGGCAACTCAAGTAGCTTCGGTATTCAAAGCTCACTCTTATCACGGGTTTAGGGTTTAGGGTTTACGGGTTTAGGTACCACAGCCATGTGCGGCCGCCACAGAAAAGCATACCAGGCATGTCCTTTCTGTCCCGGCGCATGGGTCTTGGAGATCTTTTCTGAACAATTACGGCCTGCATGCCTAAACCCCCAAAAATAGGTAAAATAATGGCCCAAATCCTATGAAGGGCTATTATTCTACATACTTTTGGGGTCCAGGTACTCGGAACACCGACAGAAGACTTTGACCAACTCCGACTTCTACATTCTACACAGATCTTCGATCCGAAAACTCTGATAATAGCAGCCCTTGGAAGAACCCTTAGACTAATGCATGAAAAGGCCCCTATGTTATTACAGTACCCTTATAGATCCTTTATAGTAACGCTTATAGATCCCTTTAAAGGAACCCTATTCTAATTATTAAGGCCCCTATACCCAACCCGGGATCCGACTCCCACGAGGCTATCTATGCTTCACTTCTAAAAACGCCGGCCGACCATGGCCTTTCTTCAAACTTGCGCATCCCAGTCTGTAGAACCCCGATGCATGGAACCGCTGCCGTTTGGAGGGTTTAGGGTTTATAGGGTTCAAGGTTCTAAAGTTTAGAGGGGTGATGGATCCTCATATTAGGGTCGTGGCAGAAAGGGGCTCAATAACCACGGGTCTGCACCAGTCCTCGACTCCTCACCGTAACCTCTGGAATCGGATTTTGGGGCATGTTTTACTGTAATTAATTGTTATAGGAGGTCAATAAGGGGATAGTGTAGTGAATATTCCGTCGAATAGTAGGCTGCAAAGAGCCTGCAGACGCTGTCTGGATGATCTGCGCCACACCGCAGACACCTCTCAAGATACGGAGCTCAATTTCCTATCTTATGACAGGGCCTTGGGCCTCACTGAGCTTTACGGTTGAGGGCTTAGGGTTTAGGGTTGTGATGGCCATTCTCCTGGGCTTTTAAGAAGGATTCTCATCAGGGTACTATGAGATATTTCTAGTGTCGAAGTGCTTAGGTTACAGGGGCCTCAATATGTAGAATGGGATGTTAGATGTCTTTTTGCGCAAGCTGCTGCACAGAATATATTTGTGTTCTTTTTAAATCTTCAGAAATAACTTTACAGATTGGCCTCGAAAAATCTCTATGGCCCATCACATCGGCAACAGGACTTCTTTAAGGCATGGCAGAATGCTTCCAGGGTGTGTGTGTGCGGAAATTTTCACTCTTGTGCTAGCAGTTGAGGTTGAAGTATCGCTTGGTGTTTCTGTTGTGCGACCTCCAAACTCTAAACCTTTAACCGTAATCAAACCGTACATCCGAAACATTTGCGCCTTTGGGTCTGGGTTTGGATGATTTGAGCTTGGCAGGATTAGGACTCCGCTTGTAACAAGCTATATACGGTTCTGGTATTCGCACGAAAGTACCGATGTTCCACAGCAGCATCTCGAGCCGCGAACACTATGTCGATGCCGTCATCTGCTCGGCAATCCAAGCCCAAGAAACCAGATCCAACATCGCAGCATTCACATCATTCATCCGGAAACAGCTACAGCTGCGGTTGCGTGCCTCGTCCCGGGATGAACTGGTAGCTGGCCTTCAATACAGCTAACTAGGAGCAATTGGGTGTGCTGGAAAACTGCCCATGCCCACTAGTTCTGCATTGGTTGTCGCTGTGCTTAGTGTTTATGCAGTTTGGCTTTTGTCGTAGCTGTGGTCGAACAGCGGCAGCTAGTAGATATAGGCAGCAGTCGTCGTCGCAGTAGGTTGTCGTCGTGGTGATCGTTTGCCTCAGGTATGACAGCTAGTTTTCTCAGGAAGCTTTTAACGCGGCTGTTGGCGGAGAGTCGAATGCGAGGCACAAAGTTAGTCACAAACGGAAGGAACACACTGGCGCACAGAAGCTTGCCTCAAGACTTAATTACTGCCCGGGTCGTGGCCCTAAGCACTCTACAGGATTTCCGACAACGGTCACCCCATTGACAAGCATGGAGTGATGTTGCTAAGGTCGGAAGAACAACCCCCTGTCAGAAAACGTGATGTGATTGGCTGAGATCCGAAAATTCTAAGGAAGGCTTGACCTGTTTCACGCTGAAACCTTCAACCCGAAGCCCTCTAACCGAAGACCCCTCTGCAACCTAACCTTAACCTAAACTTGATGCCAACGATACATGCCAAAATACGACATCTTCGAAGCCTATTTACTGAATCCAACTTTACCTTCCCAATATCCCGAAGCCAAAACTAACGTGTCGCTGCAGTGTACCTGTTTTCAGGGACCGCTCTAATGGCGTCCGCAGCTGTGTCCTCCCGTATACAAAGGCTAGGGTTGCATGCCGCAGGTGTTTGGGTTGGGAGTTGGAGGTCTACCAGTCGGCATCATCATGTCTTTAGAGTTTGGGGCTTTAAGGCTTAAGCTTTCCGTTGTAATGCTTCGAAATATGGTAGTGTGTTCGGGGTTGGGATTCTGAGTGTGCCAGCTTGACGATTTAGCGGTTGGAGTTTAGCGATTGTTTAGCGCTGGGGTTTGGGATTTAAACACACCATGGTAAACGCACACACGGTACCGGAAGGGCAGAGACATTGCAACCCACAGAAATGTGTAGTCAGAACTTATGTCATTGTCCAGCCGCCAGCTGGTTTTCTGCATCGTGCAGACATTGCCGGTCGCCCAGCCCGGTGGGGCCCGGTGTTGTATGCATCAACGTTGGCGGAAAGTCATAAGATCTTTGTGCATTGATGACCCCGCCGTTGAAGTACAGATTTAGGACTTGAATCGTCTGACATTAAACTGCCGACTATAGCAAAAGGTACATGCCTAGTCCTGCTGACAGTATGCCCCATTCTCATGCACGTCAATGTTCATTTGCAGAGGCGCACATGCGCATCCGAGTGAGCATGTTGAGATTAACATAACAGCCTGGGTCATTGTCTGCATATGCCGCCAGCCAGACACTCCACATAGGTTCCGTTGCAAAAATGGTACTCCCCAAAAATGTCCCATGTTGATGAGAAGTCGCAATGATAGGCACAAGACAGATGGGTGAGTGGTGCTGGTCTGGCTTGAATCACACACTGCTCAACCAGAGTGTCGTTGTCAATGCTCTAGAGCTCGAAGCTCTAAAAAGGGGGGTCCACACTGCCGGAAAACAGACTCCGAAAATCCATGATTCTGGAAATTCTGGATTGTCTTTCAGGACAATTATTGTACCCCGTTAGACCCTAGACCCCTAAACCCTTAATCCAAACCCAAGCAAGTCTGAAGAAAGACTGTTCCGAACTCCCGGACCGGCGAATCCATGGTCATGTTCGCGAGCTGATAAGTTGAAAGCCTACCAGAAAAGCCTTTATTAGCATCGAAGCTCGGGGGCAATGTTACCCGAAGGGTCCATGTACCCAAATAGTATGTACGTTGGCCCCAAAGTACCTATATAGGGACTACTTTAAGGCCGAAGTATATACGATATGGGTGCATGGACCTTTAGGGTTACACCATGATATAGCTCGTCTCACGAACCGCAGGGAAGCCTGCCATCAGCAACCTCAACCTCAAGCCCTGATCACCGCAATTGACGCTCTCACCGCCAAGCTTGGGTCGAGGCTTTCAGATTGAGGGCTTCGGGTTTAGGGATTTGGGGTTTCGGGTTTAGCGTTCAGGTTTTCGGGCATCGAATTTTGGGCTTTGGGTTTCGCGGTTCACGACACGCCCCCGAACTCTCCACTCGACCTCCCCAACAAAAGCCTGAACCCCAAAGCTGTCGATACCTCAAGCCCCACTATACTTCCGGCCTAAAAATCCTCGAGGATCCTGAAAGAGGTAGATTCGAACTAGCAAACCCTAATCCTGAACCTGGGGTCCTCGACCCCAGACTGGCCATCCGCCCGACATTTTGAGAGCCAACCCCAAAGATGCAAACTGCTTAGCCTCAACTCCCCCAAGCCTTTAGCCAACATGTGAGACATCGCCTACACCCCAAACCCTAAAGCCAAGCACACTATGCCGGCCACAAACCCTAAACTGGCCCTGTTGCAACAGGCTTCGTACTTCGCCTGGAGTCGGTCGCTAAACCGGCCCTAAACCCTAAACCCAAGCCTCAAACCCCGGAAGCCCGTGGCTTCGCCTGCTCGGCACTGCACCGGCAGGGAGCCCGATGGCTTCCTTGACACTACGGCTCCTTTAAAGGGTTCTTTAGGGTTCCTTTAAGGGTTTAGGGTCTAGGGTATGGTGTTCCTTTAAAGGGTTACATTAAGGGCTCTGTTAAAGGGCTCCTTTTCCAACATCCTACAAGGGATGCTATAGGGCTATAGGGGTTGCTTTGAAGGGTTCGGTCCTATAAGGGCTACTATAAGGGATCTATGAGAGATACTATAAGGGTTGCAGAGGTGGTGTTCTTGGCTACACAAAGAGCCCAATGCCCATTGCTTCTGGTTTAGGGGTAGGGTTTACGCTCTCGCAGCTCGGACTTGCCAGACGAGGTCTCTCGGTTCGTGTCACACTACATGTTCATCTCAAGCTGTGTTGTGAAAGACAGCTCAACACAAGGTAAGACCACGGGCTACACGCAACTCGAGCTTCGAGAGATAGGGCACACCTTGACTCTAAAACCAACTATCCTGCCATGCCACTGTCATACTTCCTTAGCTTATGGGGTCACGAATCATTAAAGAGCTTCCCTGAAAATCACGTCGTCTGATTGCGTACTGACTTGTAAATCGGACATGGTTTGGGCAGCCGCACAAGTAGGCTTTAGTGCCGGACAACTAGTCCAAGAGTGTTTTTACCGCTTGCAGTCATGGCTGTGTAGACACCAAGCAGCCGGCCAGCCATCGAGAGTGTTTGCAGAAGCCCTCCACACACGCTACACACATGTGCAACCTCGTCTAGCTAAACCGCCCTAGGCAAAGCGACCGCATGCGCAAGCTACCCGACGACAAAATTTGGAGCCTTCCGGAGATTCCGAGCTGATAATGGGATCGCAGAGGTAGGTCTCGCAGGCTGGGCGCAAGTCGGCTTTCGCGAGGTGATAGACCCCCTTGCCCGACCTGACAAAAGTGATCTCGTCAGGTATGTCATTCTCCGTCGCCTCCTGCACCGGCTCATCTTCCAAATCCGAGTCAATGATTGGCTCACCGATCGAGACCGTGGAGCACATCGGTGCCACCGGAATGGAAGCTGCCGAGGACTCGCCGCCAACATGCAGATGTGCCATGACGTCGTGCAATATCTCCGAGACATTGAATTTGCTGTAGCCGCTTACGTAGATCTGCCCGTCCGCACGGTGGACTAAGCCAACTGCAAGGCAGCTGCTGACCTGCAAAGCCGGCTAAGGATGAGAATCTCTTGGCACCGGCACCGCCAAGGGACGCCTGCACTTTGGCGGCCAGCCCAGAGCTTTGCTCGCCTGCTCCATAAACTTCAGCAACGCCAGCTTTCCCAGCAAGCGCTGGGCCAGGAGACGCATGTGGTTGTCAGGTGACCTGACAGCGACATATTCGCCTGCTCCAGAAGGCTCTCCGAATGGGAGATGAGCGCAGCAGTCGAATCGGTCATCGTCCTTGAAGCATCTCGGGCAGCCCGAAAAGCCGTCAGCTTGTAGGGGATACAGGTTTATATGGTTTAGAGCATATGGGCCTTCTGGGGGATAAAGTTGAGTTTTTACTCTAAATGTTCAGGTATAGGGGTAGGGTTTAGGGTATAGGGAAGAAGGCTGCTAAAGGGCCTGTCGATTCTAGGAAGAATAGGTTTATAATGGAAAATGGGGGGCCCTGATAATTACCTCTACTAGTTTGGGGGTTCCTTATTGTTATTTTCATTATAGTATAATGGGCCCCAAAACCCTATTCTAACTATTAAGGCCCCCCAATTATGCATTCAACAAGCTGTCCTGGGGACCAAGTCGGACTCTGTCAACAGTACTTTGCGTCGAAACCTTTGTGGCAGGACTTATAACAACCCTTAGGCTCAGTATAGTAACCCTCATAGTAATCCTTATAATAACCCTGAGAGTAACTCGTATAGCAACCCTTACATGAGGATCAATGCTCAAACCAAGGCAGCCACCCTTTCCGGACGATCCGATGCCTGCGCAGGGCGACGAAAGAGTCGCAGTTGTGGGGATGACTTGTCTGTTTCGGGCTTTGGGGTTTAGGGCTTGTTTGTTCAAAACCCGAAGACTCCAAAAACGCCTCAAGTTATCGGGTTTCGGGTCCGGAGACCATGCTGCAGAAAGCCCTAAAGTACCGACCTTTAGCGAAGCTACATAGGTCCCCCTTTCAAGGCCGACATAAGCACTACTTCCCTACTTGGGCCCTGACGCAAAATAGGTGTAGGTGCACATGGGCTCCAGTAACTGTAGCACTGTTTCGACAACCGGGAGTACAACCAGGTCAGTGCGCGTACATGTATACACAGGTGCCTATAAGCCCCAAACAGTGAACCCACATGCAATCATAAGTGTGCTGCTATTGGCTATCCTCAGAGGCAGAAGAAATACAGTCTAAATCCCTAAACTCTGTACCCTCAAATCCCAGACCCTGCAAGCTGCAAGCTTAGTTTGAGCAGACCCAATCTTCTTGGACACCAAAGACCCAAAACTTCAACCCTAAGACCAAGCCCAAAGCTTCTGAACCCCTAAGCTTGAACCCCAAACTCAAAACTTCTGAACCCTAACCTCGAACCCCAAACTGCTAAAGCCTAATCATATATCCTAAGCCCTAATCTTACAGAAGAAGTCGCCGACATCCGGGGATGGGAGCCAGGAGCATTCAACCACGGGAGCTCAATCAGGTGTACCGGGTTCTTACCAAGGAATAAAACTTAAGCTACCGTAATAAGAAGACCATACTACCTACATTAGATCCCTATTACGAAGCTCCTTAAGAAGAACCCTGTTTAGCGCTAAGAGTTTTACGGTTTAGGGTTCAGGCACCCTAGGCAAAAAAAAGACCTGAAGTGGCATTGAGAAACACGTGTTGTTAGGTAACAAGACGATACTTGCATGCGGGATTGTATGACCTGCTATAGCTACAGGTAGGTGGGCTTCTAGCCCAAGCCCCCCAAAACCCTAAACCCTATAAAAACGCCCTATGAACCCTAGAAGACCTCTCTGCGACAAGAGCAGTAAACATAGCTTTTCTTCTCTGATGCGCTGGGCGGTACGCGGCCCGCGAAGGTCCAAAGGACATCACCTGGAGACTAGAAAGCAAAGCTTAGGATTTAGTGTTTAGGGTTCCCGGGTTTAGGGTGTAGGGTTTAGGGTTCAGGTACGGTAAACCCTCGCTGAGGGTTTCTCTTTACTTAATGCCCTTCTCGGTCGGCCAGATATAGGGTTCAGGACTTTCGGCCTATAAACCTGGAACCGTTCACGGGCATCAGCGAGTAGTGAGTAGTCATGTTCGCTAAAGAAGTAAATGATCCCCCGCACTGGCGCCAAACGAAAGATCCGACAGCATATAAACGCGACCAGGGTTCTACAAAGGTTTTTGGGCCTAGGCTGTGTTGGGGGTAGGAGTTTCTAGAACTTAGCCTCAGCGCGTGCAGAAGTTTTTGCCTTGCTTGAAAAGCGGCACTAGATTGCACCGCAGCCCTCTGAGAATGAAGCTTCACTTGTGCAGCATACTATAATCATACCATAATAATACTCTAATAATACTACAATAATACCAAAATAGTACTATAATAATACTATAATACCCCTTAGTCATAAGCAGACCCCGAAACTGATTGGGTGCCAGGGTTGCGGTCATGTGGCTAAGAGCATCACCGTTTAAGCTCGTGCCTGCCGCTGCATAGGGGTTGCTGACTCGCCAAGTGCTTTCGGATGTGAGGGTTTAAGGGTGCAGGATCTTAAACCACCCGTGGACTTTTGCTGTTGCACTCAATGTGTACCATAAGGCTACTATGAGGGTTCTACAAGGGTACTATGAAGGGGTTTACGATTTGGGGGTATATAAACGCTCACCGAGTTAGTGCTTGTGTATTTGTTTATTGCTTTTCTTCTGACATCCTTTGCCAGGGCCGATGCAAGGACATGTGAAGACAGCTCTGAACTGCCAGCTGTTCCGTTACCTATGCTGAACTTCAACCCATAGTACCCTAATCAAAACTATAGTTTTAGCTGTTCCTTAAGGATCATTATGGTAACCAGAAATTAACATGTATCTCAAAGTACCCATGAGATACCCCGTGAGGATCCGGAGCCGATGGCCTTCTGCGCCTCCCTGGGCTCTCGGCAAGGAAGCCTCACAGCAAAAACTGGTCAGGGTTTAGGGTTTAGGGTTTAAGGGTTTAGAGTTTAGGGTAAAGCTGGTCAGGACTGGGTTTAAAGCCCTTTTGAAGCAGGCTTCTCTCGCCCGGCGCAGCCGTCGCCGTGAAGCAGTCTAAACCCTAAGCCCTAGACTAGTCTTTGGGTTCAGATTCAGGATATAGGACCTAAGGCTCTGGGGTATGAGGATTTCGACCCAACTGCTCGCACAGCGATTTAAGTGTCTCGGGTTCAGGGGTTTGTGGAATTTCCGGGGGCTTTGGGGCCCTGCGGGTTAGCATGCTTGGGGCTTCAAAGACTCTCACGTTTAGGGGTTTCAGTGTTTAAGCCATCCGGATTTGCAAGGCTGGGACACAAAAAAGCCTGCGCCCAGGTTCTCACATCCCAGCAGAAGGAGCAGAAGCTCGAAAACAACAGCACAAAAAGCCCAAACAAGGACCGAAGCAAATGCTTCCAAAACAACAGCAGCGCAAGGAGCCCAAACAAGGCCTAAGCAAATGCGTTTCAAGTTCATATCCCGTTTTCGAAGGCAGGCTCCCCCATTTATGGTGGATGGGTCTTCTGAATTCAATAGGAATTCAAATATGAAGGCCCTTGAAAACTGGGTTCGCCAAAAAGGGGCTCTGCATTCTAGGGGACTTTGGAAGCAAGATTCTGACTAGGGTAACTGCGAATTGTGGTTCAAAGTCCGTAATGATATTGTGGTTAAGCGACTGTTCACGATGCTTCTGCTTTGGAGGCCTACAGAGTCTATGTGGAAATATACTCGTCCTGTTTCGGTTGTAGCTGCGGGTTGCTTCCTAAGCCGTGACCCAAAACTCCAAGTGACACACACAAGTCATAAGTTTAGTCTCCACAGCAGCATAACATAACCGACCGTAATCCCCAAGTGACATAGGTATCTCTGAACGCAAACACAACATCTAAGCACTCAGCATCTAAGCACTCAAAACCAGTAAACAAGTATAGACGCCTAAGGATGAACCCTGACTCTAAGCCATGGAAAAAGCCTCGCCTACTACTCGTCGTCTTCGTCCGGATCCAAGAAAACGATGGACGTCTCATCTTTCGCAATCCTTTCTTCGCAATCCAACCCCTAAGCAAAAAACAGTGTTATAAACGTGGTTGTGAGGGTTTCCCACGGCTAAACTCTAAAACCGCACGGTAGCCCAGTTGCTCAACTGACTCCAAAATTCTTTGTTTGGTTGCGGCTTTGTGTTTTTAGTTCTTTAGTCCATGGCTTGTTTTTTTCGGTCCAGGGTTTAGGGTGGTTGCAGGTTTGCGGTCGGAGTGGGGTTTAGGGCTAGATGCTTCCCAGCAATGAACCTTTTGCGGGTGTTGGGCACATTCCTCAGCCAAAGGGTGTTGGCAACTGGAGTCTCTGGTAGTGGCAAGTTATGGACGGTATGCCCTGGAAAGAGCAGCGGCGCGACCGCTGAAGTATCGAACCTTGTCAAGGCCAGCGACAACAGATCACCCCAGGCCCTAAACCGCTTGCGCTGCGGAGAGAATCATCGGAAATTGCCTCGGTTTTGTGGAAAAAATCGGAAGCGTGACCGCAGCACATTCAGAACCTCCCGTAATTATCCATCTTCCCTGTGACACCAACAAACATCTGCAAGGGGCGTCTTCTCGGGTTTCTCTCATCAGCCAAGCATCTTGATTTTGTGGAACTGGCAGGCATCAATGATTCGCTGGTTGATTTCCTCTGCGATCGCGTCCACCTGGTCCTGCGCCATATTATGAAAACAACACATGAGCCTTCGAAGAGCACCTGTCCCATACCACACAGTGCTAACGCTTGTATTCAAGTGTTTAGAGGAGGTGGTCCGGATTCAGATTTGTTGAGTGATGTCATTTTGGTTTTGTTTGTCTTGCCACTGGCTCCACATATGTCATCATCGGTTGAAGGCAACTGCAACATGAACTTCTCACCTGCAGGCCCTACAGAAGCCTAAGCAACAACACTCAACATGTCAGCACAAAGCCCCTGATTGATGCTTCTGACCTTTCTTGTCGTCACGCTCGCCGAAAGTCTCAACTGTCATTGTCGCCTATCGGCATCAAGGCCCAAGTTCCCACTTTAGGGTTTACCTGTTTAGGGTTTTTCAAATTTCGGGTGTGGGGTTCTTGAATGAATAGCAAGTGAGGGAGACTGGGTGCAGGAAGCTGCGAGGAAGTGATGACCTCTCTCAGAATTCAGCTTGGTTCCCAGCACTAGCATTGCTGGCAGTGCGTAAGCCGAAAGGAGTGATCTATGTGCGGTGGGTAGGTTCAACCTTTCCCAGCTTTGGAGCCAGCATAGTGGCGTAAATGTCGCAGTAGGAAACACCCGCAGGACAAATCTAGCAGATCTTTTGCGATCCCTAACTCCCAAACCGTACACCGATTGTCTCCACTCAGCCTTTCCCTGTTGCGCAGGTGCCTCGTGATTGCCCCTCTACTTCAAGGATCATTGATACCCGTAAGCTTCAAGGTTCATTGGTACTCGTCAGTAGACCTGAAATATGTATTGTACATGTCCTTACCGAAACTGGAAGCTTTCTCTTTAGGTCCCTGATCCTTAAAGTAGACTCTACACCCCCCATACACAAACCCTATAAACCTCTGCTTAGATTCCAGAATCTGAGCCTTTCCTCCGTGCCGGAGATCAGCTCAGCAAAAGTCCGGGTCTTGACAACCTCCGAAATGTCTACGCTCGCCTGCAGATAGCTTTTGGGCTTCAAAGCCTTAGGGTTTAGGATGCTGTTCAGGGTATCAAAAAAGGGTTGGCAAGGTTATATGGGGCTTCAGACGGAGACATATGTGACTTCAACAACTGGGTTGTATAATAGGAATTCAAGAAAGGCTGATCGAGCCTGTATGCAGGGCTTGACGGGGTTTTGTGGCCTTCAGAACGGTCCGAGGATTTCGCAGGGGCATGCTTCTTGGGCCATCTAGGGCCTTAGGGCCTAGGGGGCTTTTCCTTCGTTGTTGGATAGGCTTTTGCAGTTCTTCTCACGATTTGTAAACCCTAAACCCCAAATTGATTTAGCTGTTCCTCAAACACTCAATGCTTTGGCTTTTTTCTGGGTGGCGGCCTTATAGCCTTGGCAAATGGAATTCTTGGAACTCGCGGGGCATGGGTTTAAGGTCTTGTCAAGGCTGTTTTCCATCCGCCTGCGGTTTAGGGTTTAGGAGTTTCTACGCTGTCACAAAACCCTAAACCCAAAAACTCGGACTTGCCAGACGAGGTCTCTCGGTGCGTGGTCGGCTGAACGACTGCAGCGAGCTGTATCTCCGAACAGCTATCCAGGTATCAAATAAGTAAACACAGCACTCCAGGCAAACGAAACTTCCTAGCTCTCTGCAAGCAGCAGGAGCTTTTAGGAGCTTAGGGATCTGCATTTAAGGTTTCTGGAGGCTCCGGTTCAGATCAACGGATTTGGGCTTCAAGGATCAAGCTCAGACTCTGGGCAGGCTGAGGTTCAGGGCTTGGGGTTTAGAGGGTCTACCTTAACCCTGAAGAACCTACCCTTTTTCAGGACTTATATAAGGAAATCATAATAAGGAACCGTAAAAAGGTAGGTTCTTCAGGGTTATAAGGTAGCGGTTCAGGGTTCAGGGAGGCTGTTCAATGACAGGCGTTCCGGGCCTGCGGCCTGCGCGCTGAACTCAGAGGCGACAGAGGATTCGCAAACCCTTCAACCTTGAAATGGGCGTTTCCGAAAATCGGGGGACCCTAATGTAATACCCTAAATAGTAGGATCCTTATTATAAGGACGCCAAATGAGGTACGCCTAATTTTCGGAAACCCCCAAATGTTTGAATGATTCACTGACGACCTTGAAGCATGTCTCTACAGCGTTTAAGAAATTGCAGCCAAGACTGGAGAATAAACCCTTAAGCCCCAACCAAAAGCCTAAGCCCCCAAACCCCTATAGATCCTTATAGCTGTAATTCAACCAAATAGATCCCTTTAAAAACACCCTTATAGAACTACAAAACCCTAGTTTGAGAAACCACGAAACAAGTCCTTAGCACGGGACCTCCTTCTCTAGGAAGCCTCGACCGTAGTCCTTGCCTGGTCTGCTTTTGCCACAATAAATTCCGGACCCAACCCCCCATCGCAAAAAACAACCTAAATTTTAAGATGGGTAAGGTTTTTTAAAGACTTACGTTTTTGGGATGTATAAACCCTAAACCCGAATTGGATATTTGACGAGTCGGAGATGGTTCTGAAGGGACTGCTGCCCTTCGGGTCCCCACCCCTGGCCCTGGGGGTTTGGGGTAGTTTAGGGAAGGGTTTAGGGTTTAGAGTTTAGGGGGGATGGGGGTTTTAGGTCCCAATCTCCGGAGTTGGCTTTCTTGCGGGATTGTGGAGGTTGGGACTTGGCCCGGGGTTTAGATGTGAAGGGATATTCGGGCTCTGTGCAGGGATTGTGCATTTTGACTTTGGGATGAAGGCCTCCTTCTTAGGAAAATAGGGGGCCCTAGTATAGCACCCTAAATAGAAGGATCCTGAGAAAAAGGAATCCAAGATAAGGTCCCGTAAGGTACCCATAATTTTCGGAAACTGCCATGTAAATGCTTCTGGCATCTATCGAATCTCGATAAAATCGGTGAAAGCTCCTCCCCTCGGCCAGGTGAGACTGGAGGTTGCGCCTCAAGACCAAATCCCATCAAAGACCTTCCCTAAACCCTAAACCCCTAAACCCTAAACCCCTGAACCTTAAACCCTTTTGCATCCGGTCTGCAGCGACTCTACCGGAAGGTTTAGCATCGAATCAAAGGCCTCGTTCCGAACAACACTTCAGAAACCCCTAAACGAATCCGTAAAGAAACCCTTAAACAAACTGCAAAGGAAACCCTGAAAAGGAACCCTTGAAGACACCCTAAAGAAGAAACTCTAAACCCCAAACCAGAGAGGCGAGGTGCCGAACTTGTAGTAGATCTCCGGTATCCAGTGAACCTTTGGCTGCAATCGGCATACCAGTCGAACCTCCACATCGCGCCCATCCTTGTCAGGGTTCTATCAAGCTTCCTTGGGACCTATCCCTGGGGTCTGTTTGGGGTTGGATCTTAATAATAAGGGTACCCTTTTTCCTAATATTCAGTTTTCATAAGGGGACCCTAAACCAAAAAGGGCAAAAGGGTACTACTCAGGAACCTAGACCCAAAGGTTGCGGGGCCTGGGCTCCTTGCAGAGTAGTAGCCTGTGTGATGACTGTGATGATGGGACTACAGCCCCAGTGTAGGGTTTAGGGTTTTGGTTTAGGGTTTAGGGTTTAGGGTTTTGGTTTGAGAGAGGGAAACCCGGTAGGCCCCCGCATGGCTGTTTTACGTCTCCCAAAACCCTTGTTGTGTCCTATGATCCTTGCACGTCGGCCCGTATGATCACAGAAGCATTGATTTAANTTTAAAACACGGGCGTTGCTTTGAAATAGTCTCGTCCTCATACTGGATATAAGGCCCTACAGGCGGAATAGCATGCTGTAAACCACTAAAACCGAAAAACCAAAAAAAACAAAAAAAACCAAAAACCAAAAAAACCAAAAATCTGGGGGACTAGTCTCCTGGAGAATTGTTTTTTTTGTTTTTGTTTTTTTTTTTTTGGTTTTTTTGGTTTTTCGGTTTTAGTGGTTTACAGCATGCTATTCAGCCTGTAGGGCCTTATATCCAGTATACAAAATATCTGGGGGACTAGTCTCCTGGGAAATTGTTTTTTTTGTTCTTGTTTTTTTCGGTTTTTTGGGTTTACCCGCCCACACCCCAATCGTCGGTTTCCCGCGCGGAGCTGCTTGCCCACAGA